>VZTI01003262.1:861259-901563 GCA_013397865.1 Struthidea cinerea
TTTTTTTTGTGTGTGTGTGTGTGAAGTACTCACTTCACAGTTACGAAGCTGCATGAACTGAATACGGAAGTGTGGTAAGCAGCTCTGTGACATATTGGTCTGAATACTTAAATTTCTAAATATCTGTTTCTGGTTTGTAGAGACTTTGAACATCCCTTCCTTAGTCCTTGTTGCTTGTCTGCATCTGAAAATCAGGAAAATTAAAAAGATCAGTGAAGTGGAGAAGGAGTTTTATAGACAAGTTTTGCATTTTTCTTATTTAAACTGAACTGCAAACATATATCAAATACCCTACATAGAAGTAATCTTTAAAAAATCCATGAATCTGTTCAATCTTTTTGAAAGTTAGATATTATTCAATTTGATTCACTTTTCATGCCAAGTCGTTCAATATTTATGTTTATCAGCTTTTCAAATAAACCAGTGAAAAATACAAGAGAGGTACAGGAAATCAAAAATGCGAACTCTTAACTCCTTATGCTGAAGTCATATGCAATCATTATGCCTGTTAGTAATGTATGTAACAAAGACATAGTTCTGTGAAAAAAACTGTTCCCCAAAATAAACAGTAGTTTCAGTAGGTTTGCTGTAATTGACAAATACATTCACAGGTGAATTGTGTTGAAGAGTATAATGTGTTTAAAGGAAATTGCTTTAAAAAAGAAGAAACCTTGAAATTTCATCTCTGATAATACTGCTCTGGGGAGATTCCTGCGGAGGTAAGTTTGCTCTAGGTTTCACAGGAACCACCTGTATGGCTTGTGTACCATTGCATCTAGCATGTATCTTGCTTTTCTTAAGTTAAAAAATGTGTCCTTTTAGTTGAAGATATTTCATGTATAAATACTTGCTGTACTACATTACATCTTTTATTTGAAATTGAGCTTTCTGGGCTGCAGACTTTTATTGAGAACATGCATTTATTTTGCATGAAGAGCTTTAGAGAATCAAATAAACTGGCTCAGCCTTTTCACAATTGTTTATTAGTAAAGTATGTTTGCTTTCACTGAGCCTGTTCTAAAGTGGAAGGCTTTTATATGTCATTGACAAGAAACCTCAGATATCTAAAGAAGCTTTAACTTAGTAGGCAGCTGGGTTCCAGAGCTGTATTAAACATTATCCTGTACTTGGGCAATCTTGCAATAATCTCAGATAATTTAACTCCAAATATAGGAGACTCTACAGTTTATCTGAAGCATTGACTTTTTCTTCTGCAGCTCTCTCAAAGAGTCTATGACTTGCTCTGGCCCTTTATACAGACAGAGGAGAAGAGGTAATTGCAGTACTCAAGAACTTCACTGCAGGCCTTAGTGATTGTGGGTAACTGCAATAGCTGTTAAATCTAAAAGGATGTAGAGACCGTTTGTACCTCTCCGAAAGCATGTAAAAAAGGCCGAGTTACAAACTGCTGTAGGAAGAAATATGAAGTATTGAAAATATCTTGGGATCCTGTGGTAACACAGCCTTTGATCAATACTTTCTGCATGGTCTTTAGGAGTGTGTATATAGCGTATATGTCCATGCTAAGGTGAGAATTCCCTGGCAGGAGTTACCTTTCTGTTCACAATTCAGATGCCTTGTTTAAGTGGGCATGTGAGCAAGGTGAAATAGGCTGTCCTTGGGAGGTTTTAATACTTTGAGGAGCACCAGCACAGCCCGACTTGTTTATTTCTTCTTGTGCTTTCCATCCTAATACTTGCTCTTGATGAGACAGTGTATAAAGCACATAAAAACAGATGATCAAGCAGAAAGATGACCAAGAAAGATTGTTTACATTCTACATCTGCCAAGAGGAAATAAACTCTTGGTCTTCTATGCTAGGAATGCGGCTTGAAAAGAAATGTTACTTTCACATCATCTCCCTGGTACTTCCTTTATACTGAATTTTATGCATCTTTTCCTAGCTAGATTTACTGTGAGAAGATCCTGGGATGGGACGAGACAGAGCCAATTAGAAGAGCTAATCAGCTGGAATGCTGAGAACTATTGCTTTGGAGGCCTCCCATCCACGCAGCACCATCAAATGCACTTTGCTGAGCAAAGGACAACTTGTTTGTTTTGGCCATGGCTCATGTGAGCAGAGATAGTGAAAAGCCAGGGAGTCCAACTGGATGAAGAACATCTGCAAATGATGTTCTCTTAATGTGTATTCCGTCCAAAAAAGCCTTGATGCTTGGTCGCAACTCTGGCCTTAGCCACACAGACAGGTGCATTCAGAATCAGCTTTGGTTTCCTGGAAATAAAGGGGGTCCAGGGTCTGCTTCATGCTAACCCACAGTAACAGTGTAAACTATTGATTAAAAAAAAAAAAAAAAAAATTGTTTGGTATATGTAAATCCACTATGGAATTAATTTTAAAAAATTTAGATTTCGAAGTTTAATCAAGTTTTTCGTTGTTTGAATCTTGCCTATATTTCTGTGTGGTTTTTTCTTAGTTTAAGAATATGGATTAATTTGGCAATCTATCAAGAGAGTATGAGAAATAAATTGCCTGCTGCCTCATGTGACATAGAGGCTAAAAAGTTTAATATAAAATTTTGAAGAGTGTGCTAGGTGACTTTAGAGAGGTAATGGGGTCATACTGCTGCAGAAGGAGCTATTTGTTGCCAGTTCTGTGGATTAAGTTACAGTCTAGGACAGAATAATTGGCCTTCCGGTTTGATAATCTTTTTCTCAAGCAGAAGCATCTCTTTAATTGTTTACTCTCATGGTCCTAATATATTAATAATCATGAATAGCTAGTTATTACAGTTGTATAATTTCTTCATTCTGCATGAGGGTTCGTTCTGTACTCTGGTAAGGTGGGATAAGCATAGTCTTGAAGGTGCTTCCAGAGAGAAAAATGTATACCATTTGAAGAACACAGAGTTGGAGAAAAATTGCATTTGGGACAAATTCACATTTAATTCAGTTGCTTGGAAGCACAGGCTGGGTTTCGTGTCCTGTACAGGTGCTTTGCATGGACTTACTGGGGTTGATAGCTGATATCATGTCCAAGGAGATATTGTTGTAATACATTTTATGAACCTTCTGTCTCATGGACTCAACTCTTGATAGAGATTTTCTTCTCTGCAGCCTTTTTCTAAGTGAAGAGAAAATTCTAGATTATGGAGCATATATAAGAAGACAGTGAGATTTCAAACATATTTTCATCTTTATGTATAGTGTATCTTCTCCCCTCTGTTTTTAAATATTAGCATTATATTTAAATAATAGCAGGTCTTTTTTCTCCATGACTGTAGTGTATCAGACCAACTTGTGAGCAGTTCGGACACTGGGGATAAGAAAGCTTAAAACTGAAGAGATTTAGCTCTATATACATATATCACTAGTCTAATCTATGAAAATTTCATTTTGTAACAACGTGTGAGGTTAAAAACCTTTTCTGATTACTCACATAACTTCAAAATTTTAAGGACGGAGGACTTCCTCCTTTCTTCTTCAGTGTTATCTGTGTTAAGAACACCTTAGTGGTTTTGGGTTCTCCTCTCCACCTTTCCTTCTTGAGACACCTTTACTTGAAAAATCTAGGTTTAGATTAGGTACTATGAAAAAATTCTTTACTGTGAGGGCAATGAGACACTAGAACAGATTGTCCAGAGAAGCTGTGGGTGCTCCATCCGTGGAAGCGTTCAAGGCCAGGTTGGATTATACTCTGAGCAACCTGGTCTAGTGGAAAGTGTCCCTGCAGGGGTTGGAATCAGATGGTCTTTAAGGTCCCTTCCAACCATAAGCATTGTATTCCTAAAACTCAGCTGTATTCAGAGGACAGTGAACTAGTGTCATTTTTAATCACTGCTCTAAGGTGCTTTGCTCAACAAATTTTCCAGGACTTACAGCAACTTGGCTTTGCAAGCCAATATCCCCTGCCTACCTAGGACTACAGAAAATGAATCTGCAAACAACTGCCCGCTCACCCTGAATTACGTCGCCTCTCTCCAGCTGCAGGGATTGCAGCTCACAAGTTTTTATCAGCCCAAATTGTAGTGCTATACCCTCTCTGAAATTTATTTTTCCGCCTAAAATCTCATATGAATGCCACAATTAAGTACAGTCAGCTTTAGCAACTCTAAATACACCTTGATGGACCAATCTTTAGTAATTCAAACTCCCCCATCCAACCAATCTTCTCCTACAACCTCTTTGCTCAGGAGAATAGTCAAATCTTTCACTGCGTTTGGGATGTGTTAGTAAGTAATTCAGTGCTTCTTCACCTTATGCAGAGACACTCCTTCAGTGTTAATCAGGGGCAGAATCCTTCTGATTCAATAGGTTACTCTTCCTGCTGATCTGCTTTTTAATGTGTAGTAGTGAATATATCTTTTACAGCCTGCTGAAGTACAGAGCAAATTTTTCTTACCTGCAAAACACTGTATAGTGCAAGAAAAGAGTTGGAAGTTTTTGAATTTCTTTGATTGGCTAGTAGAGGATTTTGAAGTGGTAATTAGGAAAGTGGTTTTGAATGCATTTAAACAATATTAAGATTGATGTTCTCTTTTTCTATGAGTAATTTATGCTATGCATCCAGTTTGCTTTTGAGAATAGGATATTAGTGGCTTTTGAAAATTTCTCATATTGTTAAGATACATTTTTTAAAAACATACACTTTACCAACTAGACATTTGCAAATTAATTACTCCTATAGCATTCATTCTATTAAAAAAATTTGAATGGATTAATCACATCAAAAACTGAGTACAGTTAAGTCAGTATATATTATGTTGCATACAGCTTCAGCACAGCTAGGTACTTCAAGTATCCAATGACATCTGTATGATTCTTCCTACTACAAATAAACATGAGAAAGAAGGTCTGTTAGCTAATCTTTATTGTTTAAAGAAAAGTGAAGCCCACTCAAGTAAAATAAGAGGAAATCTGATTTGCATTACAGAATGACAGGCTTTTTTTAACCTGTCTGCTATGTTTTTGCCTAACAACATATATGTTAAACCCTGTATTATTTATATGTTCTTGTATTTTGGCACAAAAGACTCTAAACCAGAGTATTACTTTCAACTCATAAAGTTTACATTTAAAAACCAAATTACTTCTGTCCAACTCATTTTACCAGTTTAATTACCTTCTGAGAAATAAATTTCTCTCTCTGACTTTCTAATGTATGGGATCCTCTTTTCTGGATACATGTTTAAAATGTATAATTACTCCCATGAGAAGATTAGTAGATTTATTTTAAAAATCTCTGTGTTCCATGATTTCTGACATTCACACTAGACAAGAAGAAAATGCAGGAGGAGAAGCATTACTGCATTACCCTTCATGTTGACGCTGAGTAGGAAGACCTGGGCTCCAGAGGGTGAGAGAAAGTTCAGACTTCATGCTAAATCAGTTTTGGGCCTCGCTCCCAGGATTTGCCAGCTATGCCAATTTCTCTAGGACATAAACTCTAAGATAATGTTAACAGAAAGCAAACCACAGCCACCACACTCATTTTCCTTTGGCAGGGGGATCAGTTTAAATCCCCAGAGCAGCCAGCGCTGTATCCTTCCAGACAGCACTCTCTTCCCCTAATCCAATCAGCACCATGACCAGAAGCTGCTAACCATGCTGTGGATTTCCAGATTTCTGCCTTAATTGCCGGTCTGCAGGAACTTGAGGCACGAGACAATAGCTGGCGTAGTCAGGTGGGTGAACCTCTGCAGCTCCCCTGCTCCAGGCTCTGCTGCAAAGCATCGCTGGGAGAGGCTTCCCCAGCAGAGCCCATGTGCCTCAGCTGCAGTTGGCATGCTCCTGGGAAACCAGGGTAGCGGTGGGATGTGGTGTCCCTGCTGACATTAGTTGTGACCCAAGCTTCCTCTTGGACCTCTGTGTTGTGTAAAGGCCCTGGCTTTAGGATGTAACTACCCTGTGGAATTGTACCAGAAACTGTGGCCAGCAGGACTAGGGAAGAGACTGTGCCCCTGTGCTCTGCACTGGTGACGCTGCAGCTCAAATCCTGTGTTCAGTTCTGGGCCCCTCACTAGAAGAAAGACATTGAGATGCTGGAGTGTGTCCAGTGAAGGGCAACAGAGCTGGGGAAAGGTCTGGAGCACAAGTCTTGTGAGGAGTGGCCAAAGAAGCCAGGGTTGTTTAGGCTGGAGAGAAGGCTCAGGAGGGACCTTATTACTCTCCACAAGTACCTGAAAGGAGGTTGTAGTGAGGTGGGGGTTGGTCTGTTCTCCCGGGTAACAAGTGACAGAAAAAGAGGAAATGGCCTTGAGTTGTGCCAGGGGAGGATTAGATTTGATATTAGGAAAAATTTCATCGTGCAGAGGGTGGTTAGGCAGTGGAACAGACTGCCCAGAGAAGTGGTGGACCACTTGAAAACCTGGAAGTATTTAAAAGATGTGTAGATGTGGCACTTAGGGACACAGTTTAGTGGTGGACCTGGCAGTGCTAGGCTATCAGTTAGACTCAATGATCTTAAAGGTAATTTCCAACCTAAATGATTCTATGATCTTGGATTTAAATAAGCCAGGAATTTAAATCAGACAAACAAGCATCAAGTTGGTTGGATGATGTCACTGAGGTGTATCTTAGTGATTTTACTCCTGTTATGTACGGTCCCAATTAAAATAATCCTGACTAACATAGTCTGGTCTCTGTTTTAGGTTGTATTAAGGCTTGCAGAGAGATTGCATGATCCCTTGCATGTGGCAAACCATCTGTGTCAGGCAGAGGTAACTACAGACAGAAGTTGTGGCTCTCACCACGTATCAGGTTTACCACGTGTAGGGACAGAGAGCAGGTGTACCCTTCTGTGAATGTACAGCAGCTGACTGACCTGGTGCCATGGTGTATCCCCCAGGTCAGTGACATGCTGTGCAGGGCAGTGTTTCTTTCTGGATTATGTTTACTTTCTCTCCACTTTAAGCCACATTTCACTCCTTTGTAAATAACACGCTTTAAAAGGAAACTGAGGCTTCTTTTTTTTTCTCTGTAACATACCTTTCCCAGTAGCTGAAATTAGTGCATCCAGCTATGTTTTTCATATCCATTTCTCTATCCTTACCTTCTTCACAGTACTTCTGACAACTATTATCCCCTGGATGAACCTTTACAATAGCTGTGATCAAAACTGCTCTAGAGACAAGTGGTCAGGTCTCCACAACATACCTCCTGCAGAGATGCCAAGGTCATGATGGACCTAAACACTGTTATTTACTGTGCTCAGCTATGGACAGAATCCAAACAAATGTCTCTGGTGGCTTGCTGTCAGGAAGGCTTTGGAAAGTCCTTGAAGCACTTCTGCAGCATTGCACATGAAAGAGCTGAAGGGAAAGGATTTCTCTTCACTGGAGTTTTCCAACACAGAGCAGCATTGTCTCATATCTTAGATGAACGCCAAACAATGTCTGACAAGTGATGACTTCTGAAGTTTAACCTAATTTGTTAAGTGGGTAAGCCTATTGTTTAGAATAAATACTAAAACAATCACTGGAAGTAGCCAGTCTCCCTACAGGATATTATTAGCAAATGAATGAATTATTAAAGGGAGTATGTTTGTTCTGGATCCCACCAAAACTAAGCTCTCGCTGACATCCTTCCTTTTATCCAAAAAAAGTCATTGCTAAGGGCAAGTCAAAGATTTAGAGTAAAGATTGCAGATATTTTAAGTAAAAAAAAAATAAAAATAAACTTGTAATTAGCAACATCTGCAAAGAGAAAATTTATATTTATTTCCATGCTGCAGAAATAAAGATTTACTTTTGCCATAATGCTGCTATTTCTTTGTCTTTCTTTCCTCCTTTCTTTGTTGGCTAGCTTTATGCTGTGGTTCCTTGTGGTTTGTCTGGGATATCGGGAAGCATGTTCAATTAAGCCAATGAGAGGAGTACTGTGAAACAGATGTGCACAGACCCCAGCATAACGGGGCGTGCGAACTGCTGGAAGCACAGAGCAGAAAAGGCCAAGTATGTTCTTGTTTTCTGATCTCTGGCCTGGGAATGGAGTTGGCTGATAGTGGGTGTTTTCAACAGCCCTGTGGCTTTGTGGTAACGCAGTGCAGCATCATTTGGGAGAGCAGCTGGATTCCCGATGTGGAATTATTGTTCCCTGGCTGGGATGTGCTGTGGAAGCAGCAAGCTCTGCTCCAAAACTCAAAGGGCAACCTGCCTTGCACGGGTAAAACTGGAGAGTAAACTGATGAGAGACAGCTTCACTCCTCATGCAGATGGCTTGCAACTGCAGGAGACTCAATGTGTAGTGAAATGCAACCAAGAGCTAAGGGATGGGTGGAGATCCAGGAGCCTCAGATTGGTTTTGGAATAGCTCTGAGTGAGTGGAATGGGTGTCTTGGCTTACAGTCTCATCTGTGGTTCCCAGTAGCTGTAGAAAATCAGCCTGGAATATGAAATTAATAAGTATCAACATTACATAATTCATATGTTAAGGGGTTTACAACCAGATTTTGTGCAGTTCTTAAACATTATTTACATATTGCAACTATGAAAACTTAGTATTTTTAGATAAAGCTGCATGAAACATTCCAAAGATATATTCAAGGTTTCTTTGATTCAAAATTTATTTTAAATATACGTTTCTCTAAAATATATACCCTGAGCCTATTACAATGGTTTCAGAGTAATAAAAACAGTGAGAATTTCATGTGAGCCCACTCACATATCCAACAAGAAACAGCATCCTGATCAGTCAAACATCACTGTAAAATCAAAGCCAATTGTACTGTTTAAAATAGAAGGCAAATTTTTTTATGAACCAAAAAAGTGTGCTTCCTTTGTTGGCACCCTACATCAGCACTGGAAAAGGATCGTTTATTGTCCTTTGCTCCTCTACTTTTTGCAAGAGTTAATGCAATGGAAGAGGATCCTGCTTTCCCTAAGGAAGAGCATGCAAGATAGATTTACTCCTCTCTCCACAGCACAGCCCAGAGAAGTCACCACTGAGTTGAAATCAGTGCTTGCACAGGCGATGTCTATTTTGTGTCAGCTGTGAACACCAGGCAATAAAGGCCCTTTTATTTACTGCCACTTACTTCACAAAACAGAAATTTGTGCTATTAAGAGCCCCTTTTTTCTCTGCCAGCACAAATGAAAGTGTCTTCCCAGCTATTTTCCATACACCATGGGCTTGTGCCTGCCCAGTTTGACCCTCACCAGCCAGAATGAATGTAGTTCTTCATTCTGCACATACCAACAGCAAGGCATTCCATGTTTGGAACAGGCCACATAAGCTGTGCATTGTGGCTGCCCTTGGGTTGGATGTAGTGGTGGTATCAGCTGCATCACTCCCAGTCTTTTTCCAAAGCAGAGAAATCCCTGGCGATTCAGCAACTAGCTGGGGGAATTTGGAGCTTCAAAACACAGCTGAGGTCACCAAGAGTTTGTCTGAAGTTAGTTGAAACCGTCGTCTTTAAATAAATGCACTTAAAATTTTGGAGGGGGAGGTGAGAGAGGTTGCTTGCTTGCTCTATCGAGAAGTCCCCCTCAATGAACTAGACTGGCATGGATCCTCCTTTTTCACACTTCTATCATTCAGAACTGGATAATCTACTAATAAAATATTTTTTTACAGTAATGCCTATGAAGTGCCTAATGAAGACTACAGTTTTCTTGTATTAAAGATCAGCAGGTGTAGGCATTTATTTGGAGTCCAAGGCAGGCCTTGGGATTTAATTTGCAGTTCAATCTAAGCAATTGATAGCAGATCACGTCCACTCAGTATGACAGTATGGTGGCAGGATAATTGGTCCTGTCTCGTTTCAGGATATTTTCAACATTTACTACATTTTTGCTTGCATGTTTACCTCAACCAGAAGCTACAGAAGAAGGAATTAGCTTTTTTTTTTTAACATATGAGTAACCTAATTGATTAAGTTGTATCTGTGTGAGTAGCAGCAGTGAGATATTCATATCTACTTCCTTCGGTGAAAGAAGGATAAAGAAATGGACAGCAAAACAATGTTAATTTTCATATTTTCATTCAATAAAGGTAAAAGTTAAGCTTCTAAGTTGTACTTCTAAGTGTAAACCATGCAAACATTCTTGTTACTCAGACTACTTTTGGAAGCCTCGACTGCTGCTGAAGTCCTGGAGGCACAGTAGGCAATCTAAGATGAGACTCTTTTACCACGTGTGGGCCTGCGGGCATATAATCCCAATTTCATGAGCAACAGTTCAGGTGGAAAGCCAAAAATCATTTGGCATGTTAGCTTGTTCAGTGGCTGGACAAGAAGTGTTTATTTAACACATTAAGGTTACAAAGGCTGTGAAAATAAGCAGGGTCGCAATAAAAAATTTAAACATTAATTTTGACAGAATGACAAGTATGACAACCATTAAAGATGTTTTAAAATCTAAATCTAAGAAGTTATATGGTCAGCAAGGATAAACTACTGTTCTGTTACTTCCTAATATGTGGAATTCTTTCCTATATAAAATCACTGCTAATCTGAGAATGTAGAAGATGGGTTGATTTTTATCGCACTGGACTACCCAAACAAAATCCTAGTGTAGTTAAGCTTTGGATTCAGCCTGTGGTACACATGATTGAGGTTTTTTGGTAGTAGAACTGCAAAATGAATGTACACTGAGGATTATATTTGGGGAAAAAAGGGAGGATCTAAGGATTACAAACCTCATCTATCAGGTTTGCACATGCATGTATTTAGCAAGAATTAGCATTAAATACTCAGAGGGTCTGTGCTGCCTCTGTGCTATACTCAAACTGTCCACCAAGTTTTCTTTTCAAAGACCTATGCCTAAGCAGCAAATGAGAATCAAAGTGCATGTTTCGCAGAGCAGGCATCTGCATTTTTAATTTAACAGAGACTGCAATAAAACCAAGGTCTTCTTCCTGAGAAAGCTGGTCCAGGAATAATTATCCCAAATCTATTTAGCAGTTTGCAGACTGTCTAATGTAATGTAATGCAATGGGGCAAACCAGAACTATCTGATTAGGATTTGTCAGTTTGCTACCTGTATTTTGTCTTTAAAAGATCTTGCTTAGAATGTTGCCAGGCATTTGTTTTTATTTATTAAATTGTTTTGGTTAAAATTCTGCAATACCTCCTCCGAGTTCATTACATAGAGTAGCACTTAGGTTTTTAAAATTATGTTGCAAATATTAAGGTTTGATGAGCATTTACATAATTGAAATTAATCTATACTCTCTTAGGCAAAAGGATTTGGATTTATTTGGGGAATTTTGGTTTTGGAGTTTTGGTTTGTTGCTAGACCAATATATCTAGACCTGTTCTAGTTTGGTTTAATAAACAGAATAATCGAAACCCATTTTGAAAGTACAAATGCATCAACCTATTCCTAAAATATGTTTTAACATGACTTTATCTCAAATACTTTGATGTTCCAGTATGTCTATCTGTGCAATTTGTAATTGTTCAGTGCAAGTTTTTTCTTATTTTACCAAGGTATCCACATGTGACAATTTTGCAACTATTTTCCGTCTCTGTCATATACTCCCACAAAGGTTGAATATTGCATGAGTTTATTCTTCTACCCTCCACTCCCTCTTCCACCTGAAAGTGTTAAGGTGCAGAGAGGGGCAGGAAGAGAAACAAGAGGCACACAGCAGTGTCCACATAATGGCTGAGCAAAGCAGGTCTTCTCAGTCTGCAAAGGGACAGCTGAAATAAAATATGCATCTAGTAAATCATGAGAGGCACAAAGAGGGTGAATAGCAATTGGTTGTTCACTATTTTCAGTGTAAGCACTACAGAGTATCCAATAAAGCTAATAAGAGGCAAAGTTTAAAAGAAAAAGGAGGAGCTTCTTCATCTAACTGACAAGTAGGCTATGAATCCCTGTCTCACAGTGCTGTGAATGCTTGAAATGGATAGGGGGCCGAAGGGAGACTGCAGGGATTGCCAGACACCACAACTGAATCACACGGTCCTTGAGCGATCAGTGGCTGCAGACTGGGACTGCCACTGCTCAGCTCCCATATTTTCCCTAGAAACCTGCTTCTGGCCAGTGCCAGAGACAGAACTCTGGGTTAGCCTGTCCTTTAGTTTTATCCAGTTCCTACCGCACCAGCTGATGTATGAACTCATCAGGTATGGTAAGATTCATATTACTGTCAATGCTAGTGACTTAAAATGTGGTTGTAGCTTATCCTTAAATCTTCATGTTTTCCATTCCTTCTGACCTGATCTGTACCAGAAGATTGTACCAGGTGAAATATACTGTAAAATGAGTCAGCCAATTGTGCGAACTCCAAGAGCATACCTACACTTGACTGTGTTGAACTTCTCTCAAACCAGTTTAAGTTGGTAATATTCTGGTTTTGGTTCATTCAAATAACAAGTTTGTGCCACATTAAAGATCAGAACATAACTGTACCCAGTTTCTTGTAGTCATGTTTCTTTGCTCTTAATTTTATTGCTTTTTTCTTAAAGATAACATTTTTCCCTTCTCTGTAACACACTGAGCATAGACAGTAAGCATCTATCATACTGCAGTTTATTTTAAATTTAATAGCCAAAGGGTTTGGCAGTAAAAGTTTTCATTTTTGTCAACACAAGCATGTGCTTCTGTTTTATGTAACTAATGCTAAAATGAAAGTCCACAGCAGTTACAGCCCATTTTTCCATTTCCGCACACTTACCATTTCTAAAGTCTCAAAAGATTCAAGTTTCATGGAGAATACGTTTTCGTTACTGCTCAACAATTGTATTTGATCTTTGAGCAATGAGAAGACCAGATCTCTGGCAACATTTTAAAATCAACCATATAAAAGTGAAAAGACCTCAGAATTAAACACCACTTAATTATCCCAAACATGTCTCTTTTTTCCCTTTCTGCATGTTATGAAATGTTACAATCTCTTCTCAACATATGTGTAGAGGCAGTATAGTCTATGAGTGGATAAATCACTAGGCTTCAACCTCTAAGACTCAGATTCTACCGTGGGTTTGTTACAGGCACCAGGGAAAATCCTATCACATCTTCCTGGACAAACTTTTCACCAGAAAAGTGTAATGACAATAGAGAGACAGATAAAGGGTATTTATTTATGATTATGTGCATTATTTTATGGAAATAATTAATTGCACCCTGTAACTTTCCAATAGTTTCTGATAAGGCTTTCAATTAAATAATTTTACGTGTCTTTTCACCTGCAATTTGCTCATTCTGGTTTAAACTGGATCCACCTTCCAGGTTGCTAAGCACTTCGAGAGTACTGGTTGTCACAAAACCAGGTGTAAATGTAGGAGGGTGCATACACAGAAAGAAAATGCAGAAGAAAACCTGAGGGTTCCCTAAGACCTTGTTTTCAAAAGGGGAGCTCGGTGTGCTTAGAATTTTTGTTCCACCTACTGTGTATCTCCAGACACAAACCAGAAAAATAAAACCAGCCCATGAAAACGAACTGTGTATAGTTTGCACTCTCTGTGATAGATTAAACTCCAGAAAGGCTGAGTTATGTTTCACTATACACAGCAATAGGAGACGCTCAGGCAGGCTACATAGTTCAACTAATCCTCCAGCTGCTGACCCACAGCAAATCCACGGCCCTTCTGTGAATCAGAAGAATCACTGTTGTTACAGTGAAGACCCTTGGAGAGAGCTGTGACAGAGATCCAGAGCGACCTTGAAGGCTGCCTGGGGGCAGTTCAGCCCCGTGAGGACGGAGGTGCCTGGAGCACAGAAGAAAATGCCTGTTTCTGCACTGCAGAACAGTGCTCTCCTAGTGCATTAGCAGGGGCAGGAGCACCCCCTGCCCTGGAGAGAGGGTGTGTGATGGGGCAGCTGCTCCATGCGCTCCAGGCAATGAACTGCTTTACAAACCTTTCCTGTTGGAGAGGGTTTCCCCTCAACAAAATATTCAGAGGGCATTTCTGTGACTTCCCAAAAACAAAGAACTGAACGGCCAAGAGGTACACTGTCTCTAGGTGGCAAAATGAATAGAAGAAGACTGTGAGTTGAGGACAGAGAGAGTAAAAGGGGGAGCAGAGATACATGGTAGGACTGCAGGGGTTTATGGACCTATTCTCAAAAGAGATTACTTCAATTTGCACAATAAAAAATGTAGGTACAGACTAAATTCAACCCAAACCACTTACAAATCCATAGGATGTCTATGCTCTCCAGGGGCACCACTTTTATGCCTCTCTGAATTGGATCCTGAAGGTCACAGGCAAAATTATTCTTGGCTTTAGCTATAAGATCAGTGTGTGCTCTGGCTCTTTTCTTCTTAACCATTTCTGTGTAAGTGGAATGGAGTCTAATCAAGTTTCTTTTTTAACAAGTTTTAATTTTCTTGTTACAACCAAGAAAAAACTACAATTTAAAGCATATTATGGCTAGACAGAGTACTGAAAGAATATTCAGAAGAAAAAGAACCACTTTGAGGTGCTATTAAAGAAAATAGATGTGTTTTCTTCCACTCTGACAAAGTTGAACTCACCCCTATCATACCCCTGTATATATTTTGGTGTTTTTTTAATAGATCACTAAAGAGCTCAAAGAAGTTATCAGTTGTGACATGACTCTGCATCTGTTGCCAGCCCCCTTTGAGAGCTTGTCTTTCCTATTGAAAAACATTTAGTGGAGCATTTTGCCAGCTTTTTAGAATGACCATAAGAGGCCTCAGACTCTCAGCTTTCATAGCTGAATTCCAAAATTAGAGTGTTCTCACAAATTGGCGACGTTCCAATTTCTGAAAAAAGGTGTAGCAAAATCCAGCACTATTAGCACTTGTCCCCAACATCCAATGTTTAAGCACCTCTGCTGGTGCTCTCCAGCTATCCACAAGAGTTACCTGGACTATGGTAAAGAAATTACTTACAGTTGGAGCTGTAATTCAGTTAACAGGAAATTTAACAAAGGCCACAAAAGGTCATATTTAAGAAGAAAAACATCACAGGAACCTTATGAATATGCTTTAAACTAGTAAAGAACACAGATTATTTTGATACTTGTCTTTTCATTGTAAGTTCTGTAATAATTTTTCTGGAGATGCAGTGAATATTTTAAAGAAATTCATGTGGATCTCCTTATTAAATCTTTTTTCAACTGGGCACTAAGCTCTTGTT
The DNA here is from genome assembly GCA_013397865.1 of Struthidea cinerea. Taxonomy (NCBI): domain Eukaryota; kingdom Metazoa; phylum Chordata; class Aves; order Passeriformes; family Corcoracidae; genus Struthidea; species Struthidea cinerea. Next base: position 876,273 of record VZTI01003262.1, read on the forward strand.
TTAATTTTGAACAAGACAATAGTCCTCGTAAGGAAATGTCTTGAGCCTTCAAACCTGAGACAGAAGGAGCCAAGCCGAATGGAGCCGTGCGGAGCCGGGTGTAACAGAGCAGAGCAGAGCAGTCTGAAGTGGCGGCACTGCGCGGAATTGAACCAGCGGAATGGAGCAGAGAGGTCCTAAGCAGCGGCGCTGCGCAGTGTGGACAATCCAGCTTTTTTGAGGGTTCACACTTCATTGTTTTTCTTGACTCGGCCTCAGGGATGGGAAACCCTGGCTGCAGGAGGGCCCACCATCTTGTCTTTGTGCTGGGAGGCCACGTGGCACTGGGCGCAGGAACATGCTCCTGCCATCTTGTCTCAGAGATAACTCTGTGTCATTGCTGAGCCACAGGAACATCCACCATCTTGTCTTTGCTGCGGGAATAACCAAATGTCACTAATGAGTCACAGGAACATCCCGCTGCCATCTTGCCTCAGGAATAACCAAATGTCATTAATGAGTCACAGGAACGTCCCCCTGCCATCTTGTCTTTGTCTCAGGAATAAGCAAATGTCACTAACGAGTCACAGGAACGTCCCCCTGCCATCTTGTCTTTGCCTCGGGAATAACCACTGTCATTGCTGAGTCACAGGAATGTCCCCCTGCCATCTTGTCTTTGCCTCGGGAATAACCACTGTCATTGCTGAGTCACAGGAATGTCCCCCTGCCATCTTGTCTTTGCCTCGGGAATAACCACTGTCATTGCTGAGTCACAGGAATGTCCCCCTGCCATCTTGTCTTTGCCTCGGGAATAACCACTGTCATTGCTGAGTCACAGGAATGTCCCCCTGCCATCTTGTCTTTGTCTCGGTGGCCATGCAGAACTAAGTCAAGGTGGTGAACACCTTTTGTGTGTAAAGCACCTTCTCTTTTTGTATACTTTGGTTTTTTTAATATTGCTGCTGTCACTGTGTGTTTCTTACTCCATTGCTGTTTGCTTTCAGTAAATCGTTATCCCAACCCATAGTCTGTCCTTTGTCCCTCCCTCACTGGAGGGGCATGGGGGAAGGGGAGTGTCTTATTTGGAGTTTAATTCCCAGCTGCTCTTAAACCATCACAGCAGTCTACCCCCATCACCAGTTCTTGCTTGATTACTTTGTCACCTTTGGAAGCAGCTTAAGATTTCAAAGGTGAAAATTATATTCTAAGCCATCTCTGCCCATATATTTTGCCTTCCTCCTTCTTCACCAGGGTTTCTCCAGGCCATCAGTTCCCAGCTCTGCCCTTTTTTTTTGAGAATCAGTTACTAGCTGATGATCACTGGCACATCCATAGAGACTGCGGTAGACCCAAATTTTCATCACAAATACCTAAAAATCCAGACTCTATAAGGCACGTTTGACTCCAACATCCTCCACAGACTCCTGACAACCTCCAGAACAGAACAGAAAGCCTCACTTTTTGAGATATCTCAGTGGCAGCATTTTATCTGGTTATTCATTTTGCTGTACAGTGTACATGCATTTCGTATTTCAATGACAAAGGAGGAATTCACAAAGGTTCACTTCAATGAGAACATGCGTCAATAATAGGGAGGTTTGGGGGGGCGACTTAGAGCAGGAGCTTAACTTCAGACACTCTAAATCATAGCTCTGAAGGAACCCCTTTCTTTCCAGTGCCTGTAAAGGAAGTGCAGAGAGATTAGCCTCAATCAACACTCCTCTAAATGTCAATGCAAAAGATTGCATATGACGGCAGTTAGGAAATCAGATAGTTTAATGCAGCCATTAATTAAACAAAAACATTAAGGCAGTCTCACCATACATTTTCATAATGCAATTGAACTAGAATTTCAGTGTTTGAAAAGATTTTTGTAATTAATTGCATCTGTAGAAGCGACGAAATACTGTGTCTGAAAAAATACGCCTTGATGCCCCTAGCACATTTAAGTGAGCAAAAAAAGGTACCCTGTCTTTTCACAAGTGCACTTACAGTACAAAAAGAAATGGTTTGAAGAACTGTCATTCAAAACATGGTATATAACTGCTGCAGCATATAAATAAAGCAGAATGAAAACTTTGCTAAAATGTTTGTGCACACTGTAAGATTTAATGTTTCCTTAAAAACACCATTTACAAAAGTGGTTGATATACTAAAAAATGCACTTAACCTTTGGACTGTGTGTCTGAGCATTTCCTGGTATAGGTTCATAGTGGCAGCATGAGGAACCATAAATCTGTGGAAGACACCACAGTAAATGTGGGAATTGATGTTCCTGGACTCCATCATGGGTGGACTACATCATGTAAGGTGGAAACAGGCAGATGCTTTTGGCCAAGGAGCAGGAGTAAGGAAAAAACTGCACCCCTATGTTGAAAACACATATTGCTTTAGAGGAAACATATTATCAATAGTCAATAAAGCAATACATTGGGTAACATTAATTTCTAAATTCCAGGCCGGAGTAGTGTTTCCATTTTGTATCAATCAGGATCCAGCAGCAATTTTGTAGGATTTAAACCAACACAAAGATCTTTTTGTGTGCAAAATATAAAGGTCTTTCCTCTATGAGCTACTAAAAATCCCAAGATAGGCACAAAGGTTTTTCTGAAAAGTCTCATCCCAACCAGATGAATGAATACTTGCAGTATTTATGTATGTGAGGGATGTTGAGAGATCTGTATTCCTCATAATATTGAGAGAGTTTTCTGAAGTTGAAATATTAACCGGCATAGACGCCATTAAATCTGTCTTTTACACCACGGTATGGATGGGAACACTGAGAATTACTGTATGCCCAAGATTATGCATCTTAACTGTGATATTCTCCTGTAAAGTATTCTTTCTGAAATGTTAACAAGCTCGCAGATTACATTCATTGTTAGCATTAATTTCTTCTCTTATTTGCTACTGCTAAATGTTTTTATTAAAGCGTGCATGGCTTTATCTATATAGAAAATGCAATAGGCTGTATTCCAATGTAATGTAAATATGGGACTACAATACAACTCAGGTAGAAATCACAGCATTTCTCCATCATTTTTTCCATGAGTGATTGTTGCAATAGCAGCTTATTTGACACAGAAGAATGAAATTCTACTTTAATGGTTTTTACTGAAAAGACATAACATACAAGACAACTCAGCAGGTCTGTATGTGTTAAGCAGATTATTGAAAGAACACAGTATGAAAAGGTGAGGCAGACGATTCCAGTGCATATAAAATATTTTCTCATTAACACTATTTTATTGAGAAGCCATCAGAGACTTATTAAGTGCATTATCAGTTTTCTAGAATTTCCTTTATTATTGGTTGATATTTTTTCTCTCTATATCTCTCTCTTTCTCTCACTTTTCTCCTCCTAAGGCTCTAGGATCTCTTAGTGGTAATTATTAATATGTTATCAGTATTTTGGCCCCTAGCATGTAAACATGTATTAGATATGCAGTTTCTGAGCTATACAAACACCATTAATTTCAGAGGATGAATTTTGGGGAATGTATTTGTGGCATCTGAGTTACGGTAGATTTGGTGTTATGTCTGGGCTCTGAGCCAGCCTTAAAATCCTTCCCGTACTACCAACCACTGAGGGCACACAATCACTGATGGGGGTGTCAGCTTGGGGCTGTGTAAGAAAGCTGAGACCCAAGGAAAGCGGAATATATGGAAGGCAGCTCTGAGACAGCTTGGCAGCAAGTCAGATTCCAAGTAGTAATGCTTGTATGAAATATATTCTGCTTTCCACGCTTAATAGTAATAAAGTTTGATTGAAGTCATGTTCAAATTGCACTCTGTCTGATGCCAGGTATTTAATATTAAGCAGTTTGGGGAGTTTTGCTATCTGAAGCAAAAGAGATTTAGATTTATTCCAGACTTTCACAGTAGAAACTTGCTCTATGGCCTGGAGCCATTGAGCCAGAAAAAAAAAAAAAAAAGAAAAAAAAAAAAGGCTACTTTTTGAGATTTGATCATCTTCCTTTTGGCAGAAAAACTCATGGTTCTTTTGCATGCTTTTCAAAAATGTTCTGACATAAGAGGAGTTACCCTGTGCTGCAGCACCAGGAAATCCCCATTTTGCCTTGAAACTGCTGCAGGGTCGAATATGATGATATTATTTCTTTCTACAAGCGCAGTGCTCAGAACTCCTGTAATGATGAACTCCCATCTACCTTCCTGTCTCCCTCTTTTACAGAGACACTTCCTTGCTCTTGTGTTTGCAAAATTAAGTTTGCTGCAAACAAGAAACTCAAAACCAGAGAAGCAAAAGGAAAGAACCACAAGTTACATATTGTCTTTTCCTTTGTTATTTAGAAAGCCTCCTGCTCCTCTGGTAATCCAATTATATTTGAAGCCTGGCTTATGACTTTTGAATACTCTCTGGCACATCAGATATCCTTGGGGACCCACAGCAGGCTCTGATGTTCCATAAAACCTGTATTAGGTTAATACATAATTCACTATTTAGAAGACAGATAGAGGGACAGCCTTGCCAATACAAATTCTCCATTTACTTTTAGGTGATAGGCTATACAGAGCCTGTATTTGAACTCTGATTAAAGATTTTATTAGCTCAACATTTCATATCACTAGCTAACAGCACACATGCAAATGTGTTGTATTCATTTGGATTTGCATTTGCTTGGGTGGTTTTACCTATGATGCAGCTATAGACACTTACAGGATAAGAATTGTCAATAAAGTAATCTGTATACTGAGGGAGATGAATCCCTATCTGGACCATAAACAAAGAATTTAAAATTCAGAACCATTGGCATAAAGGGTTTTGAAATGTGCCTACAGGGTAAGTGTCCTTTTGAATCTAAGTGCCGGTAACAAGAGGAAATTGGGGGCATCCTTCCACACTGAGTTGTGGCTTGGGAAAGCGGGTGACTGGCCAAAGTGTGCAAATGTGCCCCTCTTCCTGAGCCCCCTTAGCAACACCCTTGCAGTAACACCTGAGAGTTGTTTCAGGTTCTCTGCTTGATGCAGAGAAAGTTTTACTCTTCCATCCCACCACCTTCTGTGTTTTTAAACTATTTTCATTGTTATATCTTGGTCTGTTCCCAGGAGATGATAATATTTTGCAGACAAACCTGTAGGCCTTTACTAATGACCCAGTGATCCCAGTCTCCAAGGTTTTGTGGTTTCCTGAGTGGGGAGGCACCAGAGCAGCAACCTCGGCTCTTTCTGCAGATTGATCCCAGTTGACTGCAATGCATCTGCATTTTGCCCAATTTTCTATTCATTGACTGAACCAAGTCAAGGGTCAGGATGACAGTGAAACATCTGCAAAGAAGAGAGCATATTTCTTCCTTCTGCTGCTGGAGATTCTGGCTAATTTTGGAATGCTTTTGGTACGGCAACACAATAGTTTCAGCTTTGTGCTATTTTGTGCCTCCTGTGTTTTTTCCTTGCTGCAGGGGAAGTGGGAGGAGAGGAAAAGGATTTTCCTGGGCGCAATTGTTTGTGTCAGGTAAACTCTCCATAAATCTCTTCTTGAGGAATTCAGTTCATTAAAGCCCAATTAGACACCAATGGCTTGATTTACCTCATTAAGGCTAATTTAAATTAGCAGAAAGAGCAAATTGCTATTGGGGATTTATAGCTAGAGTTTTAGTGGACTGTGGAGAGACAAAGCAAAGGCTTGTTTCGTTTGACTATTCTTTTCACTCACTCATATTTTTGAGCATAAATACACATTAAAAGAACATTTATTAAACCTGGAGTCAAACTGAACTTGCAACAAGGAAGACATTACCACCTAAAATAATTTAACTGAAATTCTTTTGTGTGTGTATGGTGTTTGGATTTTTTGGGGGAGTAGGTTGTTTGATTGGTTTATTGGATTTTGTTTTGTTTTGTTTTGTTTTCAGTTGTTGTTGCTGTTTTTGTTGTTTGTAGTTTTTTGAAGTATAACAATATTTTTCTTTGAGATATATTAGGTGAAAAGACTTAAAGAAATGAAAATAGTCTGGATGAGTTTTGTCTTTCGCATAAGACTTGTAGGAAAAGAAAATAAAGTTCCTCCAGAATTCGCATTTGCATACATTGCATCTGCCAGCATTGGAAGAGCAGGTTTATTCAGTTTTGGAAACAATTATATATGCAAGAGTCTGTGCACATGGGATGGAGAAGGATATGGGCACTATAATATACTCACAATTTCAAGAACTTTCAGAGTAAGTGTTCTGGGTAAAAACTGATCCAGGTAGCATATCAAGCTCTTTCAGAGGCCTGGATCCATATGAAAGGAAACTTTGATCCTTTTCTTTACCAAGTTGAAAATGTTATCACTATCCCAGAAATGGCTGCGTGAGTAGGAAAGCACCTACACATATTTATGTGAATCTATAAATCTTTTAATTTGGATTCATAAAGTCAACTTGTGCTCCCAGAGGCCTGTAAGCAATCAAAAAGTTTGATATCTAACCTATACTGCTCATCCAGTCTCAGGTTAACAAATATGCAAGAAGACTTTTATAGGTCCTCTACAAGAGCTGTGTGGTCATCTCATCTTTATTGCCAGATTGCGTGCTACACTACTGTGTGTGCTGGGGTGCATTGCTTTAAGAAGGCAGAAGTCAGGGTAAGGTCACATGTTCTCTTTTTTTTTTTCAGCTTACGATCAGCTGTCATATGGTACAATATTTCAGAGGGTTTACTAGAGGTAAAATTTCAGGATTTTGAGTAGCCATTTGTATTGGGTTTGCATGGTCAGGTTTTGGTAGTGGGGGTGCTGCAGGGGTGGCTTCTGTAAGAAGTTGCCAGAAGCTTCCTCTGTGTCCAGCAGAGCCAATGCCAGCTGGCTCCAGGATGGACAGGCTGCTGGCCAAGGCTGGGACAACCAGAAATGGTGGGAACAGCTCTGCGAAGAGGGAAGAAGTTGTTGCGCAGATATGATTGCCACCAGAGAAGATCAGGGTGAGAATATGTGAGCAGAGCAGCTCTGCAGACACCACAGTCAGCGGAGAAGGGGGGGTGAAGGTGTTCCTGGTGCTGGAGCTGAGATTTCCCTGCAGCCCGTGGTGCAGCCCGTGGTGCAGACCATGCTGAGGCAGCTGTGCCCCTGCTGACCACGGAGGTCTTTGGGAGTGCAGAGATCCACCTGCAGCCTGTGGAGGAGACCCATGCTGGATTGGGTGGATGCCTGAGAGGAGACTATGAACCTGTGGGAGACCCATGCTGGAGCAGGGACCTGCAGACCCGTGGACAGAGGAGCCCACACTGGAGCAGGTTTCCTGGTAGGACTTGTGACCCTGTGGGGGACACACACTGGAGCAGCCTGTGCCTGAAGAACTGCACCCTGGGGAAGAGTGATCCACATTGCAGCAGTTTGTGCAGAACTGTTGACTGTGAGACTCATGTTGGAGAAATTCATGGGAGGGACCCCACATTGGAGCAGGGGAAAGACTCCTTTGCTTGAGCAACAACAGGAACGATGTGTGATGAACTGACTACAACCCCCCTTCCCTGTCTCCCTGTGCTGCGGAGGGGGAGGAGGTAGAGCTGGGAAGCAGGGAATGGTGGGGGAAGATGTTTTGAAGGTCTTATTTTACTTCTCATTATCCTGCTCTGATTTTGTTAGTCATAAATTTAATTAAGACCTCTAATTCGAGTCTGCTTTGCATGTGATGGTATTCATTGAGTGATCCCTCCCTGTCCTTATCTCAACTCCTGAACCCTTTGTTATATTTTCTCCCCTGTCCAGCTGTGGAGAGAAGTGTTAAGGGGCTTTGATGTGTGTCTGGCATCCAGCCAGAGTCAACCCACTATCAGACACCGTTATCAGACACCACACTCCAAAAGCTGCACTAAACTACAACATGGGTATGAATTTTGTGTGTCTGTGTGTGTATATATGTACCTATAATACCCCATTTGACAAACAAAGGATGTAATAGTACATCCTCTGATTTGTGCAAAAGGTCTTCCCTATGAAGAGCCAATCTCAGGAATGATTTCCACTCCAGATTTATGTTCACCTATCTAAGGTTACATGTGCTTAAGAAAAAAGTACTCAGATACATCACTGCCATCCGTTTGTGCTTTTTCAGCCTAAGACTCTTAAAGGAGGAGGGACAGGTTGCATAAATCAAATAGTTGAGCATTTGAACTCAAATTTGTAACTGAAGTTGGTAATAAAGTTTTACATATAGCAGAAAAATGGTAAATTTGGATCACAGTTTTCTCTTGTACTAAAGATACTGCAAAGATGTGCTCTATCAGGAATATTTTCTGCTTAAAACATCAGTTCTTTGCAGTTAAACACTCAGGCTACAGAGTGGGAGCTCATCAAAGCCACTGAACCATGCCAGACAAATCAAAAATACAGGTATGCATTCATCAGTAAAGAACAAATGCAAACACTGGAACAAAAATATTTATCCCTCTCAAATGGAAAGTTATTTCTGATATTCTGAAAAGGAGCCAAAGCATTAATAGCAAGAGAAGATAAAACATAACTGCAACCTCAATGTCACCAAAAGTTCTGTTGAAGGCTTATAGTTGTGTCTTAGTAACAGTGATAAATCATAGCCTTCTACTTTTGGAAATTTGTCTTCAAAATACCCACAGTTGCCACAGCTCTCATTCCCATTGCTCTCTCTGACCCATCTCAGAGTGCCTGAATAGAAACAGGATACTGACAAAAGACCGTGTCCCAGATCTGGAAGCTTCTTTGTACTTTTTTAATCTTCTTTCTCTGATTTTCCTAACAGTCATTGCTAAAAAATGCCTACCTCTTCTGTGCTGAAGCTTACTATCCTTTTGAAAGCAATGTTAAAATCTAGTTGTTACATTTGGTAGTTTTCTCTGGTGATGTTCATGGGAGAAATTTGGAGATCATTTTACACAGAAACCCAGAAAACTCTGATTGCAATTTAAGTCACATGAAGCCAGTTCTCTCAATGAAACTGAATTTTCACTTTACCCCCTAGGAAGATTTAGTGTGTAAAAATTTGCACGTGCCAACTAAGGAGAATTTTTTTCAGGAGCTGTGCAGGACAGCCTTTCTCCATCACTGCCTGGATTGTGAGCAAGCCTACATTGACCCCAAAGTCAAAATCAACAATTAAACTCTTAAATGCTCTTAACAGTGTGGTCTGGTGAGCAGCTGAGCTGGTCTAAGAGTCTGCTGTTGCCAGAAGGCAGTACCTTCATCCTGCTGTCCCTCCTCCTCCTCTACCTGCATTTCATCCACAGGTTCACCCCCTCTTCAGAGCTGCAGCCCCCCTGCAAAGCAGCCGCAGTCTGAGCAAGAAGGGAAAGCAGAAACTGAACGACTGCCTCAAGATAACACAGTAAGCCAGTAGAAAAGAGCAGACCAAAACTCTGATCTTTCAAAAGCCAGCCCCTGAAACAAGTCTGCTCTGTGCCTTGTCTAAACAGTCCCGGATAGGTCAGCAGGGGAAAACAGGAAGAGGTAAAATAAGCAGAGGGCCTCTTTCTCCCTCCTTCAGGAAAACAAAGTGGTCAAATCAAAGGAACTGATTTTCTGCTTATATTTAGAGGAAGGCATTGATATATAGAGATCATCTTTCAGTTTGACAAGTGATACCAAATAGTACCCAGTTTATGCAAGTCACAGGGGAGTGTAGCAGCTCCATTTTTATCCCGATTTTGGAAGGATCTGGGACTCCTGCAGCTGTGGTGTCCATCTGGCTCTCCCCACCATACCCAACCACTTTTGAACCCACTGGCCAACTTCAATTCAATGTTCATGAAAAGCCATTTCTAAACAGAGGAGAAAGAAACCTAGATTATTACTCTAAGAAAAACAAGGCTGCGGTCTGTGGTTATTCAGGAGGCAGAGGAGAGAGACCATCATACTGTGGGAGATTTAGGAGACACAGAGGCAATTTAATGATATTGCAGCAAGGAGTAAATTGATACGAGCTTAGGCTATGTCCGTAAAGTGTCACAGGAAACAATACCATAGGAATCCAGATTTGTCAATTCTATTGTTTCTTTCATGGATGAAAAGATATCTTTGTGGAGTTTTTAAAACAACATCAGGTGTTTGAATCTTTCTGTTCAAAATCTTTTCTTCTGAGTGATCTTTTGCTTTCAAAGAGGCAGGAGATTATATGTTTATGTCTTTTGTGGATGGAGTTCCTACACAGAAAATAACTGATCAATGCATTTGTATAGTTTTGAGTCTTACATGTGCAGTTTTCCCAAATAAAAAATAAATGCACCCACAAAAACATCTGTATTTATTTTTGCCTTTTCAAAGTGAAGTTCTACAACTTTTTACCAGTGTGTTTCTAATTGCTCACGTAAATGCAACATTATATCCAAAATTTGAAATGAGACACCATAGTGCCTAATTAGGAAGAGATGCTTCTGCTAATTTTTTTCCAATGAGTCAGAGGCAATGCAATAACATTCCTGAGCAATGGGACAAGTTCAGAAGAATGTGTATGGTCACAGGCAGTTGCACATCCTGTATTTTGTCCTTTGGAAGTTAATGAGCAAGGTATCCCTAAAACAACCTTAACATTTTTGAGTTCGTTTGGAGATAATGCTGGCAAGTATTCCTTCATGATTCAAGTCCAGAAAAGTTCAAGTAAAGAAAATCAATTGATTAAGTAAATGTTGTAAATTTTGTTAAGTGAAGAAAAAGTCTGATGCCTGAAAGAGCAGAGGAACCCCAGCGTAACCTTAGTCTGCCGCTCTGGCTAGAGGGACTTCAGGGGTTAAACAAACCTGCCCATGGGAGACAAATTCTCCATGTTGTCTAACAGCTGTATCCTAACAAACTGAGGCATTTCAGCAAGATCAAGCAGTCTCACTTTTGGGAAGAGTGACTGAATGGGCACGCTTTGGTATATAAAACAGGCTGTATGAAGGATATCCCGCCTGGAGTGTTCAACTGTCCTGTACCGTGCAGACTAGCCAACAATAAAAAAAAAAATAAAGAGGTCTGAGGGAAGACGTTTGGCCTCCAGTACCGATAAATTAGTGCAAATTAATAACTGATATGTGATGGACTGAAAAATCAGGGCTGAACATTTCTGTGCAGAGGTATGTAGTGGCAGAGTGCCTCAGCATCAATCAACAGAAGAAGAGGAAAACACTCCGAGACGGCGATTGACCAAACAGACATGCAAAGGCCTTGCAAGCTTTCCCGGGGAGTGTCTCTTTGTCTCTCTGCCTANTTATTCCAGATGTAACCTACAAGACTCATTTGTTCTGATGATGTCTAGATAGGTGTATTTCACATAAAGGTCTCAAACAGTAAGTGACTAGTGCTTAAAAATAGCCATCACACAAGCCTGTTCACATCAGTGAGCAGGAGATCCAGGATCCAGCTTCACCAACTTTTACTTTGTTCTGGCTCCATAAAGGCTGAGAACATGACACCAAGAGTGGCACAAGACGACTCTGCTTGGTCACCACGTGAGTTTAGCAACAGCTCCTCAACATTTTTCTCTGTAATTTACCCAATGCTAACTTCTCCAGCTCTCGTTTTTTTCGTCTATGAAATGAAGAGATTCCATACATCACTTAAGTTCTGCAAGACCTGGTTTGTTAGTGTTTGTGAATTTGCTCTGCTGTGGAAAATGTACATCTCATGAGACAGTATCAGGGTAGCAGTGTTTCCGAACAGGAACAACTGTGCTGAGATCCTCTTGCGATAAGTCATAATTGTTATCCAGGCACCAGTATTTAGCATCAGAAGATTGATGGGCAATCTTGCAGAGCTGCATTGCCACTTTCTGCACATAAAAGTGTAGCTTTGTGAAAATTAAATGCATGCTGTATGACAGCCTAGAGAAATCTCCTTGTGTTTGGTAGTTTTTTAGATTAACTGCAATATATTTTTTTTTAACTTTATGAGGTTTTTTCCCCCTTCAGGATTGATAGTTATCACTTTCAAAAATATAGAGTGTCTGAGAAGACAGCCATAAGTAAGTGCAATATAATTAAGAGAATCAATCAAGGCTAACAAGTATAGCAAAACCTAGTAAAAGCAGCAGCAATAGCTGGTGTGTTAACATGCTTACTCACAACATCAGCTCCTCATAGAAGATCACACAACGATAATATATCTCTAACTACAGATTGAATTTATTTACCAAATTCATTAGAAAAGACTCTTAATCTTGCATATCAGTGTGGGTAATGATGATGAAAATGCTAAAAAAAGCAGAAGCTTCATTCAAAAAGGCAAGAATTTTCAATTTCTTTCAGTGATCTAAATGCTAATTATGGTGGAATTATTTCCACTGCTACAGTTAGGAATAATTGCACTGCTACAGAAATTCTTAAACTTGCATAACAAATATAAATACTACTTACAGGTCTTTTTCTAAAAAATAATAGAAGACTTCTGTCAATTGAAACAGGCAGTTTTAGGAGAATAAGTAAAAAGCTGTATTTGTCTCATGATCATATAAGCATGACTGAAAGTGATTGGTTTCTTTTAACTGCAAAATAAAAGTCTGTGTTTCAAGCTAAGGTGATGGTAAGCTTGGTGCATGCTATTTCCATCTTCAAAAGTCTATCCTGGAGAAAAAAAGCACTCTATCACAACTCCGACTCATAGATTGCTTCTGAAAGTAGTCACCTGAAATTATGAATGATTCTAAGCTATGACTTTTGCTTTTATTTGTACTAATAGAAAATACCAGGAAGGAGGGTGCTGGTGGATGAGAGGCTGGACGTGAGACAACAAGGCACTCGCAGTCCGGAAAGTCAAGACATATCCAGGCCTGCATCCAAAGCAACATGGCTTTGGAGGGAGGGGATTCTGCGCCTCTGCTCTGCGCCTCTGCTCTGCACTGGTGAGACCCCAGCTGCAGTGCTGCATCCAGCTCTGAGGCCCCAGCACAGGAAGGACATGGACCTGTTGGAACAAGTCCATAGAAGAGCTGCAAAGATGCTTAGAGGGGTGGAGCACCTCTCCTGTGAGGAAGGGCTGAGAAAATTGGGATTGTTCAGCCTGTAAAAGAGAAGGCTTTGGGGTGTCCTAATTGTGGCCTTCCAGTACCTGATGTGGGCCTATAAGAAAGATGGAGAGAGACTATTTACAAGAGGACATAGTGACAGGACAAGGGGAATGACTTTCAGCAGAAGATGGTAGGTTTAGATTAGATAGTAAGAAGAAATTCTTTACTGTGAAGGTGGTGAGACACTGGAACAGGTTGCCCAGAGAAGCTTTGGGTGCCCCATCCCTGGAATTGTTCAAGAAAAGGTTGGATGTGTCTCTGAGCAACCAGATCGAGTGGGAGGTGTCCCTATCCATGGCAGGGGATTGGAATTAGATGATCCTCAGGGTCCCTTCCAACTGTAACCATTCTATGAATCTATGGTTAAACTAGATGTTATTTATATTTTGAGTACAGGATAGGGTGTATTCAAGCATACTTTTTAAGCTGGACATTGGCAGCAGTATTTTTTGGACATGAAAATATACTTTAAATGATCTAATGAAGTGTAGGGGTGTGTTATTTATAGCAAATAAATACTCAAGTATTTTTTCTTGTGATTTTGCTTATGAATCATTTCTTTGGTTGGTGGCTTTTCCAGCAAATCATATGATGACAACAATGTGATGGATAATTTATAGATCATTCTGTAGAGAGGTATTTATGGGAAGGAACAGAAGGAGCAAGACAAGTACAATGAACAATAAAAGAAAAAGAAATACTGTTCATGCACAAACAGGCATATCTTGCACTAAAAAATATATAATTTACTCTACATTTCCAGCCCCTTCTGGAAACAAGCATTTACCTCTTGAACAACTGAACTAAAAGATTGAATAACTAGAGTACAATTTTTAGTGTTTTGAACAAGTTAAACCTCTGCATTCCATTGCTTTCTGTACAAGAAGTGACAAAAATAAAGGACATTAGTTGGGTTTTAGGATTTCAGTGTGCTAATTAGGCTCAGAAACATTAGGACCTGGACACTAGGGTGAAGCCGCAATTAGCTGAGATTTAATGAGCTGTGTAATGATAAGTGACAGGGCTATGTAACTTTACAGCCATAATTTCCTGATTAGATGAACTCTTAAACACTGCAATCCTACGTCCTACCCCAAGGCACGTTGACCTTTCTAGCTGGCCAGAGGAGAAACACAGATTTTAGGATCTACACAATATTTTAGCAACAGGAAATTCCTACAGTTTCAGGGCAATTTCTCACTCTGATCAGAGCGAGCATCATTTTCCATGCTAGTCTAAACATTTTTTTCTGCTCCTTTTAATCTAGTTTATGTGGCTTGAAATGTTTGTCTGATGACAAGAGGATCCTCTGAAGTAGCCACAGTCGGGTAGGATGTCAAGGGCATCCAGTATCCGCAGCCACATCAAACACAGTTTGGGTGATGGAGAGGATGCACAAAGAACGCCTATAATAAAACACCTCGTAAAAGAGGACCAGAAATGCAATCCCAGAAAGAAAGCAAATCCCAACTACAGAAAAACTCTCTTTGTAACATTCATGAACATCAAGGGGAAAGTCTGCTAGATAAACCATGGGTCTGAGAATCAAGTGACTTGCAACCATTAATTGCTTCTGACTGTCTATGACTTTTGACAAGTCGCTACCAATCTTAACATGGGGAATATCACAGATAAAAATTATTTGAAGATGACAAAGTCCTCAGATTCCCTATGGGAGACCCTAACATATTGCTCATGCTTCCAAAACCCAATAAAGGAAGATTTCCTTTTAAATTTTCTAGGATAGATAAACTGTAACATGTGCCATACCTGTGTGATCACCTATATTTTTCTTCCTTCATTCCTTTGCATTCTTCAGCACAGAGCACACATTGGCCATGACTGATAAGCACTCAGTGGATTGGGCCTGAATTTTGCTACTTTTTTTTTCAACCTCCATCCCCTATTCTGTCCTTCCATTTTAACAGAATTTATAGTGAACAAGACTGAGAGATAATGCAATGAAAGAACACCCAGAAAGGTTCAAAATGCCTATATGCTTTCTATACCGAGGTTTCATCAGAATTCAAATATCTGGATCTACAAGAATGATAAAAATTCCCTTCTCCTGCAACACATGTCCTTGAAGGCACCCAAGACCTTGCTAGACACTGACACTGCCAGCCTGTACCTGCAGCAAGAGGCTGGCTTGAACAGTGAATTCCCACTCCTGTTCAAGCATGGTCCAGAAATTCTGCATAGGTCATGGAGACACTGAACTGCTGGAATCTGGCAGAAAGCCCATCGGCATGGTCACATCCTTGGAAAACATACACAAACCGTATCTACACACAGTTCATGGCACTACTTGGCACTTCGAAAACATCTTTTGAAAGTGGCTGGCAAGAGAGGGAGTAATGAAGGAAACACAATAAACATTATGTTCCCCTGATGCCGCATCTGCTACCTTTGCTGTCATGTATTTGTTGTGGTGGGTGTATAAAGCCAGCAGTATGATACTGAGCGCTTATCAAAACTCCCAAGGAGATAAAACTGTTCTGATATGTAGTTCAGAGCTTCTGGAGCTGTGAAACATGTGATGACATGGAATTCCTCAGCAGTGTTACCAGCTGTGATACCCCTCTGCCTTTCCTCACCGCCTGCCACTCTTTGCTTCCTCAGTGGCTTGACATGCAGTACAATTATATTTTTCTGAGGCTGGCAGAAAAACAGACTTTTTTTACTTTGTTTTTTTGTCTTACCTTGTTCCCCAAGCCAGTGCCCAGCCTGGCTGACAGGTAGTCACACTCGTGTCAGAGAAGGCACAGCTGCCGTGACCAGGGAGTAGAAGTACATTAAGCCAATTTTGCTACAAGAAGAGTAATGTGTAATGGGATTGTGTGAGAACCATGACCTTATCTAGCTGTGAAAGGAGTCAGATACGATTGTAACTCAGTTAATATCCTTAGGAAATAATTGCCAACTACCTTTTGTGCTGGAAAGCTGGCCTAGCCCTGGACAAATATTACCATGCTTCATTTACACTATCACCAGCACCAACAGCTATTCAAAACTGCCACACAATCTCCACTATTTAAATAATTAGGCAAGGAGGAACATGATTAAGCAAGACAAATTTTGTATTTAAAGATTGTGAGTTCTTTGCTGTGGAATTCTCCTGTAATCAGCTTCTCCCTGTTTTATCCTACCTGATGGGACAGGAGGTGGGGAGGTTGCAGGCAGGGCTCAGGACAGAGCTCCCTTGTGCCAACCTTTTTCCTGGGACATGGCTCTCACTATATTTTTATCTGAAATAGGCAAAGGCAAGTAGCCACAGTGAAGAAGGACATGGATCTAGTTGCAGTCTTAGGGGCCATGATGAAGAACAGCATACTGCACCTTTCTCTGGGGGAAAGGCAGAGCCCTGATCCATCTGTCTTCGGAGATCTCCAACCCAGGACAGACTTTGTAAAGGGGAAACCCCTTTCCAGCAGCACTGTGGATTGTGCTCTGAGGGAGGGCAATAGTGGAAAAAGGAAGCAACAAAAGGTTGAGACATTTGGTTGCTATTGCCTTTGACCCTGGTATGGCTATCTGCCTGCTCCTAATACAATTTTGTAGGGAGGCTGCATCTTCATGAAAATTAGAGTTAACAGACTTCTACTGGCCTTGGTTTTCTTTATTTCCTTGCTCATCTTGCTTGCACACTTCTCAGACTCTGAAAAAAAGCCTTTCAGACATGAGTGGATAACATCCAACTATGTCAAAAGCTTTCAACAGTCATCTAATGTTCCAAATGAGTAACTCAATGTGGAACACAAAGACCATAGAATGAAGTGCCAATAATGATTGTATCCAACCTTTCCCAAATAACTGCCACAACATGCACAATTAAGCCTTGCCAAGTAACCCAAGAGTGAAAAGCAATGTACCACTAGTCTTTGGGAGATAAGCAGAAGAGTCCCAAAATTCACACTGGCACGCCAAAGACCAGCAAATCATCACACGTTCCTCATAGTATTTGGATTTTGTACCACTCCTGCATCCTGGTGGCATAGCAGAATCATTGGGGAGTGGATAACAAGAGTTTGCTGTGTTAATGTCATTTTGTGAAACCTGTTTCTCAGCCAGTCAAGGGGATTTGAAAAATAAAGTATACCATTCACCCTTCTTTTTTTCAATTAAAATAGCAGCAGCCAAACACTAAATGCAAGAAGATTAAATAGATGTGAATTATTTCCTGAGGTCCTTTTCTGATTTTAGTATGAACAATGCAGCCAAAGTCGTGGGAGAGCCTTGAAAAATGGCCAATCTGCTCGTGTGCCATACTTTAATCACTGCCTAAACCTGTTGGAATAATATTTCCTTGAAAGTGGCAGTATAAAGCATATTCTAGAAAAGCTTGATAAAAATCTGTAAGCAATGCAATGAAATACTTCAACACCTGCAAGAGAGAAAGGTACCGAATTCTTTTTGCTTTAAAGGCAGCTTGATACAATCATATGTCCAAGTAACAGAGGAAAAACCCACAGCCTAATCTCTAAACCATACCACAGAAAAAATACACCAAAGGAAAAAAACCATGTCCTATGCTCAAGCAGCAAAAATGCTTTCATAAGATTTTGCACATTTTATCTTCAGTAAAATAATATGAATTAATTAAAACTCCTTCTGAAACATTCTGGAATAGAACATGATTTGAGAGAAGGAAGCAGCAAGAAGTTCATGAGGTTTTTGATCCCACCAGAAGATTAATACAGTCATCTGTTCTAAAAGGCTTTCCAGCCAGAAGTTCCTCTAATGCAGCAACTGCCTCATAACTGTCATTTATCAAATAGATAAACTGCTGGTAATTGTCCATTCCCTGTTCCAGCATGAGAGGTGCATGATGAAGAGTAAGTCATCGTTTGGAAAAAATCACCTTCCCTCTGTTGCCTTCAGTTTCATCCAGCAATTCCAGTAGTCCTCTTAAAATAAGGTTTATATCAAAAAATGGTTTCCCAGGAGCTCTTTATCTCAATAATGCTATTGCATTCTTACATAGTGAAGAACTACATATATTGATAATGCCCCACCAACATGATCTCTGGCATCTAATTTTCAAAACCAACTTCTGGCAAGTAATCACAAAAGCAGCTTTCATAATAAATCCACCTGCTTTAGTTGCCACAGTAAGTACTCTGCTATGATCAGGGCAACATGGAGCTTGAATCCCAGCTAGTGTCTTGGATTGAAGGCATTTTTCACCTATGTGCTACAAGGCAACACAGAAGTTGCTCAAGTGTGTACTTCTGTATCTGTTTCATTTTTCTTGAAGTTTAATCTTAGTCTGGATTTCCTGAGGATGTAATGCCTATTCTTGTGATAATTATCTCAAATGACTGATTTATACATAAATTCAATTGCAGTTTAATAGTGTCTTTAAATAAAAGGACTTCCTTCAGGGTTTGTTGTGTTTTGTTTTTGTTTTTTTTTAATGAACGAATCTATGTGTATAATCTAGATTTAAAAAGGCAAAGAAAAAAATGTTGGTACAATAGTTGTTTGAGGTTATGTACCGTGAGAACACATTTGCTCCTGCAAAGTGGTGAGACAGGCTCTCTAGCTCTTTCTGCTTTCTGATGTTTTAGAGCAGCAAGAGGCAGTGAGTACCCAGCCTGTGGGACTGGGGTGATTTCCAGCATCTCCTGGCCAGGTGGGGAAAAGCAACGAGGCTCACGGGCCTTGGAAATGGTGAAGGCAACAAACTTGAGAAGCTGCAGGAGCCTCAGTGGTGAATTTTGGGCAAACAGATGGCTAAGAAATTGCAGACATTTGTAGCGAACAAAAACCGCAGTGAGGGCCAAAAATGCCAACTCCAGGGCGTTCAGAAGAGTGAATAAAATTCAACCATCCAACAATGAGATGTTACTGAAGCTGGAAGACAGATACTCCATTTCCTTCCTTCCTTCCTTCCTTCCTTCCTTCCTTCCTTCCTTCCTTCCTTCCTTCCTTCCTTCCTTCCTTCCTTCCTAGCTTCACATCCAGTAGCTGCGCCCCTGTTAGGAGCCACTGCCCTCAAGTTCATCCACACAGCTCCATCACAGTCAGGATTTTTGTCTGTGCTGAGCAGCAGACTCTGGCACCTGGGCCAGCCCTATGGGAGGAGCTGCCTGATGGGCACTGCCTTCTCAGCAGTGCCAAGGAGGGTAGTTTGGGGGCAGCCACCTGGTTTTGGGAAGGAAGAGATAATAGGTGTAGGGATACAAGATGAGCTAGGATGCTTTGCTGCAGGGGTTTTAAATAGCCTCTGGCCTCTTTAATTTGATCATGCCAATACTGGCTATTGAGTCTAGGAAGTACACAAAGAAACAATTTTACGTGGGATTAAGAAATAAAATCTGCTTCATAGGAAGTGAAGTCTGTTAAAGTGAAGAGTCTCATCTCAGTGAGAAATGGGAGAACACAACCGTAATACATTCCCTAGATACAGATAATACATGAGATTTCACTGATTTTTAACAAAAGGAGATGTTTAAAGGTCTGTGTTGCTATCCATAGCAAAGACATTTTTAGTAAATAGGGTTACATTTCATCAAAGATATTTATTTATTCTTATTTAAGTTTTATGCCAAATAAATTTAAATCTACTCATATTCTAAATTTCCCCCTTTACATTTGGACTGAGTATGTGATGTCATTTGTACTTGACAAACATTTGAAAGCAAAATTTGATTCATACATGAGGAAGTGACTCATCTAAGAAGAGGAGAGAGAAGTGACTGAATTATTTCTTAGTGAAAAATTTTCTCGGAGAGAAAGAAACTCACACCGAGCAGCCATAAAACATGACAATGGCTGGAAATTAATTCAGACATGTAGAAAACTAAAGTGTGTTGCACAGGGCTCGAGCTAATTGTAATCACTAAGTTTAAACCCCTTCTGGCTTTTGTATGAGCCTGAACCTGTTGCTTTGCTTTGGATTTGCATTCTGCACAGATAAGCTGAGTGATACCTGCCCCAGCAAGTGTTCAGTCGGGAGGTGTGTGCTTGTTCAGTCCTCACTTTCAGCTTGCAGCACGCAAGATATATTCTATGACAAGAATTGTGCTCCTTTTTGGAGGACGAAACATGTATCACTCATCACCGCAGAAGTTGTGCAGCTAAGAATCTTTGTAATTAAGAGCCCTCACAACTGCATCCCATAATTTATTCATAGTATCAATTACAGAATTCCTGGTAGAGGAAGTCAAACTAATTATATTTTTTAAAATTTAAATTAGTTTTTTCTGTTCAATTAAGAGAAGCCAGAAACTCTTCAGGGCACCCGTACTGCCAGTGGCAAAGTGTAATAGCTTTGCAGCGAGACAGTCAGCTGGAGCAGCTGCTAAATAACACTCTGCAAAACAAAAAGCACCAGTAAAACATCAGCCACGTTCGTCTTGGAGAGTGTCAGCTCAGCCTGCTGAGTACGTAAGTGCTACTGGCTTTATACATGGTTGTAATTCTGCAACTTTAAAAGCAGACACAATGAGCAATATATTCAAGAACTACAGTCTGCCTTTCGTGGTGATGAATAACCCATCTCTGACCAGATGCATAAATGCAGATGATTGCTCGTATTGTGTGTGTTAGGGACGCCTTCTAGACCCAAATCACCTCCTGTGTCCTCCTCATCACCTAATGATGAGCAGAGAACACCCATTTCCTAGGGCAGACCCCTCAGATGTATGAACTGAGGGGATAGTTTTGGCCCTGCAATCCCAGAGTGCAGCTGAGTTGTGTGTTTCTGTCATCCTAATGTGATGTGGGTCCTGTCACACCCTCCACGCTGGCACTGATGGTTCAGGGGCTGAATTCAGCTGAACTCCCCCCTTACACCCTGGGCTGCGTCACTGCCTCCCCCGTCCTCATTTCGCTGGGTCAAGGACATCACTGCAGCTTTTTTGTGGAGTTGGAGGGAGAAGGGAACCTTAAGTTTTCACATAAAATGAAAGCTGCTTTATTTATATTAGATTCTCTAAAAAAACCACAATTGCTTGCAAGGAGAGTGATACAACAAGCAGCCTTTCTGAGAATGCTGTGGGTGTTTTCTGACGTACTCTCAAGTACCAAATAAAAAAGCTCTGGGCATGGACTTCACCCGCAACCGCTTATGCCCTGATAACAGAGCAGAGGGCCCCAGGACCCATCACAGCAGTTATTACAGGACATTCCTCCACATATCCCAGACACTGAGTTACAGCAAGCTGTATTATAATTCCAGCTGTATTTTTAGGTGCATTAGCAGTTCGCTTGACTACAACTGAGTCTGGTCAGAGTTCAGATGCTTGGTGGATGTTTTTTTATTCCCCACTTTCCTCCTCAGAGCTAGGATATTTCACTCAAAAACCTCTGGGCTGCAACTTCCATCTACTGACCGGGACAAGAGGAGAGTGTGTGTGTGTGTGTATTTCTTTCAGGAAAAAATTCCAGAAAAAATTTATATACTACCAAGTAGTTTATTGCATTTTCTAATTAACAAGACAGCAGGTTACCGAATCAAGCAAAACCAAGAGCTTGTCTTGGATCCATTCCTCGTGATGCAACAGTAACTTTTGGTAAAAACTCCTCAGTGTCTGGATCAATGATTTGTGCATGGCTAGGAGATGGGATATAGGCAGTATGTAAGCAGCAGGGAAACATATTTCTGCACAGAAACAAGACCAGAGACTATGTGGTTAGAAGCTCTTGTATGCATTAATGCAGCTAACAAGGCTTTATTGTCTTCATCACATTTTCAGTTAAAAACTATGCAACCACAGTCCTGTTGTGCAAAGAGTGGCTTCTCACATGGGTGAAGTCATTCGGTCTGGGAGCAATGAAAAGTTTGCAAAATCATTCTAGTCTTCAGGCTCCTGTTTTAAGGGAAAGTTTCTGTGAACAGAATAAAAAGTACCTCAAACGACGCAAACAGCACCTATTTCCAGCGTCACGATTATCACATAAATAAAGAAAAGCCTCTCCTGATTTTTGAAATCTCTCTTCAGCACTTCAAACTTCTAAATAATTTGATACATTTCATCATAATTTCTGTCAGAAGAGAGAAAACAGCAACAGCAAAGTAACCCAAATACCTTTCGTGATCCAGAGAATTACATGTTTTCCAATAGAAAAGAAGGTGAAAGATTTTCTTTGCGAAACAGTCATGCTTCAGATACCACGTCTGCAATCCCACTTTCTCTCAAGAGAAAATGCCACAGGGAAGCAAAGGTGATACACATTGTCTTTCCTCCCACTGGGTGAGAAAGTGAGTGAGTAGCTACTTAAATTTACATTTTATGCATGCCAGGCAATGAATTGAAGCTAATTGTATCAAACCCGCTCCCAGCAGTGTTTTAGCCTATTCCTGGTCGTTTGAACTCCATGCTCACAAGGTCACAAGGCTTTGCTTCTGGACTACATCATGGGTTGCAAAAATGTAATTTATACAAAATGGCTGAATCACTTGATCTATAAATTAAAATGTTAGTCTTGTAAATATCTCTTTCTAGCAAAATATCCAAAGTTTGAGGTGAGTTTGTATCTTCCATCAGTCATTTATATAATAATCTGCTATCAGGCCATATCATATATCTAATCTCCTTTCAGATGCAACACTTACAACTAGGAGTCTTTTAAGAATTGGTTCTCCCCTTTTTGGATAATTCCACAGAGAGTATAAACATCTTCTGACAGACTTAAACAAACCAGTAACCAACAAATGATACCTGTAATATCACTTTCAAGCTGAGAAGTCTCTTAAAAAGCAGATTTATGTGGGGGCCCAAATATGCAGTTATGACATACTCTTACAAAAAAATTTTGGCTCATTATTGTGAAAATTCAGAATGATCCTCTCTCTAGAAAGGATTATACCAGTTATGGGGTGTGTGATCAGATACATGATTTCAGCCCCTAATTTCATATCCAAATGCCATGAGCAGCAGTTTTCAGTGGTTTGACTTCAGGCACCAAGATCAGACCACAATCCTTATCGTTTACGCTGGTCACAGCAATTCTGAGTGAGTCCACTGCAGTCCTCAAATAACCCCTGCGGTAAGGGGAATGCCTTCACAGAAACTGAAGTGGAGAAGAGGTAAGACCATGACCATGCCATTAAACTGTTTCCGATGTGCATGGAAAGGAGCTCCTCTCCAGACAGAGACTAAGCTCTAGTAAAAAAAATTGATTTGGCTTGGATAAAAAAACTGTCAATAAACTCATTAATGTATCAAAATATCCTTACAAACAGTGTCTGATAGTCTAAGCTCATACATAAATGAGTATGTAAGTCAAATATTATGTGCTTGAGTAGCCTCTTTGAAATCAGTGAAGCTCTTCGTCCACTTGGATCAACATACACCCAACTGCATGACCACATGGCAAGGATAAACCGAATTTTACACTAGCTGCATTTGGGCTATTTCCTAGTGCCGGTATAAGAATAAGACATTTATTTACATTAAAACATGTTTTTCTGCTTGTACACCAACTGGATGGCATAGCAAGGTCATTTGTTTCAATCATAGTGAGAGCTTGCCTGGCAATAAAAGACATTACAGAAGTTAATATATTCTTTAATATTGTTGGAGAGGGAAGGAAGATGGTTTGTATTATTATATAGCCAACCTGATAATATCTGCAGAAACAATCACTGTAAACCAAGATGGATGGGTGTATTTAAAATATAACCCCTAAAACAAAAAAATTTCTTCTACATGAATTTGTTTTCTAGGTCACATTCTGGAAAGTCTAATTTTCAATCTCCTTCCAAGTATTAGTATTAAATATCTGTTTACATTTTTTATATCAAATCCACAGTGAGAGAAGAGAACAATTTCATATTACTAGCTCAATAATATGGCACAAAGTGTTCCCTCACACCTGGATGGAATTGAATTACTTTTTAATTTAAGCAGTTTCATATTTGCAGCCTAGCTCTAGTACAGGGAGGAGTCAAAGGTTATCTATTCTCCATGAAAGCTAATTCAGGACTATTTATACAGTGTAGGACAGGTCTGTTAAGATTTGTAATTACTTTTATTTACTCACAGTCATCAAACACTCCTTTCTGTCTTTCATTTTCTGTAGTGGACTAAGGCCTGCACTCAACCACAGAGAAAATTCAGTTTGAATTGAATTATTTTGCTCTCCCATGAATAATGAGGTTTGCCTCTCTTCCCCATTCTCCTCCTCTACTTCCACTCCCCCACTTCCTTAACACTAGATTCTGTATAGTTTAGTTTCTGGGTACAATTCAATTTGAAATATTTAGATCTATATGATTTCATGGCATTTTTAAGCCTGCATTCAACAGTCCTTGAATTCATGCCCAGTTCAAGGTGTTCTCAGAGAAGCTTTCCAGTTTGGATTTTAGCTCAAAAGACTTGAAACTAATGTTTTTCAAAGGATCTCTGCTTTGTTTCCAGCCCTAAAAATAGGGCTAAGGGAAGACTTATACATGTTTATGAGTAATAAGTCCCTGCAGAGCTGAAGTGGACTATACTTACCTGAGTTATCCTTGCAGTAAAAAATACTCATTAGAAGACAAATTCCATTATTCCAGGCAAAATGCAAATAAATAGAGCAAAAATGCAGCATTTTCAGATAATATACAGCTTCCAGAATAGGTTTATAGGTAGTTTCAACTGTTATTTTATAATTGTACTGTAAGAAAATTTCAACTATGCTGAGTGTTAGCTAATCATCACAAAACTTCTCTTTCAAAGCAATGGTAATGCAATTTATTTTCCTCTACAGCAAGCAATAAGTGTTGAATTATAATTTGTCTCCAAGCTTCTACCATAAAACATAAGCAGTCCCTACATTTCAGCTTGTCTTATAAAGTGGCCTGGCACACATTGCTGTGCAGTCTTTTACCTTGTTTAGATTTAGTCTTGGTGAGTATAAGAAATTTAAGGTGAGTGATAGCATTATTTATTTCGCTGTTTTAACAGAGGCCTTATCAGATACATTAAATCTCTTCTAAAATTGCTCAGTTTCTTACTTTGGCTCCTCCAGAAGACCTTCCATTTCTAAACACCAAAGCTTGTGGTCATATGAAAAAGCATCGAGTTGGGTTTAGAGTTGGTCTGGAACACCTTGTATTGCTCTGTGACGTTTCTGTCACAAGTCAGTCCTTTAAGGTGATAGCCTGAAACAGTAGGCTCAGAAAAAATAGATTGTTGATACATTTGCAGTCACACTGAACTTCTGGCCTGAACAAATATCCCTTTTCTAGCATACTGTGATAGCCTTTATTACTCACACCAGTGTAATATGTGAAAGAATCTCTTGAATATACTACATCAGAGACAAAAAAGCTTCCTTTTAAGGATTCACACATTACTTCATTTCTACTGAGACAGATTAATGGATCAGATATTGTAAATCAGCTTTGTAGTCTTTTTTTTTTTTTT
>VZTI01003262.1:901666-926567 GCA_013397865.1 Struthidea cinerea
TTTTAATTTTTTTAATCAGCTTTTTGGTTTTTTTTTTTTTTTTTCTTTTAATTGCAAGGTCATGAAAGCCACCTTTAAATATTTGTTTTCTTTCCATTTGACACCCTGTTATTCAAAACATTTATTTTCCATGTGTGTTGCAACGTAAGAGAAAGAAAGAGCAGCCCTGCAGGAAGGGATCTGGAGGTACTGGTCAGCAGTGGGCTCAGCAGGAGCCAGCAGTATGCCCCTGCAACCCATCCTGGGGGAGGCATTCCAACAGCGAGAGTCTGAAACACAGAGAGGAAAGTTTGTTTGGGAAAGGTAAACTCCTTTATTTGGTAACTTTGGAATAGCTTTCTGTAAGTAAAGATACAAACAAAACTATAGGCCTTTGAAGAATGTCCCCTGTCACACTTTTAGAGCTAGATATCCCAAAATTTAGCCTCCCAAACAGGAGCCAAACTTCGTATTCGGCCATACAAGTATCTCCTCACTGGAGGTGAACAATGGCAGATATAATTTTTGAAGAAATTACAAGCTGCCTGTACGTGGATGTAGATACACAGATGTTTATCTGACCTCTCTCCTACAGTGTCTGAACACTGAATTGTCTTTAAAGAATTTGTCTTTGTGGCATTCCTATGAGATGAAACACACACCTTTGCCTACTTTACAGGGGGACACGAGCACATGGGGCCCTATGGCCTCAACGCAGGCCTTTAAAGGCACTGGGGTAATTGGAAACAGCCAGCATTGGGCCTAAGAGGGAATTTGTGTCAGATGAATCTATGCTTTACCTAACTGAGAGATTTTACAGGTCTTGAGAAATGGGGATATTACAGCAATTGATTATTTGCACATATGCAGCTGTATCAGCAAAATGTGTGCTTTATGCGAGTGATTCCCCCAAAGCCAAACGAGACACATCAACACATGCTGTCAGAAGCCTCCAGGTCATATGCAATTGTACCAGGCTATTTTCTTCACCTCCTAGCTGAGTGGCAGAGTTATATTAACATCTCATTGTCCCTGACACAGCTGTCCCAGTGTTACGGACAGGCTGCTCCCAGGCTGGCCGTGGAGTGGGAGGATGGCCTGCCTTGGCTGCTGAGAGGGCTGGCACTGTGCTGCTGGGCCACGAGAAAGTAATTTTGATAGCAAGTACCTGGTTTTCTGAAGTCTTACTCTGAGCACAGCCTCCGTGTTTTGTCCCAGATCAAGCATGATGTTTCCAAGGACTTGGAGGCAGGTGTCCAGCTCTCAGGACTCATGCCAATCAAAACATTTCACTGTGATGGACATGTTTCATGCTCCAGCCTTATCAAACTGGCTAATTGTTCCTTTCCAAAGTGAGTAGAGTACTGCCAGACCTCTTGGAAGGCTAATAATAATGCTGTGGGGCTTTTTTTTAATTTTTGCATTTGTCTTCATTTATTGCTGTCTTTTGCTAATGTTAATGAGGGACAGATTTCTGCATATTAAATGTGTAGTAGCCCAGCTACAAGAGATGAGCAACAGTTATAAATATGATGTGAAAATACTTACTGAAAAGCAAAGTTACACATTAGGCATACAAATTATAGGATTATGATTGTAGAGCTTGCTGTAACTTATTGGCAGTATATTACCTTGTGCTTAGAAAATGTGTGCCATAAGCTCGAACAGCTATGACCTGGTATCCATCAGAGAGCTCAATGCTTCCTCGAGATCTCTGCTCAGCTTCTGAATGTGAAATTCATAAAGCACATGGCCAAGCCCACATCGGCTCTCTCTAGACTGCATATCTTCTGATTTCCATGGGATAAATCAAACCTTCAGGGCTCACAGAGCCTTAGTTAAAGAAATTAAAACAGCTCTTGAAAGACAGGACTGTATAAACAGATTCTGAATGGGCTCTGTTTGAAATTAGGCCAAAGCAAACACTGAGGCCAGCTCTTCCTTTCCCTTTGGTTGCCTCTCCGCCCTCGGCGCCGCTGCAAGGGACACCTTTTCCAGACGGCTCCTGACCTCCCTCACGCCCCTTTCTGACCCCCAGCCTCTCAGATGGTTTTAATTGCAGAAGGCCAACTCAAGGTCCTTCAGCATGTACTTTAGTGGCATCTCTCCATTTCTTCTCCTGGATATTTTCAAGGGCCTGCTCAGCCAGCTGCTGGACGTGCCTCTCCGCCCCTTGTCCCGCGAGCCCATCACTGAGGGGACTCCGCAACCAACATCTTTCAGACAGACATGCAAAATGCAGTACTGGCTCCTGGAGAAGGGATATTTTACTTCTAAAAGATAGTTTTCATTTGCTTTTGGTAACTAACCAAGACCTGAATGTGTTAGAACACATTTTATATTATTCAACAAAACAGAGAATCAATTTTGTGGTGTCTGAATTTTTTTGACAGCTACTAGAGGTATAAATCTATCAGAAAATAATTTGCAAAATGGCTTTTATCAAAGTAGGATAAAGGGGTCTACTTAATTGCAAAGAGGATAGAGATACAAAGAAAAGGTAAATTTCATGCCACCCACATCCATAAGCAATTTCTTTGAAGTTGATCATAATCTGGGAGGTAGGATTTATAGGTGTGAATTTAGCACCAGATAATAGGTGCAGATTTCCCATCCTAAGGTTGGAGGAAGCACTAGGTTGATTGAGTCAATGAGATTTTAAATGAAATCACATGGTCTGTTTTGTGTTAAGGTTGAAGGATTTCTCTGTTAGACTGCCTAGCAACATTTTTAAATTCAGCTTTCATAAGGTAACTATAGGTTTCTGGTCTTTTTCGTTTCTGTTTTCTTGCAGCATTGACCTAATCTAGTCCTAATGAGGAAAAATTATACTTAATGCCATAACCAAAGGGATTCCAGGTTCTATGGGCAAAACTGTCTAATCATCTGGAGGATTTGAATAAAAAGTGTCTCATTACATACAATGGGAATTGAGCAGGCCACATAGAAATCTGATCCTTTAAAAGTATTTTTCTCAGAATGACTTTAGTCATTATTGAGGAACGCAGAAGCATGACATACCAGCTTTGCTTTCAAGCTCCTAATTCACCATGCACAACATTACGTCCATTTAACCAGTGTCTAAAATGGTTATGGCTGCAAAGAAAAAGGCCAATGTCTGAGCAGAACAACAGGTGCAGAGCACCTGGAACAGCAGCACTCAGACCAATGAACTGCCCTATTCATCCCAATGAGCCCAAGGTGTGGCTTTATGGTACAGCCGAGCCACTCTGTGCAAACTGCTCACAAACAGGCCTTGCTCTCCTCCTCCACCATTTCCTTTGAGCCAGCTCTGGCACTGGCTTGAGAACAGAGTAAAGCAGATCAGGAAAATTACACTGAAGAAAAGTTTCTTTCTAACGCATCTCTATGCCCTAAAAGAGGGAAGAAAGAAAAGTCTCTTTTCCATTAACCGAGAGGATGAGAAATGGGTTTGAAATCTGTAACTTGCAAATGTATGAATCTGGCAACTTACTCCTCTCCTCAGGTGAGGTTCATTATATGATTAAAATCCTTCTATTTACCTTGTTAATGACCCTTGAGCAAGCTCTGGTGGCTGCACTGGGACAGGTCCCAGAACCATGTTAGCCACAGTAGCACCGTGCTGCTGTGCAAGCAGCCATGGGTGGAAGGGAAGAGGGATTCAGCCACCAGCATGACCACACTGACATGGCACCTCACTTGGGTCTTTGGGCTGGCATGGAGGTCACTATGCTGCAAGGGCATTTCAGGAATGACACACTGGACACTGCAGCTCCCTGAGGAGCTTAAACCTGCGATTTCCTCCTTTGCCCCAGCTGATCCCAACCACTCTCCTGGGAAAACACTGGTGCTCATTTCCCATATTCACCCTGTCAAGAGATGCATGATCCTGGGGAAAAGAAAGGACTGAGCGGGTTAGATGGCTCTTTTTGTACAGGCTTAAGCCCATCAGAACTTTCTTATGTGTGCAGGTGGCTATTCATGGCATAACTATGCCAGCAACACTTTCAACACAAGCCTGGCCTGTTTACCTTTCTGTGTGGTGTCTTACGTTGCCACCATTTAGGAGACTGATTGATTGCCTTTCCTTCCCTTTGCTTAAGACCCAGGTCCAGTGAGCCAACAGCCTCTGGACCAGACTCCTATGAGAACAGGGTATGCACAACTTCCATGCATGTAATTTCAGAGTCTTATATGAGCTGAAAATGGTAGAGGTCCACTATTTCCATCCTAATTACCCTTTGGGCTCTCTGATAGGAAAGTTTTGCTGCTATGGTCAGTTATAATCAAAACCAATGACCCACCAAAAAACAGAGCAAAACTTACTTGTCTCTGTTCTAAATTTCCTATTTCATACAGTGACTTTGCCATGGTATCTTCAGTAAATCAAATGCTGAATGAGAAGCAGCTGGCACAAACTGAATCTGGCAGGAATACAGTAATTCTGGTCAAGCTGGAAAAAGAGAAATGCTTCAAAAAGCATGTGGTACATAAACATTACCTTTGCTTGCCTCTGTCTCTGCTCATGTCAGCATACAGTTCCTAAATCATGCTAATCTCATCATCGAGTTAGAAAACCCTTAGCGCACCAGCAAAATGACTTGACTTTCATTGCAAAAAAATATCTGATCCCAAGCTGCTTCACTGTTCTTGCTGCTAGAAAAGTGGGAGCAGTGGTGAAGAGTCTCATTCTGGCAGAAAAATGCAGCCTGCCTGTGCTGGCAGCTGCAGATGTCCCTGCTTGTTCAACCATCTCTTTGTCTTCCCAACACTACTGGTCAAATTTCAAAATTTAATCCTCACATTTCACCAGCACCTCCAAATCCACCTATCTGATTTCCCAGATTAATTATACAAGGCCAAAAGAAAGCATTTTTCTTATCAAAAGGAGTTTAGTTCTCACAAGCAGAGACCATGGAATAAAGGTTTAGGAGTTAAAATGGATTTAATCTACCTTTAAAGCACTCCTTATCATTTCTTCTAGGACAAAGATTTTCCCATATTTTTTGCTATGTGCCTATTTTCATTACCATAACTCCACTTTTGCCCAAGGCAGGAAGAGAAGAAATTTCCTGCAGCACAAACAAGTAAAAAAAAAAAAAAATTCAGCATAATTTCCTTAAGGGAAAGGCAACGAACAGTGAACTAGGACTTATTTACACTCATAAATCTGAAGAAAGGCATATAGGTTCAACACAAGAAAAATCCAGGTAGCCCATAATATTTCCTATGAGCAAAAAATCTGAAGGTGTCATATTTTGTTCTGGAGGTGTACAGTGCTTTACGGGAACATGAGAACAGGTTTCTCTTTCAGGAAATGGGAGACCGCTTTTACTCTGAAGTGTAAATAAGTTATGTCGGTAGGCAATCAGAATGGCAGCATACTTTGAGTCCTTTACAAAGAGTCGAGCCTGTTCTACTGCTTTTCAAAAAGAAGCAGCATCACTAGTTTATATGTCTTTTCTGACCTATGCTGTATGGATTAACCAATTTCTGTGAAAACAGGCTGAGCTGTTTTCCAGAAATGCAAAGCATAATGAAAGGAACCTGTCCCGGGCATTAATATTAGATGCTGTCTAAGGCATGCTAACATTTTTAAACAAAACCAACCATTGTCAGCATGTTTTTGTGCTTTCTGTTGTTCATTACTACTGAAGCAGTGGCTTTCCTAATGAAGAAATCAAACTGGAATCTGACACTTCAGAGCCCGAGTAGCTGCAGAGAACAAAACTATAATGAAAACAATATCCTGGGACCAGAGTTTCACATGTGGTAGCAGTTACTCTCGCCGCCTCTCCCAGCTCTGCCTATCTGCATAATCATGGGCTGCAGAGCAAGTTCAAAGGCTTTTCTGCAGAGGAACCCCACACTGCCTCAGCTGCGGCACAGCACATCCCTGCATGGACACCCAGCAGTTTAGAGCTGAAGACAAGACCTTGGCTTGCTTCTGTCCTACAGAACAGCAAAACTTGGCTAGTGCACACTGAAAGATAGACCAGCTCTCTTCTGTCGGCTTAGTCGCCTAATTATTTTGTCAAATCTGTATTAAATACTCCAACTAATTCAAGAATTCTCTGGGCCCCAGATTGCTTGTCCTGCTTTTGCAGGTGTTGTTATTGCTTAGCTGCCACAGGCAGGATCACGGGCTGAGCAGGCTGCAGATCTGGTATGATACAACTATTACTATATTTGCGTGTTAATACAACTCTGTATTTAGAGTAAGGATCAACACTTGGCTCTAATCCCATAAATTATGCTTTGCCATTAGCTTCAGGTGGTCCAGGATTTCACCTCAGACCTTTAAAATCAAACACTGTCTACCCGGTTTCAATTAAATATATGTATATATATATTCTAGACCAGTATGTTAAATAAAGGAGCAGATCAGCCATGTCCTTTAAAAATCACATCTGACCCCCTCCAAAAAATTAATTCTGACCCAAACTATTCCACATGAGAAGAAGGACCCTCAGATGTTTCACAGAAATTTAAGTGAAGCAGACATAATAATTACCACTGTTTCTTCTAGAAGTCCCTAAATTCCATTGTGCCGTTGCTGAAAAACCGATGCCTTGTGCTCCCTCAGCTGGTTAATTCGCGAACCTTTCCCAGAGCTATGCTGTTACTGATGGCTGAATTTTCCGCAGCTTGCTGATGTCTTTACATGTGCAAAGATATTTGCCTCTACAGTAAAAGAGCTTACAGCCGCGATAACAATACAGTGTGGAGACGCAAAACGACCCACTGTTAGGGCACTGGATGTTATCTTGAGTTGTCTGGCAGGGGTATCAAAAGATAACAAATGAAAGTAAACACTGACTCTTCCCTCTCATCTCCACACACTTAATTAGACTTTACCCTGACAAAACCCTATTCTTTAAATGAACAACCTTAACTCATAATTCTGCTCTCTCATACAGCACTTCACATGGCATTGTAATTAATTCAGGAAAACAGTGTTTTCTACTGCGGAATTCCCTAAAGGTTTTTGTTGGTTTTTTTTTTTTTACTGCTCTTCTCAATGCATTTTTGTTATTTAAACATTGGCCTCTCAGTGGAAAGCACGCAGGACTGACCACAAGTTCTCAAATAGGCAGCCTGTGGAATCCATTCACTGCAATAATCCAGCATAGGCTGAAATAGAAAAGTAGTGAACTTCTCATCCACTCAGCTGTGGTTTGTTTGAGGTTTTCCTTGGGATACCAGGAAATTCCATTTTGTCTCTGTACTTTTTTATTACTGAGCAAAATTACTCGCCATTATCTTTTATTCAATTATTTCCTATACTTATTGTTCTCTCTTCTTTGCCTTCCCTTCTAGGCAAATCTAATTGAAATTTGGTAGGCCTACTTTCTCTTATTAAGTTACTGTGAAAATAAAACACAGCTTCAGTATCTTTAATGAAAATATGCAATTAAGTGTCAGCAAAGTAAATTTAATAATTCTGTTTAATTTACACCTTTGGGTAGATTAAAGCATGCTTTCAGTGTAAGTGGAGATTTCCTTTAGATGCCAAGAAGAAAACGAGGAAAAAGTAGGGCTTCAAGGAACTAAATTCTCCAGTGAACATGTCTTCCATTATTCGTGTTTCTGTATAAATAGCATGTATATGACAGGGGTCTTTCATAAAAAGTTGTGTCGGATTGTTTGGATGCTTTTTAGGATGGTCCTGGTATTTGCTTCTGCTGAACAAGTAAGTTGAAATAAGGTCATAGGAATCTGACATGCAAAACTGTCACTAAATAGGGCTTCTACAAAAGCAACTTGTACATATACCACCAACCTGAGGAAAGTAAGCATCTTTTTTTTGTTGTTTTCCCCCATATCTGAGACACAGGTAATATTCTACAGAAATAACACAACTTTTTGTAAGCAATTTGATACAGGGCCTACTTAGAAATCAGATTGAGAAAATTTTGCAGTTGCGGTTGAATTCAGAGGAATGTAGCTATCTGCCAGAGACTCCTATGGAGACTGATTCCTGATTCTACTTAATTCCAAAGTCGTCTTTATATTAATGAACAAAGAATTGCACAGTCTTCAGAAAGGACTCGGATTCTTTTCAGAGTTTCTTGCGGGGATAGGGCCAATTTGGCACACAGGAATAATAAAACGTCAAAGTGAACTGAGTGCAAGTTGACAAAGGAGACGAAGTTGCAGCCCTGGCAAATGAAGAATGTGTTTTCCCCTGGGTATGGCGAGGCAGTGGGGATACCAGACCATGGTCAGATGTGCTTTAACTTTTGCTGGAAAGTCCTTAAGGGTCTTCAGCACAAGACATCAGCTTCCAGCCAGACCTGCAGTGTGAGCCAAGGTGATGCTCAGTGTGATCCAAATCGTGGTGGTTAATGGGGTGAAGGCCACAGAAAGAGCTGGCCTGCAGCTTTTCACCTACATTTCTGAAGCATTTTTAAGGTCAGATGGTTAGGTAAAACATCTATACACCTCTGGATCATCCTTGCAGGTAGCCACATCACACAGTTTCTCTAGTCAGGGAACGGAAAAACAGAAAAAGTCTCATAGAATATTACTTCCCTATGGAATGAAAGATGGGAAATAAAAACCTTTCAACCAATAGAAAAAAAAAATAGAGGAAATTATTTCAAAACATTATGTCTAGCAGCACCTTCTAACGAGCTTCCAGACAACTCCAGGACTCAGTTACAGGTCATTTGCTAATCTCCAAATATGTTTGGGAGCCTGGTTTTACAAAGCCATGTTTCAAGATCCAAGCTTGTTTAACAGCAGCAACTGTTGCCTGTTCTACCAAAATGGGAATCCACTGAAAATCTGATAATATTGTAAAAGCTCCAACAATGTTTTCATGGACTTAATGTAATAATGCATCCCATGAAGGAGCTAAGATGAAAAAGAATCTATTCCAGGCAAGTCTGTAATCTTAAAATACAAATCCAATGTGCAACAAAGCAGTAAAGCAAGCTTTATCTAAAATTTATCTCTAATAAGTCTGGGGAAGTTGGTAAATAATTTGTCGCGTAGACTTTAAAAGTAACGGTAGCATCCCCTGATAGACTGCTGCTCTGAAATAATCTTCTGAAGCAGCTGGGGAGAATGTGTATAAATTAAAAGATGTATGCAAGTACTCTCTCTGTGAGGTATAGAGAGAATTTAGATTCACCTCTTTGTGAAGTGATGCTTTTGCTAATCTGGTAACAAAGCTGAAATATGCTGATAGAGACCTTAAGAATCAGACTCTGATGCAGAGAATTACATTGTACTTGAAATGCTTCATATTCACCTAAGACAAAGAGTACAGGATTTACAACAGAAAAATCTTCCCATCCCTCTTTAACATGTGAGCACCCTAAATTTTCTCTCTCATCATTCTGCTCCCTGATGTCTGTCACCGAGTGTAAGGCAATGAAGATTTATTTCTTGAGCTTCCAAGTAGTTATAAAGTAAGATAGTTTCCAGGGGCTGGGGGCTGTTTTATCTGAAGCAATTTCTCCAGTAACATAGAAATAATCTTTCTGGTAACATAGAAATCACTGGGAAAAAAATGGGTAAATGTACTGGACTATAAATAAAAATACAAATCAGGCTTATATAGGAAATGTTCTCCCAATTCAAGCAACACATTTAAAGTACATTTACTTGAAATACACGGCAGAGTTTCATATAGATGTGGTTGTTCAGATTGGTAGTCTTATGATTAGAAAACTCACTGTGCTATGTTTATGGCACTTTGAAAGATGTAACTGTCTCATTACTTGGTGTTGAAAATATAACTCCAGTCTGAGCAGTCATCTCATCCAGAATTCACATCGTTTATGGGAAATGCAGCCAACACTAAAGGACATCACAGGTCACAACATTTCTAAACTGACCTTTGGAGACAGCAATTTTTTTTTGCAATGAGATGATATTTAGAATTTCCTGGCTCATTTGAAGGAAATTTGCATGGTGTGTATGCAAGCATTAAAGCTGAACTAAGTTATGTTTTCTTAATTCTATAGCCAGTGAATAGATACCACTCAGTCTCAGTGGAAATGGGCTATGACAGTTTTCATCTGGTGAAGTTATAAACAGAATTGTTGAGGGAAACAGATCTCTCCTTTCAAGACAACAAAGAGAGGGAAGTGTATCTGGCTTTGGCTTAAGCCCTGGCCATAAAGAGGGCTGTTTCCTCTGAAGTGCTGTATGTACATCCCTGGTTACAAGCAGGCTGTAAGCATGTTTAAGGTTGGAGAAAAGTTTGTTAGTCCACAAGGCAACCATCAGCAATGACTGAGTGTTTAAGTGAAGGGATGGAGGGCATAAAAGTAAAAATGGCCCACCAGACCTTAATTTCCTGTAGCTAGGCATGCCTTTCTGGAAATTTTAAACTTGCTTTTGCTTTCTTCTCAGTTCTAGGGAAGGGGACTGCATTAGAGAGGGGGGAAGATGCCTGAAAAAAATGTGAAACCTATGAAAAGACAGCTGAAATCAGTTTTCTGCACTAGCCTTTGATTAGCTGTTCCCCAGCTTTAAACCCCTGAAGCTAAAGGAACTGAAAAACCCAGCCGTAAACAATGAATGCTTTGAATTAGCTTCTCTTCATATGTCATGCAAGAGGAGAGGAGTGACGTGCCCGCAGTGAACAGCCACAGAGAAGGTCAGCCGGAATCTGCAACAAAATCCAAGGGTGGAAACTAATAGCTAAAAGCATCTTTGGGACAATTAAGGAAAGCTGCATAAAAGTCATGGCATCTGTTAATTAAGCAAATAAAACACTTGTTAATGCGGGAGAACAGCCACAGTGCAAACCCACCTGAACATATGGTGGTGGTGGCGGCTCTGAACTCTGTCCCTGTGTGTGCAGCCCAACACTTCTGCCTCATTTCCTTCCATGTTCAGCCTCCCCCAAGATCATGTCTTGCTGCTCAGGGATGCGAGGAGACAACAGATCTAGAGGAAAGTGAATATATCTAATACAGGAAATTCAATCCCCCCACTAGAAGATTTTGTTCCTGCTCTAAACACCAGTAAAGCCTCAAAACACCAGGAGAATATTGGCTTCAACAAGGAATGGAAAAAAGCAAAAAAGATCTGGTTAGTTGATAATATACTATCCATTCTGAAGACTCCATTAACACTGAGATCATTGTCTTGTTCTGACAGACATTCAGACAGGCTTGTAAATATCCAAGCAGACTTTTCACAGAGTGTGTTTATTTTAACAAAAAGATCAAGGCAGAGGCTGGCAACAGAGCCAGTGGAGGCTTCTTTTTTTTAAGAAAAAAAGGTAACATCTACACAAAGATGGTAGGAGAAGGGTTTAAAGACATAAACCAGACAAATCTTAGGAAAACTTAATTTGTTTTATTCACACTTGTTCATGGGAACCGGGTATTATGGTTGAATTTTTATGAGGATTACAAGGCAAGTGATTTTTCTTTTACCATTTCAAATCATTACTTCACCATTATTTTTCCCTGAAGTTTTTTATTTCTGATTTTCCTTCAGTTAATAATTTATATTACAGGTATTACAGACAATTTGGTGGCCCAGAGAGATTTCTTAACACCAGTGATTATCACTAAAAGCAGTAACTTCTTCAGGGCCCCTTTTTACATAAATTTCTTCAAACTGTAAAGGAGAAAAGTATGAAATGGAGAGATTTTAGAAGTTGCCCAGGAGATGTTAGCAGTATCAAATTCTGGGAGTGCAGAGAGCAAGTGTTTAAAAACCAGGAGTAATATGACCTAGGAAGCAGGATTTACCTGTATAAAAACTTTCCCACAACATCTTCATTTACTACATACCCTGTAGCATTAGCATAACTAAAGCTAATCCCAAACTAACAATAAAGAAAAATCTAAGGCACAAGAAAAAGAAAAGCCTGCTCCTAGCTCTTCATCACTAAACCAGCTTGTAGGGTTTTGCTCATTTTTCCTTTTACCATCTAGAAACTAACATCATGTTGCTTCTTGATATTAAAATGAATCAATGCTACTTAGGGCCTCTAAATTTTATGAAGAAAAGATGCTCTTGCATTTTTTTTTCATATGGCATTCTACATAAGCCCAAGAAGATGGGAATACATATTTAATTTCATCAACCCCTTCTTAAAAATCAGAAAGAAAAAAACAAATTGCTTTGGATTTTCTGTGTGCTCCTCAGCCATTATACTCTCACCACATTCCAGGAACAAAGAGTCTTCCAGAGTCTGCAGACCTGCATATATCAGGAAGAACTTCTTTGTTTTAATATAATTTCTCCACCAAGAAATAAAATGTATGTAAAAGTGAAGTTGCTCATTTAGCCAAAGACGTGCTCAGAAAATGTTTAGATGGCTATAAATAGATGTGCGCTTTCATAGATCATAGAATCATCAAAGACTCATAGAATGCTTTGGGTTGGAAGGGACCTTAAAGATCATCTCGTTCCAACCCCCATGCCATGGGCAGGGACACCTTCAGCTAAACCAGGTTGCCCAGAGCCCCATCCAAGCTGGCCTTGAACACTTTCAGGGATGGGGCATCCACAGCTTCTCTGGGCAACCTGTTCCAGTGCCTCGACACACTCACAGAAAAGATTTTTTTCCCAATATCTAATCTAAACCTACCCTCTTTCATTTTAAAGCCATTCACCCTTGTCCTGTCACTACATGCCCTTGTGAAAAGTTTAATAACTTGCAAAAGCCTTAATGCAGCTGTCCCTCTCCCTGTGCATGCACACGGTTCAGAAACCTGTCCCCAAAGGTTTCTTTGTTTCTTAAGAGCCTGTTGCTAAAGGGTTGTTGGCAAGTACAGACCATTTACTTTCAGGTATGAAGGAGGAAATACGTATTCAGCGCTAGCGCTTACGAGGTCGTGAATAGAAAACCTGGATGTACAAGGAAACTTGTTTATTCACTGATAACAGATTTCTTGTCAGCCCTGACACTTCTTGAATGATGGAATTTTTCTATTAAAAAAAAACCAACCAAACAAACTACTACAAAACAATATAGTAGATGTTTCCCTGTTTTCTTTTACACGTGCCACTAATTTTAGTGGAACTTGTAAGAAATAACTATAATGCCAGTGCTATAAAATTAATATGACCATGGAAAATGTGCACAAGAGACACAGTAGCTACTGTATTTTCCCAGTATGTTCTGCATTAGCAGTGTTGAAGCAGTTATAAATCCTGGTTTCTATTACCCAATTTCAGCCACGTTAAGTTGGTATTTTTCAGTCCAGAGTTTAGGCCCGAGAAAATTTAGGGGTGAATGTTTTCAGTTTTAGTTTTTCAATGATTTTCAAGAGTTACCTTAAAACATCCTGGTGATTCTCCCTTTAAACAGCTCCTGTGTTTCTGGCTTTGAAACTGTACTTTGGCAGGATGATTGCTCTGTCCATGATGCACCAGAGGAAATAAAGCTGATCTGGAAAGCAGTGAGGATGGGAGAAGATGGGATGGTGGATGGGAATGGAAAAAGAATGCACAGCTAGTTGGCATGAGGATGGTGGAAGTGGTCATTTTCCCTCTAAGGCTGGATATCAAAGTGTCTCAGGAAGGAGAACACTAAAACTGGAGGAGAAACTGCAGGAGGAAAACTTTGGGAAGGAGGTAGCAAATGGGAAGGGGAAAAGAACAGGGAAGGGATGATGCCCTGGGGGAAGGTGAAGGTGGCAGAACAAAATATGTGTGAGCAGCTGAGGAGTCCAGAGAGCAAGCTGATAACGACACTGGGAGCACTAGGGAGAAAATTTAGATGGCAGGCCTGGAAGGATTGGCTGGGTAGGAAAATTATACTGCAAGCTGGAAAAAATGGGAAGGAAGATAGAAAGCCAGAGCAGAGACAGGCCTGGCCCAGAAACATGGGCAGAAAAAGATAAAGCAGAAGGTCAGACCTGGGGCCAGAAAAAAATCTCAGAAGAACCTATGCTTCACAGGGGGGGGAAAAAAAAAGGTTGCCTTGTAAAAGTAAGTTTTTGTCAAGTGAAGGGTTCAAAAGATAAAAAGTTTCAGATTAAGGCTGCCTGTGTAACCCTAGCTCAATCTTATTTGGGGTATTTTTATCACAACTCTCACTCAGATTAGCAACTGCTTATCTTCGTGACACCTTGTCATTACAATTAAATCAAATTATTAGACTTGCATAACAAAGAAAACATAAAGAAAAGATAATATTGGTGAAAACATTTTTTCAAAGTGTAAAAGTAACAGACAAATAAGGATAAGAGAGGTCATTGCAAAGAAAATGCTACAATATGCTCTGGATAAGTGTAAGTCATTAATAACTTCATGCTTTTTTGAAAATTATATGTAATGTAATATAATAACTAGGAAACAACCTGTATCAAACAGCAAATAAACAAGCAGCATGCTGGAAGGCAGGAAGAAGCTTCATGTAGGTGCATCTATTTCAGGGCAAAATGTAACTGTGTTCCAACATTTATGTTGGATGTAGGAAAAAAAAAAGATATTGCAGAAGTAGGAAAGTTAAACAGGCTACAGAAAAGTACAGACAAAATATTTAAGACCAGTTCGAATGTTTCAGATTTGCACCAATAGCCTATATTTTGGGATCTTCAGGATGCAGGCCCACTGTCCAATCTGAATTAAAAATCCAGTTGGGAGATCCTAATATGAAATAGAAAGGCCAGAAGTTATGGGGAATACTAACAATGACGATTGAGGAGAAGAAGGTGTATTTTAAGTTTTCTACTATTGTTCCCAGTCAAGTTCACTATACCTGTACCCACAGTGCAGCAAGGAAAGGTGGATGCTATCAACAGTTTATCCTTATAAATGCAACAAAACTCTTCAACCAGGATTCAGCTTAGATAATAATGCTTTTTAACACTGGAAGGCAGCCTACTCCAATATAAAGAAAACACAAGAATTTCTGAAATAGTCTGCTGTATTTCTCAGAAATTTTTAAAGCCTTCTAAATCCTATTGTCAATGGTGACTGAAGTTCCCTTTCCCATGGTATTTTCTCAAAGTGTCTGCTGAGAGAGATTTTGGAGAATGAATGGGGTTTAAAATCCAGTCTTCCCTTATCAAGTAGCCAGAAGAAAAAAAAAAAAGGCAGAAAAGGTGTAGTGAAATGTAAACCTCTCTTTTAATCAAGTGCTTTTTTCAGCTTTTCTGATTTAATGGCAAAATTCTCCATTCAAGGGTCACTATTGTTAAACAGTTACAGTCAGAAAACAGTATTTAGTGTCCATGGAGTTCTTTTGATGCCCCCTGCAGGCCATGCTGGATAGGAAGCCTAAATCCTCCTTGGAGAAATCCTGTAGGTAATATCAAAACACCTATTTTATTAAGAAATCCAGCTACTACCAGTTTAGCTTGCCTCATGGACTTCCTGACACGCCGTCCTTCCTGTTCCAACACGCACAAGCAAAATGTAAAACAGTTCTAGATTCCTTCCCGCTGACCTAATTAGGCAGGGTAACAAAGGCTAGCGCAGCACAGAGATGTGCAAGGCCTAATATGGGGGTAAAATTGGAGATGCCCGTCGTACGTGAGACCTGTAGGAGTCTGCCCCATCCCTGTGGGGACGTGCAGCTTGGCTGCTTTCTATCCTAAAGATACCAATCTCTTGTCAAGTGCTTTCGGCTCCGTGTGATAGTGACTCCTAGAGATGAACAAACTCCTGGGAATAGTCAATAGCACAGCTAACGTGGAGTCAGTCACCGTCAAGAAGCTGAGGGTTTCCCATTAGGGTGGCTTCTCCTTACTAAAAGCCCTCCAAGACTTCACAGTACCTGCCTGAGGGTCTGGTTAGGCTCTCTTCTCCACCTTGGTGCAGGTTCAGGGTCCTCAGGGACAGACGTGATAAAACTGCACCAGCTGGTTATTTTTCATTGCTTTCCTTTTTAACCTTGGAGACTACACATATTATACATTTCTCATAAGAGATCTGTTTTGCTAGCAGTTTGGATGAAATATGCAACTTCGGTACCCAGGAGGAGAGAAGAACTGTAATCACACATCATTAAATGAATCACCCCACTACCCTAGCAGCATGTAACAGGATACAGTGCGCCATGAAAACCTGCTTTAAAAACTTAAAATGGCACTTCCTTTAAAAATCAGGATCAATCACTCATCTGGTTTTTGGGGTTTTTTTGAGAAAAGATACACAAGATGTGGAAGGCATGAGGCAGATATGGTGGGATAATTCTCAGATAAAAATATATTAAGGGTAAAGAGTAAAGAAAAAAGAGAAGACAGAAATTTCTAAAGCATGTTTGTGAGATGACTTGCAGGGAAGTGAACAATACTGAGAATAGTTAATTAGCAATGGGAAATTAGTACAAAAGAATGTAAGGTTCTCACAACCTTTTGTTCCTGCTGTCATCTGTTTTTTAGGGGGAAAAAAGACCTCTGAGACAGGTAGTCGAAGTTTGATGGACGCACACAAGCTGATCTGGGATCATTCTGGACTTCTTAAATCAACCTACAGCAATTTGGAGCCAACATGCAGCCAGTGAGAATAATATGGGTAGGAAAGAAAGGACACAAGGTGCAAGCAAGTCTCTCCAGAGGAATCGCTGCTATTTTCTGGTTTT
Organism: Struthidea cinerea; assembly: GCA_013397865.1. Lineage (NCBI taxonomy): Eukaryota > Metazoa > Chordata > Aves > Passeriformes > Corcoracidae > Struthidea > Struthidea cinerea. The sequence continues at coordinate 918,141 of VZTI01003262.1, forward strand.
CGTTACACAGATGTTAACTCTGAGCTATTCTGTGTGCTTGTTTGATAGCTAGCGTCTAAGGTACAGTGCTTTTCTTCTGAAATGTCATCTTCCTATTGGGAACAGCGAAAAAACTGCCATGCTGAGCTTTGGGGGTGGGTTGTTTGCTTTGTAGGGTTTATCTCTGCCAGCCTCTTGCAGGATAACTCTGCCTTGGCAGAGAGCACTCAGAAGATATTGCTGTTTCAAGTCCTGCTCAGTTCAGGGAAACTAGAATAACTTTTCACTTTTATTCCTTGGAGGCAACCAACCAAACTTAATTTCCTTCCCAAAGAATGAGAGGAAATTAAAACAAGTGTTTAAAAGGAGTGGAGTATATGCTTAGAACATTTGTGAGAGAGTCAGTTTTAGTTAACGCGCGCGCACACACACATAATTGTGGTAAAGCTTTCAAGGCATCACCTATCTGACTCATACACAGAAAACTCAATGTATTTACAATTTAGAGCACTTCTTTGTACACAACCTTATTCACCTTAAGACCTGTTCTGGTTTATTCTGCTAACTGAGGTGGCTGTGCTGATTCAGACCACAAAAGAAGTGGCTGGGCTGGGTGAGGAAAAGCCCTGGCTTGGGCAGACAGTAGTGGGTAGTTGTTCAGCTGGACAGGGTGTCAATAGGAAGGCCATGAAGTTTAGTAAGTATGTCATTACAAGGCATAAACTGATGCACAGAGATTTCTTATGCACGATGAATGGAAAGAGAAGAATAAGAAGGGGGGAGGCCAACATCCTGTATCCTATCCCCCGAGCAAATATTACCATCTGGGCATCCACAATTCCAGAAGCTGATCCTTTCTTTAGGGGGTTTTAGAGAAATGGAGAATAGGGAATATCCACACCATCGGCACCTTAATTTAGGGTGAGTGCCACGAAGACTTTGGTTCCTGCTCCTGTCTGTGGGATGCCCAGCCCAGTGTGCAGTGCAAATTGCAGAGTGGGCCCTTGGGGCAATGAAGAGGGAAGGTCATTCAGCTTACTAATGATCTTGTTTCTTCTGGCAGCAGGCATTTCATTTGAACTGGTTTCTTAGGATCCTGGCTTCTGCTAGATATTTAGAAGTAATTTGGAAGATGTAAGATCTTTTTAATTTGTTGTGAGAGAGAATAAAACCAAAAACCGATTTGGTTAACACGAATTGTAAATCTCATGATTTTGTTTTCCAAATTTTCAGAAAATTTTCAAAGCAGAGTCTCATGTTTCCAAAAATTCCTTTAAAAATTGGTTATTTCACAGTGCATTTAGTAGTACTTTAAGCACCAGCGCAGTTAATGAACTCTTCTGTTGCCATATGAGCAGTACATTAGGCTATGTCATTGCAGTCTCATTTAATCTCTTGCTTCGATTCTTAAACTCTTGCAGCTTCAGAAATTGGCAGTGACAGGGAGCTCCAGATCCCTGGTGAAGGTTAAGCAAGGAGTCTATAAAATAATTTTAACTGTGCTGCCATTTTCAAAAGAAAGGGTAAGCAAGAGCAGCTGCTCTGGGTGTCCTCTGGGTGGCTTGCAATCCTTTATCTCTCTGAGCGAAGACTGCTGCTCGCTCCTAAGGTTCCACATGAGCTCAGCAAAGCCAGGAGAGCTGTTGTTTTAGACACTGTCATTTAATCATCCAAGGTAGGAAAATGCATCACAGATCTGAGACAAGAATCTGCTGCTGTGCTTACTTTGCTTTGCCTAATGGTCTATCATGTCATTCTATTTTATCTCCATCTCAAGATGGTGTGAGGAATCCTCTAGGCACCCTTTATCTAATACCTACCACGGAACAAATTGCTTTCACTTCTTCGAGTTGTTCTCACTTTCACAGTGATACAGCAGAGGAAAAGAAAGTTTCTGATGATCTACAGCAAGAATTAGATAACGTGCCCTCCTGGCAACACTGAAGGAGAAGCAGAAAATTTTCATAAACACATTTCTAAAAGGCAAGATCAGAAACAGCACATTGCAGCTTCAGAAAAGCGCCCGGTACAGAATTTGCATTTATGTCCACAACCAGTTGCAATTTGGGACTGTTCAGCTCTCAGGTAGAGCTCTAAGGCTGCTTTTCCATGATAACACAAGCTAATTCTGAATTTTAAAAACAGCACTTCTAAAAGGTTTTAAGTGTTGATGCCGCAATTCCCAAACAATGGGAAATAAGAAGAAAAAAAATAGCAAAGACTAGGAAGGGTAGAGCAGCTGGAAAGTTGCCTGCTGGAAAAGGACATGGGGGTGCTGGTTGGCAGCACCCCAACATGAGCCACTGTGTGCCCAGGTGGCCAAGAAGGTCAATGACATCCTGGCTTGTGTCAGAAACAGTGTGGCCAGCAGGACCTGGGCAGTGATTGTCCCCCTGCACCCAGCAGTGGTGAGGCTGTATCGCAAATCCTGTGTTCAGTTTTGGGCCCCTCACTAGAAGAAAGACATTGAGGGGCTGGAGGGTGTCCAGAGAAAGGAAACGGTGCTGGGGAAGGGTCTGAAGCACAAATCTTGTGGGGAGCAGCTGAGGAAACTGGGGCTGTTCAGCTGGAGAAAAGAATGCTCAGGGGGGATCTTCTCACTTTCTACAGCTACTTGAAAAGAGGTTGTGGCAAGGTGGGGCTTGGTCTTTTCTCCCAGGTAACAAGTGACAGGAGAACAGAAAATGGCCTTAAGTTGCATCAGGGGAGGTTTAGATTGGATATTAGGAAAAATTTCTGCATGGAATGGGTTGTCTATTATTGAAACAGGCTGCCCAGGGAAGTGGTGGAGTCACCATCCCTGGAGATGTTTAAAAGTTGTGCAGATGTGGCCCTTTGGGACATGGTTTAGTGGTGGACTTGGCAGTGCTGGGTTAATGGTAGGACTCAATGATCTTAAAGATCTTTTCCAACCTAAATGATTCTTTGATTCAATGACTCAAGCTATTTAGGTTAGAGGTCTTTTTCTTCTGCCTATACAGTGCCCTACAAAGCACTGCTCAGGAGCTTGAGACTAGGGGAAGAATACTGAAGGAACATTTTAGCTAGATAAAATCTCCTAAGAAAAGCCTCATGGACTTGGTAACAAAACTTTTTTCAAATGCATGTTGGTTTCAAAGGAATATTCACCTAAGTACAGCAAAATAAGCTCCATCATTTTGACATTATCAAAGTAAAGGGAAAAAACCCTAATTCTAAATACAGTTTCATCTAAACCCAAAACAGTTTTTCTGACTGTTCAAGAACTCCCAGCAAATGAAAGAAAACACATACTTTATGGAGCTTGGCTTCAGATGTTATTCCACCAAAGAATAAATAGTAAACCATCCTTGAGGTTGTCTGACATTAGATTTTGCAAATGAAAAAAAAAAAGGCAGGATTTTTCTAAGTCCATTTATATTTCTATAAGGATTAAAATAGAACAATATAACAAAAGGATATCAGGCCTTGTAGAAGGTTCAGCATATTCACAGCTCAGGGTTTGGGAAAAGGTAGTCCACAGATGGATGTAGTCCCACAACACCACATGCACATATCTGGCAAGAAAAACTAAAACCTGCTGTTCGTTTGAAGAAAGGATCTGTGGCGAGGTACAGAGCTGTTTGTTTGAGCTACAACACTGAAAAATAAACCAGCTAACCTACAGCACAAGTTTGCACCCACACCCTAAACATGTCCACTCAAGGCTTTAATTGCATTTATAAGACCAGAAAATATGCTACAGGAGGAGGGCTGGAACAAAAACCAGCTTCTGTGACTAAAAGAAAACAGACATGTGTGTGCTAATCCAAACAGCCAAGAAAACTGTGTGAGGTTGGAAAAGATGGGAAGAAAGGTAGCAACAACCTGAAAATGGTATTAGTATGGCTCTGTGAATAACTGAGAGACTTCTGGAGATTGTCTGAGTCCCAGGGAGAAAGACAAGGAAAGGTATTTGTTACTGCTGAAATGAAAATCTGAAAGCAGTATTCGGTGAGCAAGGTCAGTTGGTCATTTTGGACACAGGATAGTCCATTCAGCCTCGACCTTTTTGGAACTGTGGCAAGAGAAACAATCTAAAGAAAGGGTTGGAAACAGAAAGTTGCTTGGGCTTTTTAAATGACTCATTAGGTAGAACTCTCAGCCAGCAGAAGAGATTGCCAGACTTTATTGATTCTCCCACTTCCAGAGGCTGAACCTAGTATCTCTTGTCCCCGGGAGAGATCTGTTCTGATTTTCCTGTCTGTATGAAAGGGCTAAAACAGGCAGCTCCATGCTCTAAAATAGTTTACCAGACAGTATTTGAGTGAGAAAACAGAAGTTAAAGTGTTCTCTCTCAAGTTCATGGAGCAAACAGACATCCCAAGGAAAACAAAGAAATAGAAGAACTTCTGCACTCATCTACAAGTCCAGTTTACTGAAAATTTTCACAAATTTACAAAATATTGTAGATGCAGACTCATTCATACAAAGGCTGAACTGTATTACAAGCAAAGCTGTTTCGTTCATGTTGCTCTTTACAGATTATGCTATGGGCTAAACAGGTTAGACAGGGACCTTGGTTAATCAGTGGATTAATTTGGGTTCAGCAATTATGTTGGAAGAGAGATGTTCTGTGTTTCATAACCTATTGCAGCATTCATTTGGACTGCAAAGGCTGTATCACAAGTAAGTCAGTGGTTACACCTACAGATATTTCTCAATCTTAGAAAGAGTGTAAGTTTTGATTCCCTTGATCTGCCTTTCCATTTTTTGCCTTAAAGAAATCATTTCAGGAAAAAGAAGTTGAATTGCAACATCTCTAAAATCTAAGAAAAAGCTGCAGTTTGATTCTGTATCTGGATTAGTGGAAGTGATTCATTTGAAGATGATACCATCTGCTCAGCATTGTTCACTCCCTGATTCCTTTACAAGGCAGGAATCAATGCTCCATTCATCAGGTACAAAACATTACAATTTAACTTGCGAGCATATTCTGATTTCCTGACATCATCACTCCACAGACTTCTCTGAAAAGTTACTTAAGGCAAGTCAGCCCCATCCTTTACCACTGACTTAATGCCAATTGCACAGGCCATGGGAAGAAAACACTTAAGAGCAAATCCTTGTGCTAGCACTTCTTGCAGCACAGCAGCAAGAAAACAAGTCTGGGAATCAGTTTCCTGCAATTTCAGACACACATGAAACCTTAAAGAAATATCCACTTTCTCAGTAAGGTTCTCAGACTAATTAAGCTGACCCACTGCTCCCATAAAATCCTGCTTCTGAAAATTAATGCCCATTGGAAAATTAACTGATGTTACAGGAATTTGACAGCACAAGCAACCTGCTGTGTTCTTCTTGACCACAGTCCAGAGATATACCCTCTGGTTACTGTGATCAGTAAGATGTCATTATCTCACAACTATACTGCAGAACCTTTAGTCTTTACTGTTGCCTCTCTCTTGGAATAGCTGCGAGTGATATGGATGAATGCTATCAGTTAATATCAGTTATTATGATCTCATAACAAAATCAGAGATGGAAGGCTGGATTTTGGGGTTTTTTAACCTAATCACTTACTTCCACATTATTGTAGAAGGATAAAGTCACAATTTTATTGCAAAAATAAGTGCTAAAATTCCTAGGAAATCATTCTCTTTTCAGATGCTTAAGAAAGTGCAAGTGTGCAGTAAAAAGACTGTTTTTTCTTCTGATAAATCCATGTACAAACACACCGTATGATGGAGCCAAGTATTTAGTATTCTGGGCCAGACTCCTCAAATCAGAGCAGCTACTTGCTACTCTGCTGCCTGTGTAATCTATTAAGCAGTCTTAATCCGACAAATGAAGGACAACGGCATTTCAGTAATGGGCTTCCTATTTGCTTAGGAAGCCTGCAAAGGGGCTCTGAGCACTGTCACTCTCGTCACAGTCCCGAGGAAGGCACAGAGCTCTCCCTCCCTGAGCTCGCCGCCGCTGGGTGTGCAGCGCAAGAGCAGCAGACCTGGCAGAGCTGCGCTTCCCGTGGGCTCGGGCGTGTGCTGGGAGCAGCGTGCTGCATCTCTCGGCTACGCACCAGGATCCAGCTACGGCTCTTCGCTGTGGCTTGGCTCCCAGGAGCACCAAACCGGCAGCGTGACTTTCTTGCACCGGCAAGGCTAAAATTCATTTATCCTGCTGATTTCAGCTAGGGTGTTAGTCACTCTGCCAGGACTGTTGCCGACCCTCAGGCATTCTCCTGTATGATTTCCCCCAAGGCTGACTTTCAGACTGTGCGTGTGTCGGTTCACTGCTTATTTTTGTTCTTCCAAGCATTTTTAAAATTTCTCCCGAGCTCAGCATGGTGATACCTGATGAAAAGCAGGTAGTCAGGAGGCTATTTAAATGCCCCTTGCCCAGCTGGGCAGCAGGACTGTGCTACTGTAAGTCTTCTGCAAGTAAAGGAGATGGATCAGAAAATAATGCCAACACTTTTGCAGCAGTATGAGAAGCACATTAGTTCCATTCACACAAAATCAATTGATCTTTAGCAAATAGACCGTCCATCACTGTGCGTTTTTCAATGGATTTGAAGAAGGGAACAGTTAGCAGGAAGGCTCCAGTCTTGCAAACACAAATTAGAGACTAGACAACCGGGGTGACTTCTGAGATAAGATACCGGTGAGCCACTTCTTGAATATTCTTGATTTAATCCTCGTCCTGCGGTGTTTCAGTCAACATTCTGCATTTTCCTGGGTGCAACAACCTGAAAAGCCTGAGATACCTTTCTTCATGGCCTTTGTGGTTTTGGAGGCTGGGGTGGATGGGAGGGTCATAGGTGAGACTTTCATGTCCATACCTGTGGAAGGACTAGCTGAAAATGCAGGAGCACACAGAGGAGTGAATGAATGCACCAAACCATGAATCAGGTGCAATACCTTGTTGAATCAACACATGTTATACAGCTCCTTCCTTTTGATCCATTTGGCCACTGCTGCAACCTTTTGGCCACTGCTGCAACCTTTTGACTTAGGAAAAAAGTTGAAGCAAGGTGTTTCTGCTGAAGATGCTAATTTTTTATAAAGTTAATTCCCTAATGCAAAGTTAGGGAAACAAGTGAAATTCACATCAAAATGGGAGCCTCTGATTCAGCCCTCTGCCTAAAGACAAGCTTTCTGACATGGGTAAAACGTGTGTCTAACATGTCGGCTAGATATTTTTCCAGTGTGGCGTTCACGCGTTGCCTGTGTTTCAGCCATCTGGTGAGCACATTAATTCCTTCAGAAAAGGGAGAGACAGCAGCAAGCGCGGCAGAGATTTGCGCAGTTTACTTTACGGCTTTACACCCAACCGTGAGGGCGCAGCACCGCGCCCCGGGAGCAGACTTTGGCAGCAACCACCAGCACGTCAGAGGAGACCAGACACAACCCTTGCACTCACAGGGACCACGTTTCTTCCTCTCTTGGCAACTGACACAGATTTCTGAGAGCACAAACATGAGGAAAATAACCCTGAGCAGACTGTCTGTGGGAGGTGCCATCAAGGCTCTTGGAAGTGCTACCACAGAGCGCCATGATGTGCCAGTCTGGTTCAATCACTGTTTTCACAACATAGCAGGAGCAAGACACGGGAAATTGTGTAAAAGGAGTAACAGCATGGAGAGGACACTAAAACCTACTCTAACATCGGTTAGGGAAAACTAACACAAATAAAAGCTGGCAGGCTGTAACCAGCAGGGTGGAAGATCTGCTTTCAGAAAACAGGCAGGAAAGGTGTGAGGGAGCATAGCTTCCTTTTATAATTGTTGGTTCTCCTACCTTGGCACAAAAAGAAAGCACGCAGATTTTATCCTCTGACTGACTCCAGGTCACTGGAACAAAACACTTCCTTTAATTTTAAGCACAACTGCTAAACAAAGTTTTTCTACTCCTACAAGAGGTGGTGGTAGGTAAACTTTGCCCTTGTCAACTCTGAGGTGTTCTCAGAAGAATGTATCAGTTAGTGTGGCTGGGAATGATGCAGTCTCCTTTTGGCAATGGATACTTCTGTCCTCCTGTGGTAATTTCATTTAAAGCTTTCTGTGAGGCAGAATGGTCAGTCATCCATATTTACCCATTTTCTTCCACTGTTCTAGCCTAGAATGTTTAACAGGTTGAGCCAGTTCAGGTATAAAGGAAGGTGTATCTAAAATCCTTCACTGTGGTTTGTCATAACTTGAGTTAAGGCAATTTTTGGTTTTGGCAGTTTCATCATTAAGTCATCAGAAATTTCACCCCATTTCATTAAAAACAGGCAAGTTTTTTATAAGGTGTTGTCCTGGTTTGGACAAATTTGGAGGAGAATATCCTCTGACAGAAGTCAGGTTACAACCACGCCCCCACCCCAGGTCCGGGAAAAAAATTTTCCTCGAAGGAAAGAGATAAAAAGCTATTATTTAACAAACACACAGGAGGGGAATAATAATGCTAAATAATGAGATCTCTCTCTGTGGAGAGAAAACCTGGGAAG
>VZTI01003262.1:926840-941941 GCA_013397865.1 Struthidea cinerea
CACTGCAGAAGCCGAGGAGTGTATCTCCGTGTCCTTGAAACAACTGCTTTGAAAAGTTTTCTGGGTTTTTTTCTGTCCCTCTCAGGCTCAGTTTAAAGACACAGAAAAGATTGGTGGGCATAGGGTAGCGATAGGGGATACACATCATAAAGTCACCCCAAGACAGGTGTATTGAGATGACTAAAGTAATAATTTCCTGGATTCCACATCTCAGAGTGCAGGTGCCAGATGAGTACCACAGAAGGATAAATTAAGTGACTTTAGGAAAAAAATTTCTGGGTCTTTGCCATCAAGTAGCATGGAAATGCTCCGAAGTTTCACTGGGTACCAAGTTACCATTTTGAAAAAGAAAATAGAATTCCTCCAGCACAGGTCTTCCAGACAAGTGCAAACCAAAATAGTGTTAAGATAGCAGGTAATAGACATTGGGCATAGACTCTATGCACAAGCCTTTGTATTTTCAAAGCTTCACAGTTACAGCTGGTTATTTTCACTGTGGGTTTTATGTGATTACACAGAGGGGATAGGAAGACGACCCTGAGTGACGTGTTGCATGAGCACTTCTGCCAAGGTGAAGAGGGTAAGAATTTGGTATTCAAAACTGTTCCAGCTTTACAGCAAATCTCAAGATAAGGACAAGCCATGACACTTATGTCAAAGTTGCTTCTCAGGAAGTAAATAAAAGCAGACATCTTGCAAGAAGCTGGTTTGGGGAACTTGAGATTTTCTGTATCTTTTACCCACAAATAACCAGCTCACTGAAGAGTCCTTGGTTTTTCATATGAATGACAGATTATTAACTTTTAAAATGAAAGGTCTGTCGAGAGTGGATGTGACACAGTGAAAAATGTGAAGGCATGCTGCATTGCCATCAGCTCACAGCTCTGACATAAATGCTATTTTATTCACTTCCATCCATGATCCTAAATAATACAAAGGATACAGCTTACAGAAACTAAATTTCTATATAATTAAATCCACAGCCATGGAATTTGATACAGTACTCAAAACCAATTTATTTTATTTATCTTCCTGGGCAAAAGCAGAGTATGAAATTTCATCATACATGTTTGTTCCTGCAAAAGTACTACTGTAATTAAAGAAGGATCTTGTGGTTAAGACGTGACTAAACGACAGCAGTGATAGAGGCTGTGTACAGCTGCTCTACAGCTTACAGAGGTTCTGGTTTGAGCCTGCAGAACGAGGATAATTTAGTCATAACATAAAGTAGACAAGACAATGTGTATTAAAATCCACCCACAGAAATAATTCATAACTGTGCATTATACCAAACGCAAACGCAGAGCAAGTAGCCATATTTTATTTTCTTCAAAATGCATTTTACACATTTTGATGAATACTAAAAGCATCAAGAAGTTCAAGATGCTGCACTGGGACTTGATCTAGGAGGTGTTTTGTTGCTTTCCTATAGTGTAAACTAGAGAGGTTTATAGTATCACCAATAAAAAACGAACACATTCAGATTGTTGAAACCTCATGTTTCAATACATGCTCAATAATCAGAAGGCCAATATCATCTCTGAACAAATGCCAACTGCACTTAATGCAATTAACTGGGTTTTAAGAGAACAGAATTGTAAATCCAAGCATACCTAGTGGACAGAAAGTATAGATTAACCTCAGTTCAAGGGGAAAAAAAAGTGATAATTCTTTCCTGCATAATATATTTTTCATGTAGGTCTCTCCTCTTAACAGCTTTAACCAGAGTAATTCCACGTTACTCCCATGCACATCAACTGTTATGAATCAAGACTTGCAAATTAGAATTTTATTAGCTTTATATAGCAAGGTTAACAAGTAATCTTTCAGTGTAATACTTCAGTGTCATTTACTCTTCCATTTTATGACAGCAGCTCTTGATACCCTCAGGAAAGACAGACGTTATTATTAGTGGACATTATCAACACATATGGCCAATCGGTCTTGACTGAGGAAGCCACAGTGGCAAAAATATCATTCACAAACACAGCTGTGCAGCTTTGCATTCCTGTCAGAAACTTGAAAGCCTTAAGCAACTAAATTATTGTATATTTCTGCAGCAAAATCTCCTGACTAGTTTGAAGCTAAAGTCGCAATAACCAAAAATGTCGTCCCTCAAGGACAACCAATGATATTTGTTCTTATGTATTAATCTGTTTGGAAAAAAATCTGCATTTAAAAGAATATTAAAGTGCATTGACTGCTGCTTATAGGGGCTGGAGCTACATATGTGGTATTTGTTATCAGCTTGTGAAACATGTCCAATATGATAGTGAGAATTCCAGAGAAAATAGCTAAGCAATAATTAAATCAATATGCTTACGAGATGCCAATACAGTTGTGTGCTTCTAGAGCCTACGACTCCTGTGCAAAGCTCTAAATCTCTACTTTGAGCTTGCACCCACTTTTCTTTACTTGAGAAGTCATTCTGGACAGTGCAGGCTCTTTAAGAGGAAAGAGTTTATCAGCCCACTGATAAACTTATTTCAGAATTGCTCACTTTCTACAAAGTAACAGGATTTCTTTCTGAAAAGTATTTAGAGAAGGTGACCTTGATGGAGAGACTCCATGCCAGCAACAACTTAACTGGTGTGCTGGCTTCCAGACTGGTTCCAATATATCTTTATGGTAAAGTCATTTGCACAAGGTTTTTGTTAGGACAGCCTAAGAGGCAATGTGCCCCCCTTGAGTTTGTAATATATTTGCATTCTGGGATTTATTTGAAAAGCTAATTCAACCATAACTTTGGTTGGAAAGACTTTTTTGGCTTCTATTTTATTTTGACTGCTAAAATTGCTATAAATTTTCTTTTAAGGGATGCTTAAGATTCCCTAATTCATGCTTCCATTATAATGGTATGAAAAAAAGTGACAGGGAGATGGGACTCCAGCAATGATGTGGCCATAATTTAAGTGGAGAGAAGGAAGTAGCTTCTCTCCCCACACATACCCAGGCCCTTGAACTTTCTGACCCAGGGAGGTTCAGAAGACCTAGAGAGTACCTGAGAAAGTCCTTGACATTGTCTATTGCAATGGCATTGAACTGGCCAAGACTGTTCATCTTCCTCAACTCATGTCTCAGCCATGGCAGGATCCTGTTTGACTGTACAGGACACATATCCCTAAATAAACTGATTTAAATAGGTTAAGATTATTCTCAAGCATGAAAAACACTCAAATAGAGAAAATAAGACTGTGTATAACATATCTTCCCTCTGACTGAGACCATCACCGGGCAATTGCCTCAAACAAAATGCAGTAAAGAGGATAGATCGGCCAAGTAAACCAAAACCCTCATTCCAATCAAGTGGACTAAAACTTGTAAGTCAGATCTTATTCTCTGAGCTTTGTAGCTGGAGCTCAATAAGATGGAAGATTTAGGAGAACATCCAATTTTTTTGAAGCTCTGGGTAGGACTCATCTGCTGATGGGATTCAGTTGCAGCAGAGCTTCTCTCTCTAAAACAGATACGTATTATCTGAATGGCAACTGAATGGCTCTTTGAGATCCACAGGTGACACTGACAAAATCCTGATTTATTATAATGGAACCTAAGTCCCTAAGACATCTAGATGCCTAAATTTAGGTGTCCTGATATTGTGGATCCCACTCATTATGGGGTGACTTGAATGGTTCATGGCAAGACTTCTCAAGTCACAATTTCTCAAAACGGAGCATCCAAGGACCTAGAAGGTATGTCAAACCCCAGTTAAGTCTCAAAGACATTCAGACATCAAATCAAGAAGTAAAAATAAATATCACAAGCTGTAGTTTTCACTTTGCACCATATTTTGAGATATATTATTGCAATTAGAAAGAAAAACTGAAATAAAATCTGAAAAGTAAGTGCAACTAGACATCAAAAGATTGCATCTTGGTTCAAGGTCATAAAGATATTCTGTGGCATAGTGAGCTTATAATAAAAAAGCAAAATCCCAAAGCTAACTATAGTTCTGAGAAAAAATCAATCTAAACGGTTCATTAATTCAGTGAAAAACTACTCTCCATGTAACTAAACACTAAAATAAATAATACTGAAAAAAGAATGCTGATTCTGGATTTTGATAAATCTATTTCTTATACAATTTCTTCTCTGCTAATTTGATCACCAGTTTTTTTCAGTTAATACTGGCTAGATTGCTGGATCAAGTAACTTCAACAAGTCCTTTTCCTTGATTCCATTGATGGCTTTGGTAGGAGCTCTTTTGACTTCTTCACTTTTCTTAACTGTAGCTTAAAGCTGATTTCACACAGGTTTTATTCAGTAGAGTTCTGTCAAATTATTTTCCAAGAACGTATCTGCAACAAAAGGTTCATAATATTACGGGATCCCTCAGTCTCTCAAGTTGCAGACATTCCCCCACCTCACACCACTTCTGGGACAGTTGGGCAGGCATTAGTGACACTATTCCTCTTCCACTGGCAGCTGCATCTCCACTGCTGTCCTAGGAAGTTACAAAGCTTAATCATTCTCTGCTACTGAGAGATCCATAGGGGATGCAGCTTCTTAGAAACTGGTCAAATTTATTTGATGTCATCATCCCCCAGGGAATTGCATTTACAATTGAGTTGAATGTTAATGGTCAGCATTCCATGTTCTAAAAATGGCGAAAGGTCTATGGAATAGTCTCTGTAGCTATTTCTTGGATGCAATGTCAAGGAAAAATTTTAATTGGTCTTCTATAAATGTAATAATTTGCCCTACAAAAAAACCACTTCAAAGAGTATAAAATCCTTCCCAGCATCTTACATGTACCAAATCATGCACAATAATGATTCCCTGTATAATGACAGTATTAAATTGCGTCTCACACTCGTGTCAGTGAAAATTCATTTAGCGTTTTTCACTTACAGGCATCAAAGGAAAACGATTTAAGACAGTCCCTCTACTGGCTGTGACAGAAACATTTGTCTTCCAATGGCCGTAAATAAAAAAAAAAGAAATAAGAATTGATTGATAAAAATTTGACTGGAAAAGAGGTTAGCCATTTATTAGTATGAAGAAACTACTGTCACAAATCTAGTCTGAATAATGCACCATACTGGGAGACAAGGGCTTCCATACAGCCCACGGATGGAATCAATAGTCACAAAACTCAAGTTCTGACTGAAGCTTTTGATAAGTAATTTCTGATTCTAAAAGGAGTAGGATAAGGTCTTTTATTAAGAGGCAAAATAATGTAAGATTCGTCTAGCAACTAATGCTCTCTATTTCCAATACCCTGAGAACAACAGTATGTGAGTTAATTTTAACATGTGCAAAGAACACTTAATTTTATCAGAAGGAAACAATGAAGAATCTAATTTATTCTCCACATGTGTGCATAAACCCCATTGATATTAATAAGAGTTAAGCAGCCTATGGAGAGGAAAATAGGGCTCCAGATGTGGCAAAATGTTTTAAGAAAATTACGCGCAGCTTTCTAATGACCACAAAAATTATTTCTTTTCCTATATCAGCGTAGAGAGAAAAACAGCTTCATATCCAGCCAGTCCTGAAATGTTTCTGGCTTTCCCAAGGCTGTGTGTGAGCAGTGGTACACACAGAGACACACACAGACAGACACATACACACACACTCACAAATGCGTGTATGGATGGCGTCTCACGGACACACAAGCACATCCTTCTCAGTTGTTGCCTTTTTCCAACTAGGGTGATCCATGGCACAGGGTTGTTTGAAATTCCACTGCTCTTCCTACTGGCTGCTCTTCCCAGCTAGGGGTAAAAGAAGGAAAATTCTGCTTAATTCATTATTTTTTTTAAAGTGAGTGTTTAAAGTGCTGTCAGAGGTAGCCAACAGGGCCAATAAAGACTGGTGAGCAACCTTCTTTGCCCTATGCTACATTTGACTGTAATTCTACAGACTTTGGTGAGTGTGGAGGGTTAATCTTGACTAACCATGGGCAAATTTCCTCAGTTTCCCATTGGCACTCCTGAAGCGGCATGCACTTTGACTTAATCCTTAACATTTATACCAGTCACTTCCAATTTCTTTTCAGGATGAACTGTGATATAAGAGGTTGTTCTTCAGCAAGTCATTCCATCTAATTATTCATTCTTCTGAGGCATTTCCTTCTGAAGACATAAAAATACTTTGCTGTTTCTATGGTAGAGCTCTTTCTCTCAATTTTCTGAACTTTATGAGAACACAGTGAACCTTATGCTCTTGTTCAAACCAGCCACTGCTAAATGGGACCTCTGCAGACCCTGAAAGGGTTGTCCTTTTATTGGTGTTCACTGTAGAATTTTAACTGAATGTCATTCAACTTTCTTTTCACAGCATTCCCTGGGGAACAGCCTTGAAATCCTGCACTGCATGTTCTCTGTAGCCAAGAACTTGCAAACTTGAACCAAATCATCCTCAATGCTTTTACAGCCCCCATTCTGCCCAGCTAAGCTTATGACATGTTAATGTTATTTGCATATAGACACTTATTTATGACTCTTTTACATAGCTTTCATCCAATTTTATCTTTAATTTATTGTGCAATTTTAGAATCATATCATTTGAAGCATTTGCCTCTGATAAAACTCCCCAGAATTTGCATTTCACATAATGTTTTTGCATGCCTCAAAATGTCAGAATAATAATGAGAGCAGGTCTTCCAAGTTTCTGTTTCCTTTTTACATCTATGGAATGAAAGACAGGTTGGGTATAGGCACCTCTGTTTACTTTCCTTTTGAATCATAGACAATAGGATCTTCAGTCACTGATAACAGTTCATTTGTACTCTGAATGTTTTCCTGTCCACTTAAGCTGATTTTATATAACATGCAAAATGATTATTCAATATTCAGTTAATTATGCACCAAATGGAGTAAGCCAAAGAATTAGCTTAATCAAGCATTCATTTTCCTTAGGAAAAAACCCCAAACAAACCAATCCAACCAGAAAAAACCCCAAACCAGATAAGAGCTATGACAGGTATTGCAGATAGGCTCCTGGCCTGACTATCAGGAGACATTCATTTGCTTGCTGGTGGGGCTGTTTACTTCTGATGGTGATTTTAAACTGGAGATTTCATTTTGCCTTCATTTACTTCGTCAGCTTTTTCCATTGTCTGTCTTAGACAGTTACGTAGCAAATTTCTACTATATGTACCTCTCTCAAAATATTTATGGTATAGATATACCTTTTACAAGCTTTTCATTAAAATGTTTCCTCAGTTGTGCTTTTATCTTTGTCGGTACAGACCATATATATATATATATTTATAGCAAACTACTTATGGAATAGAAATATTCTTTGCTACCTATTCATCAAAATGTTTCCTCAGCTGAGCTTTTATCTTTGAAGTCCAAATATGAGCCACCCCACCGCCCCCCTCAGGTCACAAATAACAGGTATAGAAATACAGAAATACTGCGCTGGGACCAAGACCTCGCCTTCCCTTCAAGGTCAGGGTTGTCAGATACTTAAATGGACCTGACTTAGGAAATTAAAAGGGGCCAACAGCTCAAATTGCGGGAGCTCCAGTCCCTATTGCTCACTGTCTCTGCTCATCTACAGTACTCTATAGTCTGCATACAAGATAAGTTTATCCGGTTCTGAATGAGAGACAAACCTTATAGTCTTTTCCTTATATATATTTGGTCTGGATGCTTAAAACTACAGCAAAGCATCTCAGGCAGAAGATAAATGATTGGGAAAAGTTAACTAAAGAAGCGAGGTCCATGATGCTGTATCTTAGAATGAAGTCGAACTTACTAAAATCTAGGATTCCCCAGGATAATGGTTCAATACCTAAGATCTGCAGAACGTGTTGGATACTTACTCTTTTCTCACAAACCCCTTAGAGCTCAAAATCCCATTTCTAACCTTCTTCGTGACTGGGAAATTATAAGAATAGGTCTGTTGGTAAACCTGTGGTTACCTTGTGACTGCCCTTGGTGGAATGGTACTAAGCAGGTGTATGAGGGTTTTATTGCTTGAAAGATGTATTTTCATTTATAAATGCAACAAAAACTCTCAGTTTTTGACTAGGAACATTTTTCTCTCCTGGTTTATTTCCTCCTCCCTCTACTGCATAAAAATACATATTGACAGTACCTTGTGGCATTACAATTTTTACCGTGGTGCATTATAGTTTTCAAAGCACAGTAATTTTTATGACATGTGGTAGCTTAAAGGGAAAAGCAGTATCCAGCAGGGAAGTGAAGGGTGAAACACCGGCCTCTTTGAAGTCAGCGAGAAAAACTATTACTGCCTTCAGTAGAGGCAAGGTTTCAGTCCAAGCATTCAAGGAGAAACATAGAGCTATATGTTGATTCTATCTCTTAGGCAAAACTGTAGAGAACAGAAGAGAAATGCGTTCATCTGGAATCTAGGATGGTTAATGTCAGTAGACCTTTAGGAAATTGTGTTACATAGATGAATGGCATGTTGGTCCAATCAAACATCCAAAATCTCTACATTTGACCTCCAAGTCTATAAATGAAGAATAAAGAACCAAACTGAAAAACCCATTATAGTCTTTAAGATTTCTGTTAACTTATGTAATACAGAGCATCCAAATCTGAACATATTTAAGAGTAAAACAGCCAAGTTTGAGGCTTCCCCAGCCTGTATTAGTAAATTGCAAAGTATATGCAATTACATTTAGACAGTATTTTACAAAGGAGCAGTAAATATTTATAAATAAAAACCATATTAATATGGGAATTATTCCTGTAGTAGCTGCCCCTCTCTAATTTAAGATATTTGTAGCTAATTAAGAGAATATGGTATCACAGTTAAACGGGAAATATTGAGATAAATAATTCATGAACATCTGAAGTAAATAACTGCTAAATAGATACTTTGACTAATTTACTTTTGACAAACAAATGAGCAAAGCTTTGTTTTTGCAATAGTTTGATGAACACTATTTTCAGTTCTGTAGCTGAAACAGAAATTATTTTGGACAACTGCTGGTTTAATTTCTAAAGGCTCATAACACACAACTTAGGTAACAAAATACATAGCTCTACCACTATTTGTGAATTTCGAGTGTGTGAATATATTTTTGCATTGAACAGTTTTCAAATCCATCAACCAAAATTTGTGAGTACCAAGAAATAGTGAGAATGCTGCAATAGCAAATAAAATCATTAATTAAATCTTGGTAGGCTTGCATATAATTCACATACAAGGGAAAAATGACAGGAGAGTTGAAGCAGCTCTGTTCTGAACCCCACTCTTTCTCCCTTCTTAATGAAAGAGTAAAGCTGAGGCTTTGATATCACTGCTTTGTCATGGTAATTGGGAAGCTGTGAATTCAACATGATGACTTTACTGCAGGTTGAAGAAAGATGTTGAACTATGAGGAAAAGAATTTCTCAAAATATCAGTCTAGATAAAAGGCCAAAGGTTAATAAAAGCTATGCGTTGTTCATCATGGAGTTTCTTTTTAAGTGTAATGTGCTTGAAACAATTCTATATGAAAATCTCAGTTTATGCCCATTAGGCCCATGTTTCACATTGAGTTTGTTGATACATAGTAACATTAGAATTAGAATACTCAGAAAAGGAGATTATTGTTGTTAAGTCCATCAAAATTGTTTCTATTCTTGGTTTTTTTCAATTCTTCCCCTACGTCAAATTACGCGGTAGTGCAATTGCTTCCAGTAACTATAAAGAGAAGTTGAGAGTAGCTCTTATACAAACATGACCTTCACAGTAAATAGGGATCCATTCTGTTCAGAGAAAGGCAGTACAGAAACATGGAGAGAAGTCCTCTTTTCCTATATGTGTAGGACTTGTTTGATACCAGTTGTCTGGACCAACAAAAGGCCTCACTGTCCAAAACTATTAGTGTTTATGGTTCAGTAAAAAAAATTAGCCATATGCTTAAATATTTAGTTGTTTTGTGTTCCATCTCTGAAAAAATTTAAATGAAACACTGTCATGTTCCAAAGTAAGAGCGTAATCATGATGTAAAAGAGAACTATACTGCAAATAGTCAGGACTTTCAAATTCTGCTCTCTAAGGAAAAATTATTGAAACTTGCTGATTGTTATTTAGAAAGGAAAAACACACTGAAGTTAAATTGCACCTGAATTGCTTCTACACAATTTATGTTTTTATAATAAAGTAATGGCAGTCACATAGTTGACTGGTAATTTCAAAATCTTTATCAGTTTCCAATTACAGCTGAGATCTTCAGTATAAAAAACTTTGAAAACAACATAAGAAGGAAATTCTCTACCCCAGCGAACTCTCTATCTGAGATTTAATTAAAATAGGATGTATGAGACAGGAAGAAAGAGGAAAGGACAAATTGGATGGATGTTCATAAATTAGTCATAGCAGCAGCTTTAGCACTCACAGATTATGACCAGCCCATTTGCTGTATGTTTTTTTGCAGAGCTAATAAAATTCAATAGATGCCTCTAGTTTGTTCACCAGTTGAAGGCGCAGAGCTAAAAATTGCACCAGGCATTAGGGGTCTCAAACCTTCCTCTTTGGAGTATGAGGAAAAAAGCGAGAAATCACAGAGAGTCTTGAACTACACCACCACCTGCTGTTGCAACCATTATGACTCACATAATTTATTCATACCCAAATACAGTGTGCATCTGCTATTTATTGATATTTTGGTTTATTTTTCTTATTATAGCTTCTGCTTATATTGAATAAAGTTTCCAAGCACTGTAGAGAGTATATAAATATGGATTATATTTTGCTTATAAAGGCCTTTCCCGCTCACAGCATCAAAGAACGAAAAATGCATTTCCTCCCTTTCCAGCTAAGCAATATAAACATCAAAGGAGGGATTAGCATTTTAGGTCTTTGCACTCTAAATCTTTGTGTCATATGTCTTGCTGTCTTGCACAGAACATTTATATTTCTATACCTATTACATAATCAGAGCAGTGGGCCAAACATCTTTACTTTCCTCTTATTTGCATAATTAATTAAATTCCAACATTTTTGCCAAGCCGTCTACACTCACACTGAAATAACAACTGTCACTTTTCATGCTGAAATAAATTCATTACCTAGGATTCAAACTGCCGTCCTCCCTGCCAGGTGAAAGTTTACGGCACACAGTAAGCCACTGCTCCTCTGCTATAATAACCCAGCCGCCAGATACAGCGGATTATGGCAGATTCCATGAACATAATCCGAGATGCCGTGACTGCAAAACCAGAAGGGCCTTGAGGATTGTTCTGCAGCCACCTACAGGGGCTTGGCTGCCGGAAGGCAACACAAACCTTGGCTGTTGTATAGGATGGAGAGGGCTTGAGGCTGAGGAGACTCAAAATGTGCTGATTTCAGGCCAGATTCTTTTAGGAGGGCTCTTATGGAATGGCTCCGGTATAATGGAGACTTCAACACCTTAAAGATAGCAATATAAATTATTGTCTGCCTTAGATTAATTTCTTTCAGATGAAGTAATCCAGGCTGATACAGAGATTCATGTTGTTGCAGGCCCTATCTAGTGACCTTTTTTTTCTCATCTATACTTGTATTTTAAACCTCGTTTTCTGCAGCAGGAAGCATTCTGCCAAGTCAGTAAAATGAAATAAATTCTATACAGAGGTCTTTGCCTCCACTGTGAAAGTGCCTACTGTGTCTGAAGTTGAATGAGAGGAAACCCGGATGTTAAACATGTGGGTACTTAGCTATGCAATAAGCCATTTGGTCAACAGGGAAAAATCTGGCTTCTTGAAGGAAAACAGCACAGTTCTCCCTGCTTTCCCTTATTTGTTATTTCTAAGTTTTCAACCCGCTGTACAGGAGAAGGGTGACTTTCTGCTTGCTTTTACAACATGGGAACATTAACAACTATTTGTCAGCTAGGATTTGTCTTCATGAAGTCATTGCAAGTTAGTTATGATAGTGATGACCATGCAGAAGGCAGGTGGCCTTTCTCATCTGCAGAGCCTTTGTTCTGGAATAAGGACACAAACCAGTACCTACCAGCTGGCTGGGGAACCAAGGCCACTCCACAGCACAAAAGCAGCACAGATGTGTGCTCAGCTGTCAAAGTCACTATGTTTTGCACTGTTGGCTCTCCAAATGCAGGCCCTCACCCTGCTTATGCTTACAATTTTACCAAAATACATACTTCCGCCAGAGTTTGCATGACAATGAAATTATGCATGCACCTACACATGCAAACAGGTTTGAAAATACACTGTGAAAGAAAGTTACTTTCAAATGTAATTTTACTTATTTTTGTGTTTAGTTTAACTGTTCTTGGACTGCAAGACTTATTATTTATTGTAATTCCATGGTTTTTACTCAATTTTGCTTATTGGAGAACAAAATGTGTGTGAGCTCTAGCTTGAACAGGGGTTTCACCATGCAGAAGTATGAGTGGATAATTAGCCTACAGAAATAACCTAATACATTGAAAGTTTGGAGAAACATTTTAAGTATTTTCTGAGATTGTTTTTTTTTTTTAGAAACAAGCAGCAATGGGTTTGGGTTCCTTGGCTATTCCAATTATTACTTTGGGCTTCCCATATCCATTAGTTTTTGGAATACAATGGCCTCTCCCACAGTGAGTCACATGTTATTTCAAATACCACGTTGCTAGCTCACCTTTAGCATTAGGCAGGCTCTCACTTCTTTGGAATTTTGCTATACACTGAGGACTTGTTTGTTAAAACTTTGTTCTTCAACAAACTCTTTAATCTCTTAATTTAAAAAAAAAAAGGCAAAGAAACAGCCCTAAAAAACAAACACTGCAACTCTGTCAGTAAAAACTACATTGAACCAATCTAGAAGAAAGGAAATCTTCAAGGAATCTTCCCCAGGAATGAAAACCAGAAAAGCTTTCAGATCTTTCTCATGCTTAATGCAAAGCACACAGTTTGGTATTTTTCCTTCACAACTCCCTGTTAATGTCAAATGCAGTGTTCTAATGTCATAATACATATGGAAACGTGATTTTTCTGAGTTCCTCAAAACTTTTGGAAGCTGGGGCTTCTCATCAAAGTGCAGATATCATGGAAGCAGGCACTAAATTTAGTTCTATTGGGAGGGTAAAGAAGAAGATTTTTATCAGAGTTCTATGAAGCATATACTTACGGAAAGCCCAGGAATAGTTTACATCAGAGTATTTAGTTTACCATTTAAAATTTATTCTTGATACTGAGTATTTATATCATTAGTAATGGCTATATCTGGGCTCTGCACAAATTAGATTAGGGCAGAATCCATTGACAGTTTCTGTAAAATAGAACTGAGGTTTGATGGCATTGTCTTTACTTTGCACTTTTTACACACGACAAGGCTGCTTTTGTGTCATTTAAATTTGCTTCCCCTTTGATCTAGTAATCTCCCCTCTAATTTCATGGCTTTTATGTTCTTTGCTTGTAATGAGAAAAAGGCCATCCTGTTTTGAAATGTTTCTTTTAATCTACAGTGCATTTCACTTAACTTTATTAATTTACCTTTCAGTGTTGTAGAAACTGAGATTACACAACTTCATACCTGCTGCTACCACAAAAATTATCAACAGTTGCCTATTGATAATTTCAAAGGTACACACACTCATAACAAGACATGTTCATACTCATTGGTTTTGGACAGAAAATACTCCATTTTCAATTACTGGAATATCTGGAGTAATCATTCTTTGAAGAAATTGCTCTCTTGATTTATCCAGATCTATGGGTGGAAAGATAATTTAAAATTAGTTAAGGAAATTCTTTTCTGTCTGCCAAGTCTCAGCAGAGTGAGGCGGGTTTCTCTCTTTCAGGTTATTTGTCCCTTTCCCTGCAGATTCTGACCGTGTTGTTAACACTACCATATTTCACCAATCATACAAGACACGTTCCCAAGAGCTGCTGGAGAGGCACGAGGGCAAGAGAGTGCTAGACTATGGAGGGGAAAATGAAGACACAGCAGACTACAAGGAGGCAAATTCTGGAAAGAGATATAGCACAAGGAGCAGAAAAAAACGACCACGTAGGAGACAAGTGAATCCCACTTGACTGTTCGAAACATCACACACACTGCAAGCAACCATTTACTAGGACAGTCTTGGTGTTTACTGTATTATTGCGGTATTTTCCTACACCCCAGATATCAGCCTGGTTTTATGACCTATCCGCCTTTCTCACTTTGTCTTTAACATCCAGTCTTCAAATTGCGTGACACGAAGTATTTGGCCAAAGACCAAAAAGCAGTGACACGCCTGTCCTGGTTTTATGTCCGTACGTGGCAATTTACAGATTAATACGAGTTATGCTCAAGCCTGGCTTAAAGCTCGTTCCTTCTCACACGGATCAAGCCGTCATTACAAAATAAAACCTGGAGAAGCCAGCTGGCCTCGGCCGCGTTGCCAGCGCTGCCGCAGGACCCCCGCGGGGTGCGGGACCCGGCGCCCGGCAGCCGCGACGGCGGGGACCGCTGCCGCTGCAGTCTCTGCCGCTAGAGGGGGTCTCGGGACCTGTTTACCCGAGGAAGAAACGGGAACCGACTGCAGGTTCTAGGGAGCCCGGGCCGTATTTTGGCTCCGGGAGAAAAGGGAAGCGGCTGGGCGCGGATCACAGAGCGGGCAGGCGGTTTGCACGCTGGTTTGGGACGCGGAGTAGCTGGGTGGGTAAGGCTTAGATTGCCAAAGAAACTTTAATACGCTTCCTCTCTCTCAAAGTAACTTTGTGTCAGAGACTCCCTGTTACGAAACATGGAAGGCTTTCATAAATCAGCGTCATGGCAAATAGGTTGTAAGCTTCTTACAGATCCTGTGCCAGCATGACGGTGTGCCGTGCCACTCGGGTGCCCACTTTCCTGTAGTCTTCCCACCCTCGTTTTATGAAGTGAGATGGAAGCTTTGGCCGGCGATAAAACACTGGAAAAGGGAACGAGAAGGGCAGTCATCAGGAGGAAGCCTCCAAGTGATGCTTTCTCGGCTCTTCCTCTTTACCCCTTGCACATAAGACACAGGGCTGCGGTCCCGGCTGCTCGGCCCCAGACGCTCCATGCCCCCGCTGGATGCTCAAGCCGCCTCCCGTGCGCCCCGAGAGCCCCCGGGCCGGGAGCGCTGCAGGGGGAGCTGGGAGGGCGAACCCAAACCGGGGCCAGGCAGGGGCCCCGCACTCGCTGTGCACCTGGCAGGGCAAAACCCCGTGTTGGTGTCGGCCTGTTTTGGGGGTTTTTTA
>VZTI01003262.1:942835-1110710 GCA_013397865.1 Struthidea cinerea
CTAAGGGGCGAGGAGGAGGGACCATGGCCGCATCCAGTAACTCCAGTTTGTCCGGCTCGTCGGTTTCCTCCGGTAAGTTTCTCCAGCGAGCGCCGCATTTCTCCCCTCCCTCCATTTTAGCAGGGAGCTACCTGTCTGCGGAGCTCCTCGCCGTCCCGCTCGCCCCCATCGCGCGGCAGGCGCTCCCCGAGCCCCGGGCGGGCGCTCCCCGGCGGGCAGCGATGCCCCTGCCCGGGGTCAGCTGTCCCTCAGGAGGCACCGAAGGGGGAAGCCGGGACGGGGGAAGCGCGGCGGGGCCCGGTTCGCCTCCCCGCCGCCCTGTCGTGCCTTTGTGTGGGGTGAAGGAGAGGGGAGCCCCACGGCCGGCTCCCTCGCCGGGGGAGCAGCATCCCTCCTGGCTCGGGAAGAGGCGCGCCCGCGGCCCCCGTGCCTCCGCGGCCGGCGCGTTACCGGGAGCTCCCGCCGCGGGGTTTGGGGTGCCGAGGGCATTCAGAGACCAACGCGCATCCCCTGCCGTGGTCCCCGCGGCACGGGACCGGCCCCGTATCGCGCCCCGGCGCGTTGTGGTGCTCTGGGGCGGGCGGGGGCTGGCAGGCGTGCCACTTGGTGGGTGTTGTGGCACACCTCGCGTTTTCAGTACTTCTACAGGACTGGGAACAATTAAATTCCTGATCCAGATAAAAAATGCTCCAGGTGACGGACTGCCCCAGGGTTTCGGCCGTGGGAGCCGTGCCGCGGGTGTGAGGAGCTTGTGCCTGCTCTGGGTTTTGGGGGTGCTGGGTGGGAGGCGGTGCGGTGCGGCGCTCTGCCCCGCTCACGGCGGGGCTGGCTGCGCTGCAGACCCGCAGGAAGGCAGAAAAGTTACGGTGCGTTTTTAACCGAGGCAGCCTGAAATTGAAAGCAGTGATAAAAGAGTACCACTGCCTGCTGCTTAGCTCACGTGCAGTTACTGTAATATTTAAGTTATGAGAAATGGGCTGAGAGTAACATCCTGACATTTTAGTGGGCTGAAGGAGTAAATAGAAGCATGAACAACTTTGGGGTTCAAGGGACTTGTGATTCAGTGTTTTATTTGAGGTGCCAGACTGAGATTTTGTAAGAGCATTTCTTAAACAGAGCAATATGTGCTGTGAACAGCAGACAAGTTCCTCTGACTATCAGTACAACTCTGGAAAAATATAAATAAATGTAAAGGGCAATGAGCAACTACGTTTTTTTAAAAGACAGTAGATGCAATTTACACAACATAGTCTATGCCACTGTTCCAGCATTCAACACTTACAAAGAGATCTAAAGAAGGGACTAGGTCCTAAAAACATTTTTTTAACAGTTTGAACAAACAACCACAAACATTGTGAGCCCTTATTGCCTTGACTCAAAAGCACCTGAAAGAAGTAGGCACGAGAAATTCTGCCTTGTGTTCACACTCACGATGCAAGAGTTGCAAGACCAGAATGAAAATAAGCAAGAATCCAGCCAACTTTACGGCTTGTTAGTGAAGGTACTCATTTGGGCAATGTGGTTTTATTTTATGCATCGTTTGTATGTTTTTACATCTAAGTTATGTGATAAAACCAGAAACAACTTTAAAAGCCCAGACTGGAACCTGTGACTCTCTTCCTTGGTGCTTTAACCATTAAGCTGCAGAAGCATGTCCTGAGCTTGGAGGAAGTGTGTAGCTCCCTTGCTCCTTGCATCTCATGGTCTTTCTTGCATGCTGCTCCAGTGTCTGCAGGAGGATGCTGAATGCATGCCTCTGAATCCCCTCTGGCTTGGCTGAATCTGGGCTCCAGGATCTGTCTCATGAATTGAGAGATGTGTCTCCCCTGCAGTGTTGGTTCAAATGCCTGAAATGCAGGGAAGAGGGGGAGTTCAGGCACATCCTTGGTGTGAGCAGTTGATGTCATCCAACTCCAGGTGGCCTCCTGCTCACCAGGTCAATCTAGCGCCAGAATTAACATCCAGCCAAGGAACTGAGCTCTGGGCTTTAGCTGTACATCATTAAAAGATGTACATACGTCAGGAGTTGACACTTGACAGTACCCTGCTTTGTGTGAGGCACTTAGCTACGGCCTACAACGGTTTATGGTTTATCTTTTGTTTTGTATTTTTGCAAGCGTGAGCACAGCTGAGTCTTGGCCCATACCTGGGGCTCTTAGGTGCCACAGTAGGTACAACTAATAAATACTGTCAAGTACTCCATACAGCAACTGAGTGCCCTTGACTTTCATAACTTATGACCTTGGAGTGGTTTTTGGTTTTGTTCCAGTTTATTCAATCTATATTTCTTCTATGTGTATACTAACCAGAAGTTAAATTTGCTGCAGCCTGATAAAGTTTCCAATATTAGTAGACACACCATATCTGAGTATGTGCAGCTGTATTCTCTGGCTGGCTGTGGTTTAAGTTCTCAGAACTCAGCAAGTCTTACAGCATTTTGTTTACATGGTCTAAACAAACAGTCTTGCCTTAAAATTTATTTTGGTAGAATTTATACGTATGCTTAAGTTGCCAATACGAAGATTTCCAAATAATGTAATTATTTCTATTCCACAGAAGAGGAAAGGTTGTACTACCACAATACATTTTACTAATAGAAAAAGGAAGTGAAGTTTGAGGTTGATAGCAGAATACCACGCTGCAGAACTCGGCTCCACCACTGCTTATGAATGCTGCCAAAGCTTGAGAATGTGTTAATACAAGTGGCCATTTGTGATGGAGCATTTCTGCTTCAATTCCTGCCAATTCATGTCAATGAGAAAGTTAAACTATTCAAATACATTTATTGTGAGGAAGCTGCCCAAGAATTTTATGGTGTAGATATTCTGCTTGCCCACTTACATTTCTGTAAATGTGCAAGTGGGATTTATAGTCTGCACCTGAACTTGTGTCTGCATTAAAGGACAGAATCTGGTTCTGTTCTGGAGTGGTTATTTATGAGGACTACCTGCCCAGTGTCATGGCAGGGTGGTGAGCTGTAGCTGTTGTACAGATGGGGAGCTAACATGCATGGAGAGCTATGACTTCAACTATCCACTCATGGTAAAGCAAATACTCATACTTAGGAAGCTGTTGCTCCTTTGATTTCACAGCTGGAGGACCAGTCCCTCCTTCAGAGCTTCTGTCTCTGGTCTGTGTATCATCTCAAGAGCCACTGTGAGGCTGCTAATTACAGGTTCAGTAGTATTAGGTACTTGTTACAGGCCCCATCTGACAGAAGCCTATGAAGGACTTTTTTCAGTAAGCTGGCACTCACTGGTAACAAAATCTACAGGAGAACCATGGGTATTTGCATTGTATTTCTTCATATACAGCTCTCTGCTTTTGATAGCAGTACTTAAGCTGCCCTGACTACCGACTGGCGTGTTTGAAGTGGCTGGGGGAGAACGAGGGGTAATATGCTGGGGGGAGAAGGGGGCATGGTAAGCAATTACATTAAGTATTCTTCTTTGGACCTTGGATAAATCTGCACACCATATAAAAGCTGGAATTATAATTACTTCCACTGGGAATTCCACTTTACTTTCTTGTAATCTCTTCTTTGACGCATACCCAGGTGATCTATTAGCTGTATTCATTGCAAACCCCTAAATTTTGTTCTGCTGCCTAGAGGAAGTCCTGATTTGACCACAAGCAGCATCTTTTCTTTCTCTCCTATCCTCTAAAGAGAACTGTGCATGTTTTTATGCTTTCCTTCATGCTGCAGTCTCCTCAAAATAGACATTCCCTTGCCACTGCCCATCTTAGTAGTGACCCTTATTCTCACTCATTATAATCTTTCTTTTTAAAGACTTTTTTGCTGTTACTGAAACTTCTCGGCTTTTTCCTGGCAAACAGTCCACCTCTCCCACTTTGTCACTAGCTGCCTCCAGTTTCCTCCACCCAGTAGCCAAATACTGATTATATAGAACCGATGAACTTGAGACTTGGCTTTCTGGAATGTAAATAGAAGCTTGAGTGAAGAGACCTTTGTGGCTGTGCCTGCTTTGCTTCTCAAAGAAGCGACAAATGCAGCGTGTTTCCCACCTAGGCTCTGTGCAGTGGTATTTCTAAGCATTGTACTTCTTTGTGCAGTTATGCCATCCGAAGTTGGTGCAAAGTGGCCGTAAATCCCAGCTGCCTTTAAAGCTGCCATTCTGCTTGAGAGGTCTTACGCCAGATACCCTCTGCAGATACACTCTGCAGCAGGTGGATAGGTTAGATAGCTTGGGCTGGCTCTCAGGTGAGGGTCCACACCAAAGGTAAATGCAGGTACAAGCCTGATAAATGATAATATGTAATCAGGCTGCTTCTGACAGCAGGACTCAGACTGTGCCAAAGCCTTTGGATGAGCCTGAGCCTGTGCTGTGAGAGTGGTGACACTGCAAGAATTTGGATGAAGACCCAAGGCAAATATGTAAATATATGTGCCAGTGTACCCAGTATTTTGTTTTTCTTTGAGCTCCAAAGACAAGTTTGCCGGTGTTAGGCTGAAGGGACAGCTCAGCACCTTTCTGCTTCCCATCTGAATTGGTGCTTCTTCATGTGCTTTGTTAGCATTTTGAGTAATACCTGTCAGTAGAGCGGGTGAAGGGGTTAAAACACATAGGCAAGCGTTCCGCTACAGGCCTGGAGAAGAGCTTGTGTGTTTTCTCAGGGTATTCTGCTTTTCAGCTGGGTCCACTGCTCTAATAAAAGCTGCTTCTCCCCCCAGTCCCCTGTTTTTGTAAACTCAGATACTGTATAGAAGACTGTTATAAAGTCAAGTCACTGATTATTGATGGTATTTTTTTTTATTGCAAATCAAACTTTTTTTTTGTCTTGACGCTCAGAGAAAAAGGCCTTTAAGTATCATTTAAGCAGTGATCTTTATTTAATTAATAATTAAGTTTATGGTTGAAAAACTAATACTTGCAATAAATTGAAAGGCAACAAATTGCTGGATTTTTTTTTAAATACATGAACATGAGTTGTTTAAAGAAAGCATAGTTCTCAACTATGTGTTTTTACACACCCTCTACATTTTGAGAAGGATAAAAAAACACTTATCAAGGGAAGAAGAAAAATCTTTCATGGTTCCAGTAACTTAACAAGGTCAAAATAAAATATTAAATGCTCATGACTCTCTGGGGGTCATGAAGGTGCTATGATGTGAAATAAGCAGATATATTATAAAAATTAAAGTTAACATGGACTGATTTTAATTAAGATGCAAGCAAGTGGGAAGAAATGAAATTACTATTGTACATAGATTCAGACAGAGTCTAATTGGGAAAAAGATTAGTAAATGAAAATAGATGTTTATTCTTAATGACTTAATAGAAATAGCGTTGTAAAACTGGCACATGAAATCTATTTAAATCATGCTGTCATTATGCTGATAAGGTGCTACTTTTGATTTTTAAAAGGGCAGTAAGGGGTTTTTTATTTCTGTTCCTCATGCCAAGCTTCTGCTGGCCAGGGTGTTCTTGCTCTAAATTAAAGCTGAAGTCTTTTGTATCTGATGATTGCAAAGAACTCACCATTCTTATTAAAAATAATAAAAATTCAAAAGGGAAAAATGCAAAAGTACTCCATTCTGATGTAGTGATTGATTCAGCAGTTAGTTACTGAACATGTAGGCTGTGATTATTGAGAATAAAATAGCCTGGAAACTGGTACAGTGCATGTCTGCTTCACAATTTAGCTTATAAGCACTCATGCTCTGTAAAGCAAAAGTCTTATTCTTCTTATGGATCTGCTTGTCTCGCAGACATATGTGGAGGATCAGGTGAACAGTCTTTCATGCTGTCATGCTGATGACCTTTTTGGATATCCGTCCTATTGATGAGTTCTTGCCTCCTGTTTGATGGTTCTAAGGAAGCTTACCTGTGCCAAATGCTGAGTGATTGTAGGCAGGAATATTTTTACATTGGCGAGTGTCATAACGAGTCGCCTTGTATCCCCATGCCCATAATGTTTTACATGTCTGAAATTATAATAATTTGGCTACTATGGTACATAGGTATGTCTCAAACCTGGTGTTTCAGACAAAAAAAATTTTTTTTTGAAGTTGATTTGTTTATATACATACCTTTGGCTAAAGGGCAGCACTGGCTGGATTGGCCTCGCTTGCAACATTGAATGCTGGCAGAAGCTGTTCCCATGCTGGGGAGCCAGTCTGTTGTCATTCGTTCTTCTCGTCTACAAAAGCAAGAGATACTGAGGAGATTAAATATTTGGAGAACTCTGTGTTAGGGAATGGCACATTAATATTGCATGAAAAAGCTTTTGTTGCAGGGAAATGTAGCAGGATTTATACAAGAAGCTATAAATCTGTAATTCTAGATATATCACATTTTTTACAGGTGTAGTCACAGTTTGTCTAAGAATTATACAGTATCTAGTGTAAATGTATAGTTTTAACTGCTATGAATAATGACCCATTCTTACTGTCTTTTTCTGACCTTTTATTATGAGAATGTAAATTTGAATGTTGCATTTGGAGGTGGTTATTACCAACTGTGAATCATGCAGAATTCAGCAATAATGGTTTCACCACCCTGTTTTACTCAGCAATAGTCCAAATCCCAGGGCTGGAGGGTGAGTGTATCCCTGCAGCAGGAAACTGATTTTGCAATAGTGTTCTCATAACATTAACACACTTCAAAGTTTGCCAATGAAACTTGACAGCACAGGCTGATGTATTTGGTAAGGTAAGGAGAGGTTAAAGGGTTTTTAAAATTCAGAAGAATACACAAGTTTCACATGCCTTGCTTCTGGTATTATTGATCAAGGTCATCACAAAAGAATCAGTTTAGTAAATAAGACATCTGTTCTGAGGCAATCTTTATCAGGCAGTCCAGTTCCACAGAGACAAGGTGTTTCCAGTATGGTGCTATTTCTGACAGTGTAGAAAGTACTGGGTGGGCACTTTCTTATCATCAGTAAATCACGTGTCACCTGCTGTGACCTGTGTGTCAAGTCACATTTCTCAGTTTCTTCTTACAAGCTTGTCATGTAGCTGTTCCTCTCCTTCCTGCTCATCTTCTTGTTGGCTGCTTAAACGTCACTTGTAGCTTTTAGATGAAGTGAATAAAGAGTTTATTTCATCACGGAACAAAAATGGATGTTAGAAGAGATGGAGACCTTGGTTTGTAAATGAGGCTCAGTTGTTGAGCAGATGTTTAATTGCTAAAAATGTGTCTTGTCTTGACAGATCAATTGGTTAAGTGTTTGGCTTTGTGTATGGCAAGGAAGAAAAATGACAAGTACACGTCATGCACAGGTGTATGGCACAGCCATTGCAAAGGCAGGCAGCAGGTCGAAGGTAGTTGTACCTCGGAGAAGGTAGTTCTCCTCCTGCAGTGTGCTGTGTGCCAGAGAACGTGTGCTGTGGTCAAAAGCAAAAGAAGCCCAAGAGCTCTTTCAGCAGTAAGTCTGCCATCAAAAGTCGAGGATAACTGCTGTAATATTTTTCTGCTGTGTGAAGCTGCACTGATCTCACCTTAATTCCCCAATAAACTAGATCAGATTGCCCCAAAGGAAAGAGGAAAGGATGGAGGGATCGTGAGAGACCCAGACAAATTCTCAATTTTCAGCTTCTCCAAGGCATCGATATGGTTGCTGTTAAAGCCAGTTGAGCAGAGCTTTTCATGGGGCTGAACCCCACTTTTCTGTGCATGTAGCACTGTAATATTTTGGCATATTCCACAGTGCTGTGGCCACACAGACAGTGCTAGCCCTTGTATGTCCCATTTTTAAGCAGTTACAGTGCATGTAAGCTTGTATAACTTAATAGCAAACCATATCCTCTCCTGAGCAGGAGTTCAGGGTTAGACACTTCCTAGAACAGAGACATACATTAACTGTGGACCTCTTTGGCATGGAACATTAGAGATGCTGGTGGCTGACCTGGGCTGTTAGCACACTTAGATAACATTACAGGAGAAATATTCATCTACTGCTGTTAAGCACAATGATACCAGCTCTGCCTGAAGTCCCTGAGCTGTATGTAAGCTGGGAAGCTGGTGAAATATGTATGCTATAAAGCTGCTGTATTCTTTAACACTTCCTTATGTATCCGCTGATAGTCACTGTGGGAGATAATCTACTGATCTGACCTGTCTTTGCCATTCTTATCTGTAGAGCTGGTAGAGTTACTGCTGCTGAATCAGCACACCTTCACTTCTAGGTCCTGAGTTCTAAAGCCAAGGGCTCCTAAAAGAGAGGAAAAACTGGGGGTGAGTTTGAAATAAGGAATGTTGATGTTACGTTTTGCAGGTTAAAAACAAAACTAAAACCTGCACCTGTGTTACACGGAGACCTGATAGGAAAATCTCACTAATCATGTGCTGTATTGAAAAGTATATAAATTTGTCTCAAGCTCTCTTTCTTCCTTTGATTGAAAGGCTTTTTCCCTCTTCTCCTTTGCCTTATGAATACATGAACCAGCTGGATTTACGATCCAGCTACAGCTGGATCACATTTCATTCTTTCTGATTCCAGTATTAAGGCTAGCAATTAATGAACTTTCAAGAGCTATAACAGAATTTTTCATATAAGGTTCCTCAAAGCTCCAAGATTGAGGGCTTTACAAAAAACCTGAATGTTGCAATCAAATTTTTGTGGTGCACAGAAGTGTCATAAAGCTAAATTAATTATTTGTAAAAGATTTGGTTTGTTAATGAAAAACCTTTTATGAAGACAAGGTGTTAAGTCCTGACCCTTCAAGCTGCTTGGTCCCTTCTGTTCCCACTTCATCGAGTTAGTAAATCAGCAGCTACTGGATGGGGTAGCTGCTTTTCTGAGTAGTTTTATCCAGTTTCCATGAAAGTAGCATCTGCTGTTATGATGGGACAAATTATTATAAGCTGTGTGGTAAAACTCCCCTTATCCAAGTACATAACTTATTTACTATTCGATTGATTTACATTATATGTATATAACATGTCATTTCATTGGTGATGAATTTCCAAGGATTATGTACAAGACTCAAATTATATGTAGTTTCTATAAATACCTGCTTCTTGAGGGAGCATACTCTCCGTAACTCCTGATCTTCTGCCAAACAAAGGCAAACCAAGATTATGGACAGCTTTTAGCATCATGATGTGATAGTACTCTGTTTGTTTTATTTTGCAATCTGAAGCATGTAGTTAGAATGTTTCATGTTGACAAATGTCTTAACGAAAAATGGATAGACAAATTTCAATTTTAAGCTTCCTCATGCTCATTCGTGTCTAATATATTGGTGTGTGTTTGAAATTTTGCTTAAGTTTAGAGAATAAATATAAATAATGAAATAGAACTTGCTGTCATGGATGAAATTTAAGGCTGGAAGATATATTAAGCCATGGAAATAGTGATTGACAGGCATGCTTTTTTCTCCTGTTCCATTATGACACTGAAAACAGCATTAAATCAGTAAGCCATTGAGAAATAAAGAGAGCAGGAGGGTGGAGGTAAGTAGATGTCATATTGGTGAGAATTCACGAAGTTATGTAGACAAAAAAAATAGATGTTTTTATTTTGGTTGTACGGAAAGAAGAATCAGGATCCTGAACTCTGTTTACAATGCAGGTTGCTGTATCAGCCCATGTTATTTACCAGGGTAGAAATTTATGGTTTTTTAGCGTAGAGTTGCTGGTCATTTTGGTAGTAGATGAGTACAGCTAAGCATGGGAGAAAGAGAGCCTGATACAAAATGCTGAATGTTGGGTTCAGGCCTTACCTGGTGTTTCTGAGTGAGCACATGAACAGGTGAGCTCTAAGGCATAGCATCAGTCCCTGGCCACAAAAGCTTAGGTTATAGCCCCTTTTCCTCCAACTGAACCGGCAGCTGACTGTCAAAGTGAAGAATTGTCCTGTGCTGAGGTAGCATTTTAGGTACACGTGTGATGCGGTATTTCTAGGATACGAAGTTTCAGGGTTTTATGGACCTTTCCAAGAGCTGCATTTCCATCGACACAGTGCCTGGAGTGACCCCTGCGGTGGCTTCCCCTATAGCAGTTGGAGTGATTTCTCCTGCAATTTGAAGAAGTATTGTGCATAGATGAGGTTTTCTGGGCATGCTGTTGGGTAGCATGGCTGCCTCGTGGTTTTGCACATTGCTAAACAGTTGTTTTATTTCCTTTCAGAATTGATGGATTAATTCCTTCAATAAGCTCCAGGAAAGAAAACCCATGAAACTCTCCTCCCAAATCCATTAAATTGCCTTATACCATTGATTTTAAAAATAAACATGAAAAAGTGAAATATAAGTGCAAAAGTGTTTTATTTTTAATGACTAACGTAACAGTAAATCTTTAAGCACTGGCAACTTAAGAAATCAACAGATAGTGTGTGATTTCTTCTAGCACTACAAAATATGGCAGATATGTACAGGTTTGTTTGCACGAGAAAGCTATTTTGAAATAAGGTCATAAGAGCTTTAATGAAAAAGAAATATTTTCAGACATGGAATTATTATGGAATAGTTATTCTGGAACAGCTATTCCTGAACACCGTTCAGTTATGTTACAGTAATGTATATCATTGACTTAAAAGGTGTAGAAATACAGCATTAATTATACTCATTTGTTGAGTAACACTAAGCTTCTCATCTTTCTTTTTCCTTTCTGCTGGATATGTTCTTGAAAGCTCATTGCTCCCTTTTTTCAGACAGAATGCATTCCTGGCATCAGAAATTTAAAACTGAACCTGCCATTTTCAAGGATTTTTTCCTTCTTCTATGTAGTTTTGTGTTGTTTAGCCCAGGAGCTGATCACATGATCGTTTAACTATAAAAGGATGAAACGAAGATGAAGATGATTAATTTCAGAGTAAAACCTTGTTAAACAAAACAGGTCATTATTAGGTAGAAGTGTTCATAGGCATGTGGAGGTGCAGTCAGAACTGGAGGTCTGCTTTGCTGAATGTTGTTGAACAGGATATTATAATTACTACTGTATCATTTATGCTGACAATACATTTATGTAGAGATCAGGTGGAAAAGCCACAGAGAAGTTAGCAGCTGTATAAATATAGAATAAATGCCTGTGGGGGGAACAAAAATCTTGTAACTTGAAAAATGCTAGGAGCATGAGGGTGGTGTGTGTAAACTACAGTCAAAATGGTGAAGAACTGGCGCACTTTTGCTAATGACATGTATCCAAATGTGTGTGTATGTTTAGAAACAAAAAGGAATGAGAATGTTTAGGAAAATAGCAGGAATTTGCTCCCTGCCTGCCATGAGCCATTTCTTCTTTAATTCTGTTAACTGAGAAGAAGGAGACACATTGTCTTTAAAGAGTCACTGCAGAGAACTTTGGCTCGTGGAAAACCTTTTCTGTCTTGTGTTTGTTTTAGATCCTTTGATCTCTTTTGGTTTGATGAGCGTGTGTCATCACTTGGTATTACAATTGCTTCCTCTTGCTCAGATGTGACAGTAATAAATACATTCACTGAAAGTGTAATTTAAAATTTTTATTATTCACAGTTATTGGCAAGTACTGTAGCCTAAGTGATGAAAATGAGGGAGAGTCTGGTTCAGGTTGATTTTTTTAAAAATAATTTATTTGACTTATCAATATGCATAATAAGCTTATGAAAATAGACTTTTCAAACATTAAGTAAGAAAAACTCAATATAAAATGATTGTAAGTGTAACTGAGTAGTGTAATTTACTTTCACTTTACAGGAAAAGGCTTTCAGCTCCACCTCTTAAGCAGCTTTAGAAAATGGCACACTGACTCCTGGCAGTAGTGTATTGATTGAAAGCGTCCAAAGCATCTAGAAAGCATAAGTGTACATAAATTTGTCTGAAAGGGATGTGTTTTATAGAAGGAAATTCCATCACTGTCTAGGGTTTGTAAGAAGTATATTAACTTCAAAAGTACCGGAAATACTGTAATATATAATTAAAAGCTTGGTAACAGCAGGATTTCTTTAAAAACTCTTTTTTTCATCACCCTGTGATGAAGATTAGTTAAATACTTAACTCATCTTCACAGCACCTGTTTCACAACTGGGAAGAAATTAGGCAGAAAAATGGAAACACTCATCATGAATAAAATTAAAGTCTACATGGAGTAAAACCACAAGATTTTTCAGGAATCATTCTCTGTTCATCAGCGAATGAATTGAGGTCCCTCCTTGGACCTCGTTGGGAACTTTGCTGCATGTAAAGGATTTTTTTTCCCCCATTCGTATCATTTACCTTATTTTGGTTTTGTGTAATAGTGTGTCCTAATTTGTCTCATACATTTTTGGTTCTTTTTATTAAATCAGTTTGCAACATGCTTTGTGTCAGTAAAATTTAGATAGATTTCTTTTTGTTTATTCCTCCTTTCTCATATATACTCTCTTCCCCCAGATGTAAAATTTTCTATGGTTAGGCTTGGAGTTAGGTAGACTTAAGCTTAAACCAGTTAAGTAACTGCAGGAAATGTCAATGACAGGAACAGTGTCATCCTAGATTTAGGTTCTAACAGTTACTTAGTCTGATGCTGACTTTCCACATCCTTGATGATCAGATTGTTCCCTAGTAAACATTTCAGAACAGATTTATTCACTGCTACATACTTAAAGAAGTTGGTGCTGTTCATTTCTGGGGCTGTTGAGCACCATTTGGAATAGCAGCTGCTGAGGTAACGATTTGGACATGTCCCCTACCATCCTTGAAAGGAGAAACATCGTGGGCGCACAAAACCTTTCCAAAATATCAACGACATGCAAGCATGAAAGCATTTGCATATTTAATTTTAACAGATTTTTTTTCCCACCATGAATATGTTTATCTTGCTTGCAGATACTGAGTCTGTTTGTGTGATGTCAAGCAGGAATGACTTCAGGACTTTCTGTATATCTAGGGCTCCCATAAGCTCAGGAGCAAGGGCATATTCTTTCTGATTACCTGCCAGGTTGTGACAAACTTAAAGAAATACGATCTTATGGGTAAGAGTCAGTAGTCAGCTCAGTTTACTGTATCCTGTGATTTATTGGAGCCTGCAGTCCATGTAATGGGAGATGCCAGCTCTCATTTGAGGGAACTCTAGGAAAGAATGAGAAACTCACCTTCAGGCCTTTTTAACTTTTCTGAAATGCTGAGAAAAAAAGAGTTTTGGAGTGAGGTTATTACTTGAAACCAAACCAAATTTTAAGCCAACCTGTCTTCATCCCACTGCTCCTCCAAAACCAGCCAGACCTCCACCCTTCTGTCTCGTAAACAAACCAGTCTTTACAATCCGTACTCCTAAGGGGCAAAATCTTGGGGAAAATCAGCTGAGTCATCAGAGAGTCTGGCTGTAAGTGTTCTGTGAGAAGTTAAGTTCTAGGACTGGTTGACCTGTCAGAGCAGTGTTCAGGTCCTGTCAGTGCAAAAGGGAATCAAAACAGATCTGCTGCTAAATGTCTGAATCTGTAGTCCTACTGTTGGGTTTATATTGTCAGGGGTATTTTTTCTTTGGACAGGCTTAGTAAGAGGAATATAAAAATCAGCCTTACAGTGGTACAAGCATGAAGAGACTGTCTCCAACCCTTCACAGGACTTTGTCCAAATGTCTTGCTCATGCTGGTCCTTGTTCTCCCTGCCTTTGGAAATAGTAGAATAAATGTAGCAGAAGGTAGGTGAGCTGAAAAAGTATGAAGGGGGACAAACAATATTCCTGTAAGATGACTTTGTCTCCATTCTGTTTTCCCTGTCCTGGGTCCCTTTGCAGGATATGAGCCCATGCTGGGCAGCTGGCTATAGCACAGCAGCCAGAACAGCCACTAGAGCTTGTTTGTGTAGGAAGAGCTGCAGCAGTGGCCACAGGCTCAGCTACAGCCCTGTGTCCTCCTTCCACCTGCACCCACCAGCCAGTGCTGCCTAAGGATAGGAAAAATGTGTGGAGTAAACTCTTCCAGGGTATTCTGCTGGCAATCTGTGGCTGGGGAACTTCCTGAGACAAAAAGCTGGGCTTTGAAGTTTAATATATATTTTTTATTCTTGTATTTGATGTCATGGATTTCGTAAGTTGTTATGTGGACCCGTGTAAACTTTGAACATCCTGTGACGATGAGCTCCAGACTTTGAATGTATTATGCAAAAAGATGCCTTTTTCAGTTGCTTTTGAACTCGTAATGACTAATTTTATTTCGTACACCATACCACTATTATTTGAATAAACCGTGAAAATTAATTTTTATACACGTGTGAAATCTGAAGCAGCATAAAGCCCTTTATCATTGTGCCACAGTCAACTCTTTTCCAGCATGAAGAGTCAGAGGGTACTTGACCAATCCTTCTTTGGGATAGCCTACCTATCTTTGGTCATCCACATTTATTACTCTTTTCCTGTCCTCAGGTAATCTTATAAAAATGGACCAGAAATTAAAACAGTCATCATGTGATGGATGCATTTTATATTTATTCCACTGGAACTAGGATGTGTTCTTGGTTCCTTAGTATTTGCTTTTCTTTTTCACAAGTGGTATTTTCATGCTTTTATGAGAGTTGTGTTGACCCGCCTAATATAACATTTTATCGTGTGTCTGCCAATACTGTTCTTTCTAATAGTTTCTACCAATTTGCCCAGTGCAAATATCAGACTGCCTGATTTTTTTTTTTGCTTTCTCTTGGGTCCCTTTATAAAATGCTCATGATATAAGCCATTTTGCAGTGCTTTGATTCTGAGGCAGTCTTAAAAGAGGCAGTTACTCAGAGTGCTGTTTCATCCATGAGTTCCTTAGGAATGCTTTCACAGTATCTTCTGATCTGTGCAAATTGTTATTGTTCATACGTTCATTCTGTAGCCTTTTCCACTGAAATCTCCATTTAAAATGGATGATCCAACCAGTACCTCATAAAGAAATGTTCTGACATGTCAGCTTCTCTTGGTTCTGGGTCCTCTGCATGCAGAGCTCAAAATACTTATTTTCTGCTCTGAGTGCTGCTTTTATCCCTTGATCATCTGTTGGCCAGACTGACAGGTTTTGCATTCAGATGTGAAAAAGGGGCTGTGGTTAGATCTTGTGTCTTCTCATAGTCATTTTGCAAGCTGTCTTTTGACTTACCCAATTGTGGTTTAAGTTTGCTTTCGTTTTGGGTTGATTTTTTTTTTTTTTTTAACTTTTTTAGCCAGCAGTAGGTCATGAGTCTTCCTACTTCCTTCATTTGGACATGACTCCAGCTTTCAGAAGTATGTTTTTTTGCTTCTTACAGCCTCTCATAGCCTGTTGTTCA
The DNA here is from genome assembly GCA_013397865.1 of Struthidea cinerea. Taxonomy (NCBI): domain Eukaryota; kingdom Metazoa; phylum Chordata; class Aves; order Passeriformes; family Corcoracidae; genus Struthidea; species Struthidea cinerea. Next base: position 957,999 of record VZTI01003262.1, read on the forward strand.
GCTACACTGGCTTGCTTTACCACTTTCCCAAATCCTTTTTTGCTGTGTGGCATGTATTTGCACTGAGCCTCCAGCGTGATATCCCTGTTTACCATATTACCTGGGAGGGTTTAATTCTCTTAGTTTCCCCATTTAGCTAGCTTCCTTTTAGCAAGATTTAATGTATCCTCCAGGGATGACTTAAAAATCAGATTTCTGAGGTTTTATCAGTCCTGTCAAAATCTCCTGGTATGTGTATCAACACTACCTACAGTCACAAACCCATTAAAAAAGTCCACACTGTAAGAACTGAGTGTGACTGTGTAAGCTCGTGTGTCTGTTCATCACAGATAGGGAGCAGATAATCGTTCTTGACAAGAAGAATAATTCTAAGTGCAGAATCTAGGCAAAGCTGGGTTTTGTTTGTTTTTATCAGGCTCTAAACCAGCATAAATTGTCTCTTCAGATGTGATGCTGCCGGCTCCAGCACCTGTGGCTGCCTGAGGGTCAGCCAAGCTGCCTTTGTACCCAGACAGTCTGGGAAGGGAGGTCTCAGTTTTGAGCTACTGCCGTTTGGAATTTGGATGGAGATGGTTTAGCAAGACTGCTTATACAATTAGACATACATTTTTGGAACCAAAGTGGGAAAACTTTATTCCAGGAAGAATCTGGAACATTCCCCTGAAACAGCGTGTCTTTGTCACATCTGACTGTGATAAATCTGGCTGAGGAGTCAGTAAGTGTTAGTGAAGAGCCTTGATAAGTGCGGACTGGTGTGGTCTGCACAAGTTTAGTAAAGTCCTGTCACTTAGCTGTGGTATTTTTTTGATGAAAAAGCTTTTTAGAGAGTCAGAAGTGTGGGGGTCATTGGATTGCATCATAAGACATCACTGACACTGCTGCTCAAAGGGAAGAGAAACAGAGCAGGATTAGGGATTTGCAAATATTTTAAAAGAAGAAGGTAAAAGAATTTCAGAAAAGATGAAACAGTGAGCAGACATTCTTCTTTAAACCAGAATGATGCAGTTTGTTTAAATTTAATAGTAGGCTACAGATACATATACATGTACTCAGAAGCTGTCACATTACCCAGCCATTAATCTTGATCTGACCTGTTCCAGGCAAGAAGTGCTTGCTCTGTGAACTTCTTTCTTTAAACTTCAAATGTGAGCTCACTTTATGATAATATAATTTTTTCCATGCTGACTTTCTGAACCTTCCTCTGTGCCTTTGAAATTTACAACATTGAGCTTTATCTGAAAGCAAAATTATTTTTAGACCTTGGAAGAGAATAGTTCAGCTGTGTGAGTAATGTGCAGAGACCGAGCAGCCTGGAAATATCCCTCTCTGAGAAGCACCGCTTCTTGGCTGGTCGCAGTTGCTTTCAGTTTCCCCATGACACAAAGAGGTATGGGGTGTGTGGTTTCAGGTTGCTTATTTGTAGTTTAAGAATACTTTTTTAATGTGATTGTAAGGACTGTGGCTCTATGTTAATTAAGGAAAATACAACACTGAAATGTGTTCCAGTGGATGACTAGGGAGGTCTATTCCAGAAGAAGCAGGAATAACACCCCAGAGGCTTCCATCTGACTGGGATGATGAGTCCTCACCTCTCCCTTTCCTGAGGCATTTCCCTGGGGAATATGTTCCTCCTGAATGCACCTGCCATGCTCTGTGTGGCTCTTCTCCATCTTAGCAAGCCCTGTGCCCTTGCTCACTATTTTCACCTTGATTATGGCAATCCTTGCTCAGGGTAATCCCTAGCCTGGAGAAAATGTGTAGAGTGGGGTCACAGTGTGAAGACCCAGGAGGCAGCTTGAGCAGGCTGAACATCTTGCTGCTGCTGCTGCCAGAGAGGGGTGGTGTCCCAGCCTGCTGCCTGCTCCTGCTCTCTGCTCTTCCTGCTGCCATGCGTTCACGGCGCTGGCACTCGTCTTGTCCTTCTGTGAGCTGGCAGCCGGCACCGCTTGAGACGCAGGGCTGACAGTGAAAAGCAGAAATCTCATTATGGCCTTTGCTTAGCAATGGTCTCCTCTACTTAAATATGCTTTCTCTTCATACACTTTGCATGGCATGTTGGTAATTTCTAACAGCTTTGCTTGCAGAGGCTTTCCAAAATACCCTGGTCTTTCTCTTCAGCTCCTCGTCTTGCGCCCCACCCTTCCTCCCCTCATTCAGAACTGTAAAATCTTTTGGTGCCCGTATCATTCCTCTCATGTAAGAAGCAATATTAACTTTATCATGGATTTTGCTAATTCCTTAGTATCTGAGCCATTCTTAGGTTTGAAGATAGTATCTTTGGGTGTTTTGTGGAATTTCAGCACAGCCGCCCATACTGGGAGTTTTCTGAGGGGGAAAAAAACCCAAAAAAGAACAATATTCTGTATTACAAACAAAGCAAAAATGGTGCTAAGGAGTATCTACCACCAGGTGATGATAAGCCATAAAATTCCAAAGTTGAGAGTCTAGGTGCACATTTTCATGGGCTACTGTCGACATCAATATTAAAATTTAATTATCAACCGTACAGTGTAAAGTTACTTTGCAAAAAATAAAATCACACAGTTTGTGCTTTGAATATTACCACGTCTCTGAAACACTGTGTGCTTTATTAGGTGGGTGAGCTGGGCCTCAAGAAACCTATTTAAATGAATTGTGCTTATTAAACAGAGATGGCAATAGCCCTATAGCACCAAAGGATTAAAAAAAAAAAAGGAGGGAAAAGTGAACTCATGCATGAGCATTTTAGAGTCCTGCTTTGCTGTCCACATGAAAAGACTTGGTTTTGTTTTTTTTTTTCTTCTGAGGATGCAGTCTTTTTTTCTATATTTTTTTCCCTGTTCCTTTGAAACAGTAGACTGGAAGTGATGATTTTCTGTGACCTATTGTATTAACTTGGGTTGCTGCCAAGAAAACTTTTCTGCCTGGAGAAATAGTGCCAATTTTCAGGTTCAATATTTCATACTACATGGGTGATAAAAATATTGTGAATTTCTGTGCAGCTGACAGTTTGTCTTTCCAATTCAATAAAGTGTTACTAGCAACTGGTTAATTATTAATTGTTGCAGCATTGCTTTCTTTTTTTAACCCAAACTGTCTCTTGAGCAGCTTTAGATAAATAACATTTACTGGGGGTATATTTTACTGTGAGATTTTTTTCAACTGCAGCTCTTAAATGCTGAATGAATAACTTCTTTCATACATGAAATATTTTACAACTGAGACTGAGATTACTTTAAGAGCAGAAAGATTATCAGAGTGTGTCAGTTTAGGAAACAGATTCCTCTAACTTGCACACGTTCTGCAAACATTTTTTTTAACCTGTCAGTAACTTGTTATGTTTAAGTTTTCAGGTGCATGATAGTCTTAAGTGACGTGATAGTAAAATAAGGAACATAAAATCTTTATTCACATGAAACACTTTGGTCCCATTGAATCTTGAGAAACAACTCATTATAAATCAAATAGCTATGTAGGGAATTTCAGAGATGACACAGATATTAGTTTAAACACTGGGAAAAAAATAGTTGGAAAAACATAAAACTTTTAAATCTTTTCAACAGGGAGGAAATGCCACTTACGCTTATGTCTCTAAAATGTCTTTGGTGGAGTAGAAATGCTTTGGAGAACAGTAAAAGTGGAATTGGCTCCATGGTTCAGAATATTAGATCCCTGCAAATGCTCAATAACAGATAATGAGGATATGTGAGAAATTCAACCAGGAGTGTAAAGAGAGGCTCATTCTTGCAATGAGCTCCATATGGCTACACATTTCTGCTTTGCAGAACATCACTTCTAGCAGCAGGTCTCCACACAGTACATGGATCAGCTGTGTAGAGCTGATTGCATCATCAAAATGAAGTGACAGCATGTCTCAGTTGGTCAGCTAAATGTTGTGTGATATTCTTGATCATGGGGATAAAGCCTGTGATTATTTTGTTTCCATAACGTGATTGAATTGTGTGTTTCATCCGGTTATTGCTACAGTGTTTGTTTGTTTATTGTCTGGCATAGCACACCTCTAGGCTTTGATTTGGAATGGAACCATTTAGTCCTAACAGCAGTTTCTGGGGAGTTTCTGGTGGACAACTTGGGGACTAAAATAAGGAATTCTGTGAATAGATGAGCATCTTAACCCTCTTAATCCGGAGTGCTCTAAGCTGTGCACTGCCGTGACACCAGATCCCCGTTAGATGCTGTGTGACACCACAGCTGTAATACTCCAGGCACTGTCCCTACCTTCCCCTCACGTGTGCTCGTATTTTCCCCTCTATACATCTCCCTGCAGCCCTCCCTGATTTCTCCCACCTCCTCCTAAATCTGTAAGCTACTTCTTGAGTTACCCTCTGTGTTTTTGGGCTTGGTTGGCCGAAAGTCACCCTGTCCTTTTGTTAGTCTCTAGCTGTATGTGCACTTACCCATCAGGAAGTGTGCAGCCCGTCAGGGGTTGTCTGTCTGTCTCCAGAAGGACATCCCCAGTGGGGTTCTGCTCTCTTGACACTCTCAGTGGTGTTAAAGTATTTGAGTTCTCCCTGTCTTTTGAGTCTCACAGCCACATAAACCTACAGGAACATCATGTCCTTAAGATTTTTCACTCTCTTAAATTAAATAGTAATTGGGCAGCGAATTACAGTAAGTTTTGTTGCCCGTGGGAAAAACAGGAACTGTCATTTTGGAACTAAATTGAAACTCAACTTTCTAGAAATGTGAAAGCTGGTTTGCTGGTTTGTATCCGTATGAGTGACTGAATGTGATCCTTTTCAGTCTGATTAGTTACATACATGAAAAAAGGGGGAAAATGTATTTGTTAGAGTTTGAAGTATGCCTGTGAATGAAGCAGTATCAGTATTAATAAACTTTGTGAGTAATTAAAATACTGAGAAACTTCAGCTTCCTGTCATTTTAAGTCAGAATTTTTTCCTTTTATCTTGAAACTTACCTTAACAATAATAAGTAATTATATTTTTAGACAGATCTAAATTAAATAATCCATAATTTGAAATAACTTTCAGTTATATCTGTTCGAAAATTGATTTGTTGTTAAAGCCATCCATTCATTTCCACAAGAATGCCAGTTTTGGGGCCAGGTAGACACTACCAGCTGGTTTGATTGATGATGCCAATACCTTATGTTCATGGAAGACATTTAATCAGTCAGGGAATTAAGGCTCTTCACTGCCTCAAATATACTAGAAGAAGAATTTGGGGGTTAAGTGCTGCCACAGCCTTCCAGCACAGAGCAAGGTCAACAGGTCAGTGGTGGAAGCTAGAAAGCATCTGCTGCTGCTGCAAAGGAGTTTGTAAGGGAGGGAGCTGCAAGCACCCCAAAGGGGAACTTAGCACTGAGAGCGAAGTAATTGCCACTGCTGGTGTAAAATCAGTCACGGAACGAACAACCCACTGTGCTGGTTTATGGACTTCCTCTAAAAGGTGACACTGCAGGCAGCACATGGAGTTTGCACGGAGATGGCCCAGCGCAAATCTGAAGGACAACATTATCGTCACCTTCAAACCGAAGGCACAGACTTGGCACTTCTCACTCCAGATGTTTCATGAGCAGCTGTCATTATCATCAAAGTCTATCACACAGTAGCTACATTTTAAGACTTGAAAATGCATTGGCTTAAACAGCAGAGGTGGAATCTGCCACATTTTTCTGTCTAGACATGCTTTTAGCTGCAGCATCTTGAAGTAACAGAACATAAATTTGTAAAAATTGAAGTACAGCAGATAGCATCTTGATGTAAGGGTGGGAAGGGACTGCATAACCATTTGATCACGACAGGGACACATGAAAACAGAACCTGGTGGCTTATGCTAATATGTGAGCTGATGCCTTCTTCCCCCACAGCAAAGCTGTGCTTTTACTTCTTGGTTGAATGATAAATACTGTTACTGAAGCTCCTGGTTATTATTTTTACATACATTTCTAAGCTCTTTCTTAATTCTTTGCAAATACACTTGAAGTATGAAGAGTGATTTATAAAATATTAGCCTTTGACCATTGTAAGATCCACATTCAATAAAAATACCATTCAATTCCTAAGCTAAAAAGGATACAAAGGGATGGTGGCTTCATTGTATTATGAAATTTATTTGTACTCCATTGCAGTGACTGCTGCAAGGCTGGGGTAGTTCTCTACTTTAGTTTTCCTGCTTGCAAGTGTTAAGAGTAGCATATCTGACAAGCACAGGTTCAAATTGAGGTTCAAACTGGTAATAAGAATTACTTTCAGTCTTGAGGAGAACTTTTGTAATGAACCAGGATTTCCACAAATTTTCGGCGCGACGCTCTTGACACCTTTGCACTGGAGATGTTAGGATCAAAGTGTGGTTGGACAACAGAGATCAATCCTTTCAAGGGAGGAAAGCTGTTGGTCTCTTTTCCCAAGGAAGAAGTGCTAGACAAGAGGAAACTTGGCCTCAAGTTGCAGCAGGGGAGGTTTAGATTCTGTGTTACGAAAAGTTTATTCACTGAAAGGGTTGTCAAGCCTTGGAACAGGCTGTCTGAGGAAGTGGAGGTGTTTAAACCTCTGTAGATGTGGCACTTAGGGCTATGGTTTAGTGGTCACTTTGGCAGTGCTGGGTTAATGGTTCAACTTTTATCTTAGAGGTCTTTTTCAAACTAAACACTCCTGTGATTCCATGCCATATATTCCAGAGAACTATTATTTATTAAAAAAATAAAAAACTGCACATGTTAGGATTTTTCATTCCTTCCCCCTCCCCCTAGTTTCTGTAAAGAACTCTGGAAGTTTTCACTAACAACTTCTGTCTTCTTAACTGACATATGGAGAAGCCATGATGTTGGCATGAAGTTATCTCCTGGTAACAGTGCCAGCAGAGTGTTATTTTGCAGCATTGTTTAGCATAGGAAACTGCTTTGCCTTTTGTCTGCAATTTCAGTTTTTCTGAATGTTTGTTTTTAGATTCATAATGTTAATATTGACAGCTTATTTTGCATTTTGAAATGTCTAGTGAAAAGGATAATGGTAGCAGGAAATATTTTTTGTTGATCTTGTATTTCTTTTTTAATTCCCTCTCCTTTATGTATCTTTAATGAGTTCTCTGGGGCAGATATTGAAGAATAGCTGTTCTAGGAAAAATTGCAATATAGAAATGCCAACTTTTTACATCTGACAACGTTCTATTAGTGCTAACATTAAGATCCATCTTAGCTGTATAACAATGAACCGGGTGCTTCTCTGTTAACACAGAAAGCAAAACTGTCAGTTCAGGTCAAATCCTGACTCTTTGCTCACAGCAGCAGTAGGCAAGTCAGGAAGAACAGAATGGGATTTCCACATCCCTACTTGTTTCCTGACCTATGGACTGAGCAATTTTGATTTGTGAAGTAACTAAGCATAAAGGCTTCAAAATCCTTTTAAATAATAACAGCCAACATTTTTGATAGCAAATTGTAGATAAAAATCCTGGCGCTGTTGAAGTCAGCACTAAAAAATCCCAGTGGCTTGAGCGGAGCTGGGATTTCACACACAGCATTCGAGCACCGTCAGGACACTGATTGATTCTCTGTTGCCATGTCCAAGAGATAGGTAGATGGGTAGGTATCATTGCCTTTGATTTGCAGAGCAAGATAGCAAGATGAAATAACTTCCCTTCCTTCACAGAGAGTCGGTTAGTGCTAGGACAGGAATCTGGGGTTCCTTGACCTCGGCAGTCAGTTCGTGCCTGACACCATCCTTTACAGAATGCTTTTGCGTGATACCCCCTTGTGTCATGTTGATACTCCATTCTTTGGCCTTGTTTTCACTTGCCCATCTTTTTACTTAGCATTTCATTTATCATGTGCTTCTCTAGCATTTCTTTGCCCCTACTTAATTTACAGTGGTTCTATTTCTGGCCATTAGATTTCCTCTCCTCCTTTTATGGTTATAACAGAGCACACTTGTAAATCATCCTTTGGACTGCATGCACTGGCTGCCTTCTTACTGCAAAACACGAGCAGCTCTACCCTGTCACTATTGTGCACTGACATGTAGCAGATGTATTACCATTGTTCCAAAAGTACTATTTTCTTACCATTTTTAAATGGTTTTAAAGGAACTTTACTAGCCTTCAGTCTCTCTTCATGAACTTGATATATGCATTCTGAAATGTGTAAATATTTGTTGAAGTATTTCGAAGCAATCTGTATGATCTTAATTTTTATATTACTTCCGGTTGCAGGCTATTCAGCTGGGTGATGTGAAATTCATTTATCTGTCCCGGTTGTACATTGTATTCTACACAAAAACTTAAATTACATTCTTAACAAAGACATCATGTGAACAATGGTGGACATGCCTGGTGTATCCAACATCTTATGCTATGCTTCTGGGAACAAATAATGGGCTATCTTTTTAAATTTCCTATTCATTTCCCCAGTCCATTCCTTGTTGTACTTGTTTTCAGTTTAATGTTGGCTTCTTTCCTCTATCAAATGAGATCTTTTGGAGTACCTTGGCATGTATTGTGATTTAATAGTCATTAACTGGGTTTTCTCTGTGGACAAAGAAAGGCTGGCACAGACAGAACTCCCTGGGTCCCTCCCTCCTTTCTCTTCTCTCCTGGAGCCTTGTGCGCCAGCTTTTTAACAGCTGGGGTCTTATCTGTGTTCCCTGGTATTTGACATGAGGGTTCATCACTTGGTAAAAGAGAGTACTCATTTCTTTTAAGAGTTGTGTCCAATGATTTTAGAACAGCATCAGATGGCTTGGGCTAAGTGAGCTGAATCTGAGTTTGAACACAAGTTTTCTGTGGTTGGTAGTCCTTATCATTTTGTTTTTCACTTCTACTGCGCAGTCATGCTGAAATTTGCAAGTTTAATTCTTTACAACAAAATGTTGAAATGTGGCAGCTTGGTAAGTGAATTGCCACTAACTTTCTGCTAAGCATTATAATCAGTTTTGGCTCCAAACTGAAACCTTGTTCTCAAGTACTCCAACATTTTGATCTGGGAAAAATCCAAAACCCACAAAGTATTTGTCTCCTGGTTCTGGTTGAGAAGGCATCAGGCTTTGCCAAGAGCAGTGATTTTTACCACATCTCAGTGTCAGAGGGAATGATGTCTTTGGAGCAAATAATTCTGTGAGATCTCTACTAATTTGATGTAGCTATTTTTCGGAGTTACTGCCTTTCCTCTCAACTTGGGTTGCTCTTGCTGCCAAAGCAGTTGCTTGATCCATGTCTAAACTCTGGTGTAAAACTCACCAAAGTCTGTGCCCAAACTAATGCTTCTCAGTGTATCTTTGCTGTGTTATCACATCACTATTGATATATTTCCAAAGCGGAGGGGAGGGAAGGATAGAGGAGGAACCACCATCCGTGTGAGCAGTTTCATTCATTATATGCTCAATAATGCATTCTGTGACTATAGCAGGCTATTCATTTTAAATGGTATTATTGCTGTTCATAGAGGCATAGCTGAAATGCTGGCGTGAGCATTAGATCATGTATATTTAAGTGCTAACAGTTGTAAAAAAATGGTAAGCACTTAATAGCTGTGTAATTTATAACTGAAATGACCACATGGATTGATACTATTTTCTTGTGTGTCTGAAAAATCCATAGGTTGCTTTGACTCAAAAATAGGAATATACCTGGATATGCCTAGAGGAATGCCAATCTCGTATTTTTTCAGAAATTTTGGAATTCCATCCGGATAGATACAAATTCTAATATTCAGTGATTCTTCAGGTCCCTGAAATATTGACTGAAATGTAACAGAAGATGATAGCAGGGTTCATTCAAAAATTTTTGAGTATTCATTGACATCTAAGAGTGCTCGATTCTGTGAGTAGTTACTGAAATACAACTGTACTTGCTTTTTATGGAGGAATTCAGTATTACTGGAAAACCATTTACATCAGAGCTCACTCTTCCTGCATTGTGCCTGCATTGTGAACAGGCCAGATGGTGCTTTGCTGCATGTGAGCACAGCAATAATTGCAGTTCTCGAAGTGAATGACTACATTTTGCAGCATGACACCAATTTTAGATGAAAATGAGGCCTGGTGTATTGACAGACACAAGCAGAGTGAAGCCATGGCCCACAGAGGGGGAGTGGACTTGCTTTCTGGCTATTCCCTCCTATTATTCCTTATGTACATTAACGAATGTCTATGTAAATTAGGGCCATTTGGAGAGATGTTTGGGTGGGGTGAAGTTTCAGAAATTATTTTGTCTTCCCCAAGGCTATATGTTTCAGGATCCTGACAAATTTCTTACAGTATTATTTAAAGGTATTAAGGGTAAGAGAGGTTAGTATGTATTTTGAAAAGAAAGTTTTGATTGGTAGAACTGGAAGATATTTTGCTGCCAATTGCCTGTTATCACCTAGTTGAAAACATTTGTTTCTTAACTCTACACAAACTTGTTTTCAACCTCCAAATAATTTGATCGACTTCAGTGTTAAGTGCATTTTTGCTCCCTTATTCTGCCCAAAGTCTCATCACTGATCTCCTGGTCTGCTCAGAAGTTAGTAAGCACTGTAGGTTCTTGCCTCCCTTTCCTGCTCTTCTCTTTCCCCTTAATCCCACTTGCCAGGATGCCTTTTCTCCTCTCTCCCTTCTTTTTGAAATCACAGTGTTCAGCTACCTGGGCCCTCTGCCTCCGCTGTCCTCTTTTGAGGTCCCAGACTTGCATTTTTGGATGGGAGGGAAGGAGATGTTAAAGGCAAGTTGTCAGCTTCAGCAGGTCTTAACGGGAGAGAGGGATGGGGAGTTGGGGAGGAGAGGGGGCAGGGGTGGGAGAAGGTTGCTAGGGATTAGGTTTCCATCTGCCAGTCTCTCATCTGTCCTTACCCTGGCCCTGAGCTGCCAGCGCTCCCCTCCTTTTCTGCTGTTGAAAAGAAGGAAGAAAGCATGGGCTTTTGTTTGTTTAAAAGCATAAAAGAAAGAGGGAATTAAGCTCATTAGTCCTTCCTTATTAGTCACCAGTGAATGTAGAGAGTCAGCTTGAGTAAGTGCAGGCTTGCAAAATGGTGTAAAATCATTCAATAGCAGCAGTTAAGGGGAAGCTGAAAGTTTTTTTTCTTGCAAATTTGAAAAATACTGAAAGAAGATGATTTTACATCAGAGTATAAAAATCAAAATCTGACATATTGTATCACCAGTTGCTTCTTTCCCTCTTACCGATTGTCAAAAGAATCTAAATATTTTTGAAGCAAGAATTTAATTCATACTTGGGTTGGCTCTGCAGTACATGCTACAGACTTGGAGTGTTTACTGCTGTATGAATTCTAAGAGCAAATTTGTTACTTTAAATGAGTGCTCTGAGGTAATGTATATAAATACTTATATCTGAAGTACATGAACATTCTCAAGTAGTTGTGTTTAGTAGGATATTGTTCTACTTGCAAGACAAGTTTCTGTTTTCCTGCTCTTGGCTTTATCTTTGATTGATGCTGTGCTAGAAAATAGACCAAATTCTGTGTTATCTGCTCTGATAAGAACTGTTTTCTTGATTTTGATCGTGGAAAGCAAATTCCTGTTGACAAGTTACTGGGTTTACCATAATTAGAAATTGGCTGGGTGCTGAGAGTGCTTAGTTAACTTAATCTTTATGATACAGAATGTCTAAATGCAGGATGTAAGTAATTTGCTAGGATATATTGAACGTACCAAAATGGCAGCATTTGACAGTGAAATAGTACAAATATTCAGAAAAATGCAAAACCCAGGTATCAGTAGCCTAAAAATTTCCAGGTAAACTACTGATGCCTTTTACTGCTGCTGCTGTGTTGGTGACTGCAGCTACTAGTGGCCACGCTGCAAACTGAAGATATTAACAGGAAAAATCGTCATGGGAAAGCGGTAATTAGTGCATTCTTAGCACATTTCCATGTTTGGTGAACACAAGAGGCGTACCAACCGGGATGATGTATTACCAGGTGCTTAGTATTATGCCCCCCTCTGCCCTCTGTGCGTGTGTGTGTGCGGGAACCCAATTTGCATCAAAAATTCTCCTGGCTTGGGGTGACAGTGGCAGGTGGAGGTGGTCTCTTGCAAGCAGGACATGTAGAAAAGGGAAATGGGCACTAAAATTTCATGGACAGCACTACTGTTTTCCTCTTCCTTTTAAAGTTTTAATATAAATGAGGTAATTGGTCCTGACATTCTTTGAAATTACGAACATGAGCGTGGATCATTAGTATGTCTCCATGAAGTTTATTGTGCTTTTACATTATTTGCATGCTCTTGAAGGAACCAGTTTCAGTGAAGACATTTTCTCAGAGTTTTAAGACAATAAGAGAAAACAGGCAATTGTTTACAGTACTTGGAACAACACCTTTTTTGATATGTCTCATTTTTTAGTATCCTTTTATCTACATGTCTACAATTAAATTAGATCTCCATTACTAAAATTAGAAGAGTCATTGGATTAGAAGTGCTTTCTTTCTGATCCTTAACTGAATGAAAGGAGCTTCTTTTGATAAAACCATAATAGAATTAAATGCTCTACATCTCATGTCCCGAAACCTTATGGATGGATATTGAGTTTATTATATCCATCAGACTAAAACACCTTAAAAGGTGGGACAGAATTCTCTGAACAGGGAAATAAGGTTTATGTGAGTAAGAGAGATTAGTCATTCAGCCCCAGTATTACTCTCACGTACTGGATTTTTGTTCAAGGTAGCCTTTCTACCTTGCATAAACAGAACTCCCATTGTATTCAACACAAGTTTTGCTTGTTTGAGGCAGCATGCTTTTCATAAACTTCATTGGATTACACTGGTGCTTAATACAAAGCTTGTGCATAAGTATTTTTACTAATTGGGACCATAGCATTCAGCTTCCTTGAGCTCTGGCATCTTAAGGACTTCAGGATTAAATCTACTTCTTGGCACTATTGCTCAATATATGCGTTTTGTATTATTAAGTATTTGTATGTTTCTTAAATGCTTTCTTTTCCACTCCAGAAGTCATCCATAGCTGAACCCCAACCTGGTTCTTTTCTGCTGAAGTTTCTGGCTTAGAGGCATTGAGTGAATCTTCAGTAGAAATGGTGTAGGGGAAGAACAACAATCCCAAAAGCATCTATGCCTTTAACAAGTTCTGAGCTCAAGGATTGAATGGAAACATAAGAAAAAAGGATCCAAGCTTCACATTTCTCTATGAGATACATGCTGTTAGCTGGCCAGCAATTATTTCAGTATTAAAAGCCAGTATCATCTTTCCTAGGACCACAAAAGATGTCTACATTTTTCCATGCTTTAAAAGTAGCAAGATCAAACACCTTCAGAGCAATTTAGCAGAGTTTGTCTTTGGGAGGTTTGAATCCTTAAGGGTTTTGGGGGACTGTGGATTCATCTGGTGTGAAATGGACTCTATACAAGGCCTTTTCTGCCTGCTGCCAAGAGGCCCTGGCAAGTGACACTGCATGATGGGTGACTGAAAAGCGACCTTTTTTGAGCACTTCAGCTCAAAATCTAATCTATGCCAGTCCCACACTCTGAGGTTATTGGGTCAGCTGGGATGGTGCAGCAGGATATAGGATGGGAAGGTATGTTCAAGAGGTGCCTGAGTTCTGTCCCCTTTTTTGCAAGCGGAGTACTGCAATGGAGTGCCATGTCTCCTTTCAAAACTACTCATCCAGTCTTGCCAGAGAGCAAGGGCTCAAGTTAAGAGGACTAAATTTTTGTGCAGATAAGCCTATTATGTAGCTGTATGTGCCAAATTTTGCATGTACCCTAACAATCAAAAATTCAAAGTAAAGAACATAAAAAGCCATTTCGTTGACACCATTTCAGTTGTTGAATGTTTGTTGGGGTGTGAAATTTATATGTCTTTGAATTTATCTATTAACTTGTCTTTGAGATATATAAGCATAATCAGCATTTGGGCATAGGAGGGAAAGCTGGTGTTTAAATTTTTTTCCTATAATTGGGTCATTCTCCATGAAGAAATTTTCCAACTGCACTGGGGTTATTTTAGCATGATGCAATGTATTCTGTAGTGTGAGCAAGTCTCTTTCATGTCTGATATGTCACTTTTACAAACAGAACTGTAGAGGAATATCTTTGAGAACTTCTAAGGTGATACTTGCAGTTTTTGTGACCTTTTATTAGTGCCTGTTCAAGCTGAGATATCTTCTAGCTGAGCAGTTCCCGAGCTTACCTGCTTTGGTCTCTTTTCCTGCCTTCCAGCCTTGAAGCGCAGATTCCAGATGCAAGTTGCACTGCTTTTCTGGAGTTGAGACATCTATTGAAACCCTGTTTCTGAGTGTTGGGATCCCACCTGGTCTTGTGGGGCCACATTCCAACCTGACGTTTTGTACAGTAGTGTTAGAGCCTGGCTGGCCTCGCTGTAAAATGTTGTGGCATGCTGTTGTGTTTGTCACAACTGGTGACAAACGTGAGATTTATCCAGCAGGGGAAGGTCCAGGCCTGCAGGAAGAAGGCAGTTTGTTGTCTTTCAGAGAAACAACAGGCAGCTACTAGGGATAATGAGAATCTCAAAGGAAAGGTTCATTGGGAGGTGCCTGTGAAAGGGTGGAAGAAGCCCAGAAGAAAGCAAAAAGTGGGAGATCTGAAATAAAAGCCTCATCTGTAGCAGGATAAGTTAACTATGGTCTGTAGATCCAGAGCAAGTAGGGCTCTAAAAGTCGTGCTTCACAGTTTACATAAAGGATTTATTCGGAAGGGTGGGTAAGAACATACTTCTGGTGGAAAATGTGTTTAACATGAAAGGCAGGCAGACCTAAACATAGATCAAGCAAGTGTAGTACACAGGTTATGTAGGTGAAGTGCAGTCTTCAGATGAGTCTGTCTAAGTCTGGTTATACATTTGGGTTGAAGGAATAAGGCAGGTTATGGTTGAAATCTTAGGCAAACTGCTGCTTACAGAAAGTGAACTTGCTCCTGTTGTTTCTTTTTCGGTTGGAAGGGGCTTGGAGTGGTAAAGGCTAGTCAAGTTCACAGAGGGGCAGGATGTAACTGGAGACATTTCCTTGTGCGCAGTGAAGCACTGATCTGAGGAGGAAGTGTTTGAAGGGTGGATAAATGCTTGCGTGTATATTTAGCCAAAACTTCTATGGCAAAGGGCAGCAGGGACTGGAAGGATTTCCAGGACCTTGGTGTGCAGCAGAGGTAGTGGAGGAGCCTAGAACAGGCAGCACTCAACCTTCTGTCCAGGCTGGGTGCTGACAGCAGGGTCTGACCTCACAGAATTTCTCTTAAGTGCCTGGTATCATTTCAACATCAGTACAAATTAACTGTTTAAAGAGTACTATTTTTTTCACATATATTCCAGTGAAGGCTGTGAAAACCTTTACCAAACCAGTGTTTTACCTAATTTTCAAAATCTGGGAGGTGTGTAGCAATGCACCTGCTTTACTGTGTACTGGGGGCAACAAATGTTATGATGTTGTGATCAATTTTTTGAAGGAAAGGAGTGTTGAAACTACAGGAGAAATTAAAAATTCAAATTCAGTTTTGTTAATTCAGGTATATAAACAGGTCATTCCAAGACAAAGGAATTGAAATAGCCCGTGAACTAAAATCTCAGTTTACAAATACAATGTTCTGTTTATTATATATGTAATATATTTTTAAAAAAACCTTTCTGACTTAGGGACTTTTTATTTGAGGGGGAAGAAGCCAAGTCTTAACTTTTTAGAAAATGCAGTGTTTTCTGGAATGCTTGCTTCAGCATATATAAAACTACGTTTTGAGAAATTTATTCCACTTAACTCCATTAAAAGAGACCTGAGCATCTGGCAGCGTAATAGTAAAGACTGTAGCGTGTTTCTCTTCAAAATGCAGCTGAACGCAATCTTCCCCCTGATAGTTCTGATGACTATGTGATAGCTATATCAGCTATTTCTACGTTACTTGTTTTGACAGATTAACATTTTGATGGGAATTTTCCGTGGAATTAATCTTTTTGTAAACATGTACTTAATAAATTAGAAGTTGACTAACAGGCAGTGATGACTAAATTATAATGTAGGAAATATTAATATGACAAAAATTCGTGTATCTTAAGAGTGATTTGAGTTTCTGGTTTGTTTGAATATGTTGCTGTTAGCAGCAAGCCAGTCAAGGAACAAACAATCCATCCCCTTGGTATATTTTTGCAAGTTTCCAAAATAATGTCAAGTGAAAAACTGCACACTTTCGTTTTCTAAAAGCAGTTTTACCTTCCTGTAGGAAAAAAAGATTGGAAAAAATCTCTTTTAATGTAATTGATACATCACAAAAGACAAACTGGAAAAAAAGTTTTATCCGTCAGTACTTCTGCTATTTCTTGTATTTGGGTCTTCAGTCTTTCGTTGTCTTTTAAGCATAGTTTTCCCATTTCTCCTCCTAGAACACCAAGAACATGCATATGCTGAAGAGTATTTGGCATGCAAAAGTTCACGTAGCAATTAAAAACTTAGGGAATTATATGTTGGACAAGGCGTTTTTCCTGTTAAAACCCATAGCTGGATTAGCAGAAAAGGTGATGCCGTTGGGGCAAGGTGTATGCTAATTTCTGAACACTTGAAGTTTATTCCTTTTTCCTCCTTGATGTGTCTTCTCAATTGATGAGTAATAAATCACTTGTAAGCCAGGGCACAGGGGACTATGGCATGGAAGAAAATGCAAGGATGACAGGCTCATTTACTGGCTTAGCACACAAGCATGTTGGGCATGTTGCCATTACTCATCTTGAGTTTGCAGTTCAGTTCAAAGAGATGCTTGTCAATGCATCTCCAAAAGGTTGCGTCATTTCCATAATGATGCTGGTGGTGACTGCACGCTCAGTAGAAGCTGTGAAGAAACTGGAACTTCCTCTTTGTTCTTGTTTTGACATGGGATATATGGTTTATACAAACTGGGTTATAAGGTATTAAAATTAATGAGTAATTGTACATTGTTTTCTGGCTAGAAGAAAGTTGAAAGCACACTTTTCAAAACACCAAGCTTTGCCCAGACTTTGTCTGCTACGTTACCAAAGAGAGAACATGTCCTGATTTGTTTAGTGGATCAGCCTCATCCAAATGGGCTTTCTGGGGCCACAGCTGGTCAGAATACACTGAGGAAGCGGGGATGCTGAGGAAGCCCTTGCAGATGGCATAGGCCCTGTCATGTCTGTCCACTGTCCTTTCTGCTCTCCTGTTTAAGAAAGGCAGTATCTACAAACTCATTGAAGAATGGCTCTGAGTAAGTCTCAACTGGGTGACATTTCCAGAGAAGTTCTAGAAGAAATTCAGAAATGTATGTAAATGCATTGTCAGAGAGAAAAAACAAAACCCCAGGAAATGAATTTTATCTTGCACAACCCAAGAGAAAGTGTTCTACCTTCTTTTCTGTCCTGCTTGCCAGAATGAGGTGTTCTGGTCATCCTGCAGGAGGATGTTAAATCTCTCTTTTAAAGAGCTATTGTGGTAAGTGGCAGGATGTGGTGATGCCATCAGAAAACTTTTAGTACATGCTCTTTCAGAAATAAAACACAACTTCAGTTTCTCAGAAGAAACATCAAACAAGGGCTAGATTGTAGAGGAAAAATCCTGATAAAATCCTCGTGGTGTTTTTTTAAAGAACATTTTAAAACAGACAAAAGGTCTGATTCAGCGACTTCTCAGTGGCCATAATACTTACCTGAAGTTTAGCTAGGGGCCCTAGGTACTGCCGTGGGTTAGAGTTGAGCAAGCCTGTGCACCTTACTCGCCCATAGATTATACTTAAACAGCTTTATTGTACTTGGGGAAAAAAATCTTCTGAAATGAAGTAAACTTTCTAATACTTTTTCAAATGTATGAACTCTGTTAAAATCAAGCTCTTTTTAGAAAAAACTCCATGTGTATGGAGTCTTTCTTCCAAAGTATTTGAAAATCAGATCAAATTCTGTCTTCTAGTCTTTGTATTTAATACTTTGCATATATTTCTTGTATCTCAGTTCATTTGTTTTGACATCAACTTTTTACTACCTACCACTGAGCCCACAAACATCTGTAACTTCCCTAACAAAATTAATTTCTTCCATTAATGAGAGACTTTTCTTCCCTGTAGAAATACATAATCAAAAATTGATTGTACCAAACCAAACAAAAATTTCCATGAGTTTGAATCTGAGGAATTCCCAGTACAGACAATAGAAATGAAGTGCAGCTAGATCAGTGTGACTCCTGTTCATAGTTACTTATACAAGTAACAGGAACTAGGCTATGCTAATAAGCAAGTCAGCCTTTGAAGTACAAAGCGCATGCAAATGCGTTAGGCAAAATTTAGAGTTTGGAATGTAATTAAGTGAGCAGAAGAAATACTGAGGGTGCAGAAAAGTTACGGAACTCTGGCCCACTTTCCAGGTGGAATTCACTGAATTTTGTGATGTTTTTCATCATGACCAAGGTCTTTTTCATTCTTCGGATTGTAATTTTGGGTGATAAGTGATATTGTAAACCGTAGCAGTTCGTGGGTACATGTTTTATATGTCAATGTTCTTGCGTTCTTCCTGCTGTTTATGCAACTAAGGAACTTGTGCGTTTACCTTTGCATTACTTAGATCTTAACAAGCACAGCATTTTTGGGAATGCTCAAACTTAGGTAATTTTGCTCCTTAATTTCTCTTAGCTTCTT
The DNA here is from genome assembly GCA_013397865.1 of Struthidea cinerea. Classification (NCBI taxonomy): domain Eukaryota; kingdom Metazoa; phylum Chordata; class Aves; order Passeriformes; family Corcoracidae; genus Struthidea; species Struthidea cinerea. The sequence continues at coordinate 976,546 of VZTI01003262.1, forward strand.
TCCAGCAGCAGCATTGAGCCAATATACTCACCAGCTCTAAGGGGAATTTAAGGGAATAGGGTGGTCCAGACCTAGGGGTATGGAAAGGTGAAAGATGAATGTATGAGTTTGAACATTAGGAAGATGATAAAAATTACTCATGAATGGATGTAACTGTTTGTAGAAGAAAAAGCCAGTAGAGTATAGAAAAGGGAGAAAATAGGAGGTCAAGAAGGGAAATTTTGAATGCTTGGATAGTAGCAGAAAAGAGTAAATGAAGGAAGAAACTTATCATAGGTAGGAAGCTGGTGTGGATTTTCAAAGCATACCAAGCCCATCCTGACTTTTTCTGTATGGAGGCCTTCAGCATCTTACTTCACCTTTAAAATCTACAAGTCCTTTACCTGAAAGTTTTAAGTGTTTCCTTGCGCCCAGTTCTGAACATGCTGCAAGAGAGAGTTGCGGTGGCCCTGCTCTCATGCATAATGAAAGTTAATGAGTGAAGGTGAGTACTCGGTAATGTGGGATGGAGTTCATTGTTCACTGTCAGGAAGACAAGAGGAGTTATTCTGGAAAAACAATATTTGTAATATGCAAATCCACTGACTGTATTGTTCACATGAGCAGCTGTTGGAGCACTAGGCTGTATACGTGCAAAATCTTAAGGGTTGGGGCTGAAGTAGCACTATCAGAGGGGTACCAGATGGAGTCAGAGTAGGTGCTTGGAAGCTGAATCATCCCGTTGGATTTCTTTATTGCGTTGACCCATACAGCACTGGTAGAATTTAGTGACAGATTTTAAAGGTAGCACCTGACTGCAGGGAAGGGAATCAATGGGAAACTGTGCCTTTCATACATTAGTCATCTTTGTTTTGCAAGACTGTTGATAAAAAAAATGCTGGTGCTTTGGTTTATGTTGTGAAGTTTCTTATAACACAGATGGAACTGAAAAATAAAATAAAAAGAAAAAAAAAGAAAATAGAATCTTATCCAAGAGAAAAAAAGCTACATGTAATACCTTGGCACTTCCTGGGATGTTTGCTTTTTCTTTCTTGGTGAAAAAAGAAAGCTTTCAAAACAAATTTGAAAGCATGGATTAGGATGTGTGCCCCATGTATATGTCTCCTATTTGTTTATTAGGACAGTGTACAATAGTAGTAATAGTACATACAGTAGTAATTGTCCAATGCAAATTACTGATTAAATTCTGAAGGGAAAATCCTCCATAATGAAAAGGATCTTCAGAAACATATTCAATTTACTGAAACTGAATTATCAGATGAAAATCTTTTCCACATCCAGAGGAGTCAAGTGTTCAAAATTCATAATTTTTACAAAGACTTAAAGAAGTATAAAAATAATATAAAACTAGAAATCTCAGGTAGTAGAAAAGCATAAATTTTTAGTAATATTGAGGACCCTCACAAAATACTGGAATCCAGGATAAATAGCTTTGCTGTGGGTTTTGTTATTAAAAGTCTGCCTTGAATTCTCTGTAGTGGAACACTTCTGAAAGGCATTTCCTATCTCTGATTGTTGATTAGCACGGGTCACAGAAGTAGCTGGTGAAGCTCGACAGGAAATGACCATGTGCAGCCCCGCACGCTTTCATTCCCCTCTTAAACTGTTCATATCCTGTTTTTAAAATGGGCAATAATTAAATGTTTCACAGAAAAACAGAACCTGGAAGGTGTGGTGCTCTAGCTTTGTTTATAAATATTTTTACATGTGTGTCTCTTTTTTTGACTAGCCATGGTTATAGTCTGATGTTTTATTGCCATACTGCCCATAATGTTCAAGCTGGGACTGGGAACCTCGTTCCACAACTTCAGAAAACGTTACTCATTCTTGTCTATGTCCTGTGTAGTACAGAATACTTTTGTTGGCAGAAGTGATGGTCAAGCTTAAGGATGTTAAAACATCGTTTTTAAAGATATGCTTTTTATGCAATTTCTGGTTCCCATTTTGCTTTCTGCTCAGCAAAACCAGCTGGGCATGAACAGTGTGGCTTCAGAATCATAATTCTGCTGCTGTGGCAAGAGATTATTTACCAAATGCTTCAGGCTTTTAAAAAATGAGACCGAAACCAAGGAATATTTTGAGATTTCTGCTCACGTGCACAAGCTGTGTATTATTTCCCCATGGAAAATATTATTTTGTGTGTTAAGATACTATTTAGAAATGGCTCTTGTGTTTCCTGTACTCCACGAGTGACTGTGAGTGGCAGTAGGAGGTTTGGGAGTGCAAGGAATATACCTCAGAACCATTCTGCACAGATCTTATTACAGACCAAGTACATAAAACATTGAATCAGATCTCCACTGAGAGAAAACACTGAAGGTCTGTGGAAATCTGCAGTCATCATTGGCATCCTCAGAATTAGAATGAGGTTGTACAGCTGCTGGCTAAGGCAAGCTGTGTAGTTCACATGGATGGTATTTAGGTTTTGGACTTATCATTTCCTGGCAAATTTACTCTTGGGAAAAATGTTAGTTGAGCTTGATGTAACTTGGTAACTTCATGTATGAAAAAAATACAGTGATTTCTGAGAACATTTATCCAATAGCAAGTTTAAATACTGTTAGAAGACTGAAGTCCGAGAGAAGCAGTTGGAATTGTCCAGCCAGAGGTTCATAGAGCATTGAAGACCCCAGGGCACTTCAGAAATCATTATGTTGATGTAGCCTTCCCTCATGTGATCTGGTTAAACCTACAGTTGTTGAACAGATCAGCAATCCAGACAAGAGCTGGTGGGACGTGAAGAACAATTTTTATCTTGTTTGGGAAGGGAGACAACCTGAGAGGCGTGAAGAAGTAGCACTGCATGAACACGGCTTGGACAAGGGAAGAAACAGAAAGTGCCTCCAGCTTTTTGAATGTACTTGATAGAGTGGTGGGTAACACTGGGAAATGGCAAAAGGTATAAAGCAGGCAGAGTTTCGGAGACAAGGAATGTTGCATTTCAAAACAGAAAGGTGCTTTGTGAAGTTTGTCTTTAGACAGCCTGTTAGAACTGGGTGTGTTAGACTCTATCTTTCTTTTAATGAAAGGAGACCTGAATGTTTTATGCAGTAACATACATTTGCACGCTGTGGAAAGTGATTTTTATGTTAAATGTATTTATTCCATAAGTTCAGACAAATGCGTTGAGGAACTAGTGTGGTATAATCAACTTCAACATTAACAAAATTTTCGTCAGGGAGAAGCTGTTAACACAATCTTAAAATGACAATTTTGAATTTTTTTTTTAAAGAATTTGGAGTTCATTGAATATTTCATACTGTACATGTTGCTTAAAATATACTTCATATATACTGTTGTACTTAAAAATTGAGCAGAAAGAAATCAGTGGTTTCCCATCTCTGGGCAGAAGCCTCAGCACCACTCCCAGCTTAGTCAAACATTCCAGATTCAACAACCCAACTCAGAACAGTTTGGCACAGCTTCATGGTGTGCTCAGGGATGATTTGCTGAGGGACCTGCTTACTATTTTGGGGTAGTATGAGAAGCCACAACAGTATAACTACCATGGGTCTCTTGCACAAGATGCCAAGATCATGGCAAATCCGCAAGTACTCCTAAGTAATTTTCTTTATTGGACATGAAAAGTGGAAATAAATGCTTCATTCTTGGTTTAAAATTTAAAATCTGCGTAATCTATATTATAACAATACACCTAAACCAGGTCGTTCTAATTCTGGTTTACCCCTTTGTATGGTGTTAACTGGAGAGGTGAAGTTTTCGATTCCCATCCTATTTCCAATGCAGTCAGGAAAGCACTTTTAGTAATAGATTGACTTCATTCCCGTGTCCCAACTATCACTTACTTTTAAGTCTATAATTGGTTCCAATGTCTGTTATAAGGAAGCAAAACATGACTAGATGACTTTGAGAAATCAGATGTGTAAAGTTAAGGAAGCAAAACATGACTAGATGACTTTGAGAAATCAGATGTGTAAAGTTGTGAAATAACCAACTCAGAGCTATTAATTGCTACATATATATAAAACACTTCCTATATATTTTTGCTTATGTTACACGTGAGAATTTTTAATAGGAGGCATGATTCCGAAAGCCGTGGAGCATATCAGCAATGAAATAATTTTTTAAATAGACACTGTATGGCTGATAATCCCAAATTTTACCCACATGTTTTTTTGTTTAATTTAGGGGTTTGATGCTAGTCTAGACCTGCCACTAATGCTGCTAGCTTCAAAGCTGCTTCGGTGCAAGAGGAGCCTCCCTCTGCCTTTTTTACCTCCGGCAGTGTGGTTGTTTGAAGCTGTGCTTTGTTTTCAGACTGCACATCATAATGTTCGTCTGCATATAACACTGGCATTCAGGTTCTTTCAGCTCTGTGTAGCAATAAGGTTTATGAGAATGTTGTTAGGGTTGTAGGGTTGTAGTGAAAGTGTTCATCACATTCATATTGTAAAAGTGTGCTGTTGCCTTAGCTGTACCTTTCAAATCACCTCACTGCAAGAGAGTGTCCCCAGTAATTCAAAATGACTGAAATGCAAGGTTGAAAAGAGTCAAGGCCAAACACAGGATACATTTTGAAGACTGTAAGTGTACTTTGGTAGTGTGGAGCATCCCAGGTGAGGCAGTTGGCAAGCCTGCAGGGTCTCTGTTCCATGAGTATTTCGAGTAACTAGGCAATTTTAGGGTCATGGGCATGCAGCAGAGAACCTCAGTGCTAAGCACTGAATAGATATGTGGAAGTTTTCACTTCACAAAAAGGAGATGAAATGTGGCATAAACCAGTGACTTCAATAACAACTGATGATTAGTCTATCCAAATTTTAGGTGAGCAGCTTGGTACTCCAAGAACACCTGGTTGAAAGTTTCTAAAGATGAAAAGTTAGGACTCAGAATCTCTTGAAAACAGGACCAATGCCCCAGCTAACCTCAAATTTGCCCTGCTAAATTCATAGTATTTGAGAAGTATGAGCAGTTGGCAATGTGCCGATGCTGATAGGACCACAGAACTTGCAGAAAACCTCATTTTTAATACTTGATACCTGAGCACAAGTATTTACCTGTATTTTGCTTAGTAAACACTCATTCTTTATAACACAGACTATTTGGTAAAAGATTTGCATGTTGTTTTTCCTTTTATTTGGTTCCAAAGTTTAAGACGGTCTTAAACGTCTTTTAGTATCTGATTCAGATGTGCAGTTCTCTCATAGGATGTTGGCTTTGTATCCGAGTGTGATAAGATCATTTGCTCTTAATAATCAGGTATAGGCTAGAGAGTATGTAGAATACCATGCAAGTTTATGTGTATTTACCCTATCTTCACTGCCCAAACAAAAATGAATAAATAGTAAAACAAGGAACCTGGCAATTTCTACCTGTGAGTAACATGGCTGGCAGGTTAATTGCAGGCTTAGGCATGAATATGCAAAGGCGGAGATGATTCACAATTGCAGGAATAAAAGGACAATGAATGGAGTCTTTGGCTAGATGTGCAGTTATGCCTGGCACCAGAGAGGATGAATATAATACTTCCTCTATTGGGCAATCATCATGATCAAGAACAAGTTCTTCCATGAGCAGAACTGCAATGAAACCTGGTTTGCTGTAGGTTTGTAACATTCACCTCCCCGCCTTGTGCTTCACCCCAGTATCTGCAGCTGCAGTTTCTGTGGTCTTCAGTGCTCCCTTGCCTCAAAGCAGTCCCCTGTACTCTCTCCTGTCATATTTCCTCCTCCTCTCATGCTCCCTTGACTGCCAGCTATGCAGTTATACATTGCTCTTAAATTTAACAATCCAAACTCTTAAATCCCTTCTTGTGGCCTTCCCCACATTGGTAAGTCACAAATTTTAACCCTTGTTTTGAGAGTGCAGCTGATACAATGTAAGCCTTAAGACACTTAAGACACTTGTAGCCTTAAGACACTATTTAGATGGGAAAGAAAAATTTGAGATGTTCAAAGTCTAAAATTATATTGGATTGTAGGATCTCAGAAGCCTTTAAAAAGTCTCTAGTCCTTAAGATGCAAAGAAGCCCCTGAGTAACTCCTAGTTAACTCTTACCAGCTAAGGAGGAAAGTGAAGAGTTACCCTTTCTATCAGTCACATATTTGTTGGTAGGCTTTTAAGTTTCGCCATTTCTTTGGTAACTTGTTTGCAATGCTACATGATGGATTAGAAAAGTTTTTTTAATATGCCTGTGTTGGGTGTTAGATAATATGAGTGGTGCACTCTGTGTGGTCTTGTGACCATAAGGATTTGCAAAATGCTCATTTGCAAGGTGACAGAATACTAAGATGAATCTGGACAGTCTTCCCACACAGCGTGCTTTTAGCTGCAGTAAAACTTCACAGTTAATCTGTCGTGAAAGTTGTGGCACTGGCAGTTTTTGCTGTTGTTTCAGTGCACCACGGTTGCATTTCTCTTTCTCCCTGGTTTTGCTTTATGCTCTGTGACAGTTGAGTCACTTGGTGAGTGTTGATGAGCTCTGCTTTTTTTTTTGTGGCTTTTCAAAATGCCTGAGTGATGAAAAGAGCTGGAAAGAAACGGGATTGGCCCTACTTGTGCTTCCTTGCTGATTTTCTGCAGATTCTTTTTCAGTGTGATTTCAATGTGAAACAGATGATAGTATGGTAATCCAAATAGGTTTGAAAAAGAATATGACATTTACCAGAAAGTGCTTATGAGGAATAAAGACTGAATTGGGTTTGTGGCTGTTTGGGTTGTAGAGGAATGAAGCTTTGATCAATAATCTTGAAGTACACAAAATTGATGCTGATGTCTTTAATGGATGTATATAATAAGGAGGGCAAGGCAGTTGTGCAGTGCTGTATACTCTTCTGAACAACCCCAAAAAAAACCTCTGAAGTAGTTCTTGCATTAGAGGGTGATCTCTGATTGACTGTGTCAGAATGGGGCTACAGTGTTCCAGCAAGCTGGTATTTGTTTGAAGACTGATAGTGAAAACACAGCTCGAGAGAGGCTTTTACAAATGAGCTTATAAACTTCAGGAACATGTGAGTAGGGCAGTAACTATCAGGAACAGACCGATGAATTCCAGTGTGCATGTCACTGGTACAGCTGGTACTAAAGTACTGAGTCAGTCCTCATCTCCTTCAAAAGGAAGTTGTAAAACGGAACAGCAAACAGGAGGGACACCAGAGACAGGGTCTGAGTAATGAATGAGCCTTATACAATAAATGTAAAAAAGACATCAGGCTTATTTTGTCGTAAAGGAATTTGAGGGAGAGCTAGATTACAGCGTACAAATTCCTCCACAGAGGAGATAAGGAGTGCTAAAGGCTTTTTTAATTCAGTGGAAAATGAATCATAGTCATAAACAGAAACTAGATAAAGTAGAAATTAGGTACTTGATTAAATGCGAAAAATGATAAATGAGCGAGGGAGATGGTGCAGTGGCTATCCCTTGATGCCTTCCAGTGAGCACTGGACACTTCTCAAAAAGATGCATTTCCATAAAATATTAGGAAAAATAAAGATGTGATATATAGGATATTACGTAGTCTCAGGCCTGGTGAGCTGTGAAACTTACTAAAATGACCAGATCCCTTTGACTGAAGACAGAAATGTAGCAATGAATCCACAAGAAGCCTATGTGCAATTACAGTTACTGTGCCTGCTCTACGCAGAGACCCGTTTCAGTGCTGAAGTAATGCAATGGTTAAGCTCGTGGTGAAAATTAGTCACAAACTTGTCTCAGTCACACGGTTTGTGTTTGTCTTTTAAAGCTCTTATCATCTCACAACACTTTTATTTGTAAAGCAGCATTACTAATTAGTATACATATGATACTGAAAAGAGTGGTGGGCAAACAGTGCTGAAAAGCCAAGAGAGGAAGGGTAAAATTCAGTTTTATTTGCAATTCACAATAATTACTTGCTTTTCTTCAACTGAAGAAATGGCAGTGGCCTTGTGGATGCAGAGCAAAGTGTGAGATGTCATTTTTCTAAAAGTTTGTGGCTTTAGAATTATCTCAGGATTGCAGAAGGGAAAGCAGGAGGGAGATGAGCTTTTCCAAAGAGTTAGACAAAAATGTTTCAAAATATATTTTAAGGTTAAATGGCTACAAAATTAATATTGACTGTTGTTAGCGCAACTGCAAGAACTTTTTAAAATCTCATTCTTCATTCTGAATGCATTTTCTTCTGTAGGAGGCTTTCAGGAAAGATTATAGGAATTTGAGGTGTAACATTTACCGCACTAATTTTAGGAATGAGGAAGATGCTTCAGTAGCAGTGCAGCAGCCAGAGTGGTTTTTAAAATATAATTTAATTTTTTTGTTATTGTTAGGATTTTTTGCTTAGCGATATGGCTTTTTCATTTCTTTCAAAGTAGCTGCAAGGAAAGATCAATTGAGGGAGTACAGCAGATGCCTCCTGGGAGGGGGACAGAGCTTGAAGTACAAAATACCTGGTCATTAGCACCCTCCCCAGAAGGATCTGAGTGCTGTAATTAAACGCGGTGCTATATTTTTGTATTCAGCTTTACTTTTGGTGAGTGCTAAATACCCTCAATTTTAACCATACTCAGATCTGCAAATGACCAGTTGCAGGAGCAATTCATGGTCTTACACATTCTGTACCTTGTCAGACTTTTAATGGTATCTACTCTGCACCTTGACCTCTGCCTCTTGCACACTGATCTCTACAAAAAGGACTAGAAGACTGTTATATTTAATAGGAAGGACATAGCAAGAAATGTTAGATGGGTCTGAAAGAAGAAAGCTGTCAGTAATACGTGGTATTTGATTCCAAATGAGGTGCAGTGCTCTAGTTTTTTATTTTCTGTATTTTTTTCTTTCTCCAGAAGTTGTACTGTGTTAAGTGTCAAGAGAAGCAGCTTGTAATTTTCCTTATTTTTGCCATCCTAGTCATTTAAAGCTAAGTTTGGGTCATGAATTAGAATAATCTTCTATTTCCTTCCCTATCATTAGCGGGGCTTTGAGTGCTGAATGGCTTTTTAGGAGAATTACGCATTTCCTTTTATTTTCCTCTCTGGCTAGTAGAATAAGGTACAGGGAGGCAAATTTTATTTCACTGAAGCATTCCCCTTGGAAAATAAAATGAAAGCTGTGCCACAAATCCAGCCCCAAGTATCCAGTCTGGGGAAAGGCCAGTGTTTGATAGTGACTTTATGGGTTCTGATGGGTTGTGTGACAGTTCCAGTTTCTTGAGCCATCTTTGTGAGGGTAGCCTGACCTTCTGCCCACCTGGGAGTGGAGAGGAGAGCATCTTCAGCAAATGAGTACCACATGAGAGAAGAAAGTAAAACTTCATTATTGTCACTTTTCAGTTCATTTGAGAAAAAAAGTGTTCTGATATCAAACTTGGTGTTGCTAATTGCCATTTACTGTCACCCTTTTCCAGTTTCTTTGTTGAAGCTCGTGCCCACTAAAAAATGAGTGAATGTTCCTCATGAAGGGAACTCCTTAAACTCAGGATTTAGAAACTAAAACAGTGATTTCCTGTCTCTCTGTCAAAAGAAATCATTTTAATTATTTACAATTCTGTTCCCATTTCCTACCTTTGTTTTAAATATGGTTGCAAGAATTCTTAGGTGAAATAAGTACAGATACAGATAATTTTTAAGCAGAGCTATGCAACAGCCAACATCTAGTTTATAAAATACAGATAGTAGGTCTGAGCTGCAGGAGGTATTTGGGGGTCTTCTTTACGCTGAGTACATTCAGTTCCTTTGGCATTTTTTTTAGAGGTCCTAGTGTTAATAGGAAGTTTTTTACATAGCAACAGCAAAGTATATAGCAAAATTTTATATTGTGGATTGGAAATTATTTTCCAGTGGTGATTTCAGATAAATTCAAACTCTTGAGGGGAAAATTTTGTACTCCTCTGAAATCTGATCCCATGAGATCTTTTCTCTATCAGCATTCTCTTAATTCACATGGGGAAAAGCATTTCGGTTTTAGACAATTGAAAGTGCAGCCTTGCTCTGAGCTACATAGATAAGGTCGTGCATATGCATATATGTGTTGTGCACCTCCTTTATGCATGAGCATGTTCAGGATCTCTTCATAACCTTGGATGATAAATTCTTGGCCTCAGAATCACACTTACAAGAGGCTGAAAAATTTAGTTAAACAATATTTTTATCCAGTCTTTGTCTTCTATCTTCTCTTTCAGCACGCAGTCGCATAAGCAGATTCTGTGCTATAGAGGTGGAGATGAAAATCGTCTCAAAACGTCCCCCATGATGGACCACTCGTCAGAGTGTTCTGAAATGGCTTCTTCCCCATGGCAGAAGTGGAGAGATGTAGCAGCCTTGGTGGGAGAAGGGAGTGAAAGAGGGGTTTATTCCATCCATCTTGCACAGAACTCAAGCACACTTAGAAGCTTCTCTCTAGCCTACTTAAAGTAGCCTAAATTATTAGCTGAGACCTAGATGCACAACTTCCCTGTGACTAAGTTGAGACAAACCCCTAGAAATATTTTGTTGTGCTCGCTCTGTCCAGACGTAGTCTTTGGCCAGTCTGAGGCCTGACAGAGGAACCAAACCAGTTTGGTTACCGGCTTACCAGTAACTAGGGTTTGTGTCCAGGTGTCTCAATGCACAGGTGTACCTAAAGTGTGGTAGAAAGTAGATCAGATTTGCCTGTTTTAAATAAGTATGAATGACATGCCGGTCTGACCCATCATTTCATTGGCAGATTCAGGCAAAAGGTAATGTTGATTTTACCTTCTTTGGAAAGGATATACCAAACACAACCTCACTGTGTTGTCTGTGGTTTATTCTTTGTGACTTTTGACAGGGTTTCAGCCACTGATTTATCTCTACCAGTGTCACACCATCAGAAGCTATTGGCTAAAGTTTTGACAGTTCTTACCTCTTTATCCACTATCATGACACCATTTTACTAGCTTTGCACTCTATATGCTTACATGCATTGGATCTTGACTAATCAGTTAATTGGATTGTGTTAATCAGCTTTTAAACTGCTTTTATTGGAGACCTTTGGCTGAGATGTTAAGACAGTGTCAGCGTGGTTGGAATTTCTGCTTGGATGCAGTGTAATAAATTTTAAACTACAGATCTGATGAGTTTCCCTGTTTGAGAAATGTAGTGTATGTCAGTGAGCTGGACCTGCCTGTTTGGTAGGAAATCAGAAGAAAAGAGGACAAGACACAAAACTTCTTGCAGCTGTTCGTAGAGCCATTGTGGGGAGGTAAGAAAGGTGTAAAGCTCTTGGTGTATAGAGAGCAATCCTGGCAGAAGCTAAGGAGTTACATAGCAGCTATTGCTAACTCTGAAACATGTTGCAGCTTTTTTTCCAGCCCATCCTCAAGTTCTTATCATGGCTGTAGTGCTGCAAGTAACTATTTTCTCAGATCTTCCCACAGATATGCTTATTTAAGATGTTTCCTGACCTTGTTCCATCCAAAACAAGTTTGGTTAATTTATGCAGCCTGGAAAACATGTCTGTGTTTAACCCTACCTGATGCACTTTTGTGAGCTGAGGCATCTCACAAAAGACTTGATGATTTTGGTGGATTTTTCTAACCTTAATGATTCTGTGATTATATGGTCTGGCAGGAGGGCTGTGTGAGTGAGTTGGGCAACAATCTTTTCATTAAATCATAAAACCGTTGGACAAAAGGGGCCTTTGGAAGTCTTGAATCAAAACGATTTCCAGCACTATCTCTGGTGAACCTGGTCTTTGTCCAACTTAGTCTTGAAAACCTTCAAGAATCGATGTTGCACCTTCCCACTGGACAGCCTGTTCCACTGCTGCCCAGAATTTTGTTAATCACATTTGTCAAATCTGAAGGATCCAGGCTGTAATTTGTGATGTTTGCCACTTGTTGCGTGTCTGCTACTACCAATGTGTATTTGGGTCCGTCAGCACTCCAGAAGCTCTTTAAACCATTGTAGGCTGCTATTAGATTGCCTCTTGACCTCCCCTTTGCCACCCTAACAAAGCCCAGCTGCCTTAACTTTTCATTGCGGGTCACATGCCTTCTGTATGGTGTTTGCATTATTTGTGAAGAAGGCACACTGTTTGTTGGTTCCTGTTCACTTGGAGTGCACCATGACCTCCAGGTCATTTCAGCAGGGCTGCTACATAAGCAGTCGATTCCCAGGCGTCAGTGATGTATGGAGTTAGTCTGCTCAGAAACCAAACTTCACACCTGTAGTTGAACATGATGGAGTTTCTGTTGTCCCAGTCCTCAGCTTAAGGAGTATTGGGACCTCACTGGATTCTCAACTGAATCTCTCAGGGAGGGATTGAGCTAAAAAGTAATTTACGATTGTCCACAAAGCTGCTGAGGGGTCTGTTTTATCACTCAAGTAGTTGTTGAAGATACTGAACAGTATCAGCCTGCTACTGATATTGGGGTGCTGTGCTGATTACCAGAGCAGTTGTAAAGTCCCTACAGGACTGTCAGCCCAACCAACCAATTTTCAACAGGCCTAGAAATCTGTTCTTCTAGCCCTTACTTCCTCAGCTCTCAAGTGAGGGTGGGAGAGTCACAGTCTCAAAAACCGTAATAAGTTGAGATATATTGTATCCACCTCTCTCTCCTCATCCCCAGAGCAGGTTATTTTTGTTACAGAAAGCAGTCAGCTCGATGAAGCATGGTCTGCCTATGTTGAGCTTTTTGATTGCCTTCTTGTCCTTCATGTGTCTGGAAGTAGACTCCAAGGAATATGTTTCCTGTCTGTACGAGGACTGAGATGACGCTGACCGACTTGTTGTGCTCTTGGTCCTTCTTCTTGCCTTTTTTAAAATAGGCATATCAGTCTTTTTCCAACTCTGGGGACTAACTCTGATCGTGTGCGTTTTCTCATACATGATGGCCACACAGTCACATCATTTTGGCACCCCTGGATGAATCCCCTCCAGACCCAGGTGTTTGAATAAATACATTGAATTTTGCTGATGAGTCCCTAACCAGTTACTTACAAACTGCCAGCTGCCCAAACTTTCTAAAACTGCAGTGGTCCATGCAGGGGTCTGGAAGCAAGTTTTTCCGTATTGTGATTCTCCTCCAGTAATCTCTGGGCCTACATTTCCCCTGAACTTCCTTTTGCTGCTGGCATTGCTTGCAAAAGCTCTTCTTGTTTCCCTTTGCCTAGCTGGCTAATTCAGCTGTCGCTGGCCTTTGACCTTCCTGGTGTTAACCCCTAGTGACCGAGCAATGTGTTTATCCTCCTCCTCTAGTGCCTTTTTAAGCAGCAGAACTGCTTGTTGGAGAGGATGTGTGCCTGCAGCTTGGGCGTTCATTAAAGCACCGGGAAGCTGTGAGTGCACAGACGGTGTTCCCGTCGCTCTCCCTCCAGGGCAGAGGAGTGCCTGCTAGAGATACCATCTTCGTATTTACATCATTTCAGTCACTTGCTTTTGTACACATGTAACAGGTCATGAGAAACTATTACTTTCCATATCCCTGATGGCTATTTGCAGTATGACTAATTCATCTCACCAGGCACTCTAGTATAAATATGTATTATATTGGGATAGCGCTGTAAATAGCCATGTTGTTCAGAGGAATTGCTCTGGTTCAACATAATACTTTTCCAGTTACACTACAGTGCTACCTTTTTTATAATTCAGTGCAGTTAAAGTGTCATAAAATTGAAATATAGGAAGTGAACCTGTCTATTTTTTACTTCTGAGACCACATAATGGTACAATCTTGATACAATCTGTATTTTAAAACTAAGGTAAAGCAATGCATACATAAAACTTTGCCCGTGGTTTTTCCATATGGATACTGATGTGTGCCCCAGAATTGTTTATGTCCGAAGCACTTCAGAGTGAGTGGGTGTGATGGAGCTCTGATGGTGACATGTGGGAAGAAATCTCCTTCAGCTTGGTTGTCCTGCTCTCACATTCTTTGGGAACAGCGTGTCAGCTGAGACAGGCAGTTTGTCTTGCCTTGGTATTGCCACCTCTTTGTTCTCATGACTTTTACACCTTGATACTCTTAACTTTGTCTTACGCATATTTAGTTCAAATGAATGTGTTTTCTAGTACATTTTATTAGTAGCTACAATTTGTCAATAGAATGGATAAATAAATAATGTTGTGAAAGCTTTTCAACTCAAACTTTGGGTGGGTGTGTTTTGTAGTGCATTAATGGCAGCACAAATATCCACTATTTCACTAATTGTATTTCTTACTCACGCTGAAATGGCTTATTCCTGGGTTAGTTTCTAGTACCAGAGAGTAACAAAGGAGCACTTGATTTTGACCTTAATTAAGTTTACTCAATGAGACACAGTGTGCAAGGTCTGCTACACAATTGTGTTTCAGAATTATGTTTCTTTTCAGAAGACATCTCAAAGGTCACAAGAGACACTTCTTGAAAGATTTTCAATAACACCTTGTTTGCAAGATGAAATTCCAAATCAGTAAATGAATAATGAATAGAGTTGGAATTGGATATATGACAATAACTTTTCGAAGTGGGTAAGGTAGAACATGTCCAGTTTGAACAGAAAAAAAAAAGTGCATGACTTGAAATCAGAAAAGTCACCTAAGCTGTACAGCTGTTTGAGATTCAGCTTTTTTCCTGGATAATTCTGTCTGTCCCACCATATTTGGAATTTTTTTTTTTTGTTTGCTGGTATCTTTTGTCTCAGTACTTCAGTTATTTCCTGCACTTATCTGCTTCTTTGTGAAGTTAGGGAGTACTTTGTTATTCGTGAGGAGCTAAATCAATCATCACTTTCTCATGTCATCTTGCATTGCATCAGCTTCCTTTTTCAGATGAAATGGATGGGTGTAACTCCTTATGGAGTTTAGGAGTGCTGTTTGCTGTCTTGGTTTTGGGTGGTGGTTGCTCAATATTAGCTTAAGCATTTAAACATTGCAGTTAATTTATGTTTATCCACGCCAATGCAAGGCTTGGAGTTTAAGCACTGTTGAGGTAAATGGGCATTTTTACTGCAGTAATATTCTACCATTATCCCTACAGTCGTAATTGCAAAGATTTGCATTTTCAGTGGAAGTAGGTAAGGATTAAGAACACAAGCAGGAGAGAGGTGGGTTGTAGAGATATAACTGAGAATGCAATTTGTTCTGCCAGCATCCTATAATTGCTAATGATGCCTTAGAAGAAATAGAAGAACTTGGGACTGTTGTTTGCAAGATTGCCATTTAGTTTGTTTACTGGGGGGTTGATGGAATATATTATGGGTTATGAGAGCTGACAGGTAGCAAAAAATACCTTACCATTTTCAGTCTGGAGCTGCATTCAGGTTTGAGTAGAATTGAAATTCTATTGAAACAGAAACACTGTGATTTTCTTCAGTGCATTGTATGGTCTGCTCCACTCTGATTTAGTTCCCTGATGTCGTAAGAGTCTGCTACCTAAGTTATTACATTAATATTCATAGGGTAGATCAGTATTGCACTGTTGGAGCCAATAAATTTTGGTTTAGTTTAAAATCAGAGATGATATTTTATACATTATGTTAGCATACAATTTTTATTAGCATATCAGACTGGGGAAAGAGTGATGCATTGCAGTAAAAAGCCAAGTATTTCAAGTTAATTGCTGTTCTATTAAGTAGAAGTGGTGGTTGCAGCTTAAAAGAGTGTAGAGAAATGTTTGGCTAATGAAAAGACCGCTCAGAATGATAATAATTGTTTGATGTAGTGAAGCTGCTGGCTGAAAATACTTACCTCAGCAGTCAGAACTGAAGGCCCTCAGAAGGACGTGCTGAGATGGGACTAGTCCACCACGCAGAAGCACTTAGGGGATGAGCCCAAAAGGCAGTGGTGCCCACGAAGCCCCCATTGTGGTACTAAAAATAAATAAAGAAATAAAGAACTGCCAGCATAAGTATTCAGCAGCAGGTTTGTCTAACCTGACCTGCTCTTTTTGTCCGGAACAAGTAGCACAAGAGAGCCAAAACCACATTAAAGCACTTGGTTAGAGGGTAGCTGGTAGATGCAGGTGTGATCCAGCAGATTCTTCTGCACTGTGCAGTGCTGGTGCATTGCCAGCCCACACAGCCAAGCAGCTCCTCTCACAGGGCCACAGTGAGGGCAAGGAATCAAGGCAGGTCGTTTTCTTAGCTGCTTTCCTTCTCTCCTGCTCACCCTCCTGCTGTGCTTTGGGCAGGTGTGGAGCCATCACTTCTTGGAATGTGCCACCAGTCATTGGCAACTCCTTGCCAGTTCCCCCCAGTTTTCCTACTGAGCATGATACTCTGTGGTGGGAAGTATCCCTCTGGCCAGCTTTGGACATCAGTGTGTTATCAACATTATTCTCATCCTAAATCCAAAACGGCACTGTACAAGCTACTGAGGAAAACTAACTCCATCCCAGCTCAAGCTCCTTCTTCATTTCCTTCCATGCCCACACCCTCAGGTTCTTACTTCCTCTACCATGACAGGGTTGCAGATAAAACCAGGGTGGAGGAAGGGAATCCAGCTTTTGCTGACTGCTATGGATATCTCTGTTCAGCAATGGGTAGTGAAAGCTCCTGAGATACATTTTGATTCATAATACAGCAGCAGTTTCCTTCCCCATGCCCCTCTTCAATGATGCTCTCAACAGCTGCCACGGATTGCTGTGCACTGATTGGAGCACTGCAGCACCACAGGGTTATTTTTGTCAGATTAGAAATATCCAACCCACTGAACTTTGCATTGAAGATTAGATTTGTTTACTTCAGTCTCCCTCTCTTTCTGCTTTTCCGCTGTAGAGAGCTGCTTGTTTTTGAAATGTGTCCTGTTATTTGAATCAGCAGATGTATTTATGGCTCATTTTGTGATGACGTCTAAAGACCAGATTTGAACAGGGATTCTGCTGCACAAGACTTGGAGTAAGGTGACTCCATCCCCAGGCAAGTTCAGAGAGCAAGTTTTTCTCTCTCTTATAGCAATGGAGCATAACACAGGAAGCATTTGGAAGAGTTAGAAAGTGAACTCAGTGTCTGAAGATTCAGTACTGTCCTTTGATTGCAAATCCATTCCTTATAATTTCTAGATGTCAGGGTGGACACATCCCTGGACTGTGTCACTGGTTTGTCTTTTGTCTAGCTGGACACATGAAACTCTGAATAAAAAATTGGTAAAGCCATAAAATTTATTTTGGGAGTCAGTGCAAAGAGGGAAGAAAACTTAGTGATTCGTGTATTATGAAAAATCCACTGAAATTATAAGGGATCAAAAGAGTTGTAGTGAGCATGTGGGAGGGATGGAGTACACTGATCATACGTGTAAGAATAAAGACTGAATATTAATAAGTAGATACGGTAGAGAAATCTATGTCTATATATGCTGGTAAATAAATATGAGCATATTCAGAAAAAAAAGTTGGACTTCAATAAACTTTTTTATCTACATGAAGATATATAGTCATTGGAAATACCCATTTCAGAATCTGATTGTGCAACACTGGTGTTTGGTCGGGTCTGCTGTTTTTTACTTTGATTATCGGTAAAGATTCAGCTTTCCATTCTATAATAAGGTTATCTTGACAGTATTTAAGGATGAAGGAATTTGACTTAAAATGGATTTTAATTAAAAAGTGTTTGATACTGCTTCTATTTTGGGATCTTGGTAGGTTTTTAGATTAACTTTTAAAGAGGTTTTTAATAATTGTTTGGGGTTTTTTTTCCATCAGGCTGGATACTTCTTTCAGGGATTGGCAGAACCTATTCATCCAGTGTATAGTTCAATGAATATATTTCTGTACTTCCATAGGTCTTTTGAATCTTTGCTGCTTTATCAGTGCATGCAAATTCTGTCATAGGAGAGTACTTCTGTAGAACTGGACGTGCCCTTTCACATAGATCAAGTACCCTTGCAGGGGCAATAGTCCTGGACTGTAAGGGATAATGAGAGTGGCAGGCTCTGGTTAGTGTGCTATAGTGCATGAATAAAATTATTACAGTTGGTAAACCTAAGTAGAACGTTTCGCAGTCACTGGTACTGAGCTTACCAAAGGAATGTGAGAACCATCTGCAGTTAACACTGTGACCACTGGGATTTCTGAGCTCACAATGCTTATATATATAACTCTGGACAGCTCTTTGGCTGAAATAAATCATTCTCACCCTACTGAAATCAATGGAGCAGTTGTAAGTTTTATAAATCAAAGTTTGGCAACCTCTGATATAGATTTTTTTATTGAGTTGAAGCATCATGGAGGTCTCAGTTGTAGGCTGCATTCATTTTTTACCTCCTAGGAGATGTTTCTTCAGTACTAATTATGCTACTTTATTCTCACCTAAGTTCACTTTTTGATAAATTTTAAGATAGTACGTATTTTGTGACGCTTTTTAAAGTAAACCATGCAAGGACTTGTTACCTATTGTCCAGAAGACAATAAATATAATAATTGAGATGCAGAATAAATAGTGCAGGAATGTAGTGCACCGGTCTAGGATATGGAAAAAATAACACTTCTGTAGAACAGCAGGAGCAGTCAGGACTCAGCTCTGAAATCCTCTTTGGAACTGGTACAAAAAGACACTTGTACTTGGAAGGACATTGCTACTTCAAATTGAAACTGTTTTAAGAGAAATCATAAGAGCTGCAAAGCCTTTGTTCAGAGATGGTATCAAACCATTTTGGCACCTAATCAGTGGTTTCTCTCGTTGTTATAAAAACACTGAAGCATTTTCAAGTGAGTGTTTTGAGAATAGCATGTGTACAAGGCTCTCCTGCTGTATTAGAAGTGCCTGCAATGCATTTTTTGGGGAGGAGTGTTGTGCAGCTAATGATCATGAAGAACCACCTCATGCTAATATTCTTCCAGTTCTTTTGCGTGCAGCCACTGGCTTGTTTGACGGAAGCTCACATTTCATGTCTCCTCCTATCCAAGGGTTATGTCATCGTAAATTGCCTGCGGCAGAACTTGGCATTCTCCCAAATTTCACTGTCTAATGGCACCAATCGGATGCCTCGTGGACCTCATCAGATATACATGACTGCTCTCAAATCTGGCCTTCTCATTCCGCCGGGAACTGAGTCTTGGACCCTAATGAGTGAGAAGATGGGAGGAAATGTGGTTCTTCTAGACAATAAATTAGGTTCAGAAAAGAAGCATTTTTCTGTTGAAAATTTTAACCATTTGGGGACTCTGGACCAGACTTTGCACAGCAGCAGTGTAAGTAAATTGACTGGCGTCAGTTAAAATGATGCACTGAAATCAAACTGCTGAGCAATAGGCTATAGGCATGTCTTTGAAAATACAATGAAGTTCTCTGTTGCACCTTAAGCAGGGAAGGATATGCCCAGGGTGAGCTGCAGTTTGCTTTGGAATAATTCACTCTTCAGTAGAGAAACGTTATTATAAAACCTTGATCCAAAATAATTCTATTATTTATGTGATGTGCCACTTCTATAAAAATGTAACATAAATGTATTGAGGTTGCTTTTTCTTGTGCTCTCAGAAGAAACTAAATCTCCACCATTTTTCTTAACATTCATAAGCAAGCCTCTCTCATGTAATAATAAATCAGCTTATCCTAAGTTATTACTAGTGTATTTATGTGATGCTATGTGCTGCTTAATTTATTTTTTTTTACCAACATGTCCTGTTTTCTAGTTATCTTTTCATTACATTCAGATGAAACTACTCTCTTAATAGTTAGGGGAGGATGCTGTGACTGATACTTATGGCTGACATGGATAGCACTCCTGTTACCCTCTTCCTTTTCCATCTCTTTTCCTTTTATCAGTTGGATGCTTGCCACACACTATAATCACAAGCACTTTTAGGTCAGCGACTGCTGTGTTTTATTTTTAAACTGTACTTGTTAGCAGTTGGACGTAACACCGAACCTGATTTTGGGTTCCAAATGCTGCCATAATGGGAATAGTTAATGATAACAAAATGCTTTGCTTCTCTTTCATTTAGAGTTCCACCTAATCTGACTAAGCAATCAGCAGTTAGTAGGCACATCTAAATGAAATATTATTACTCTATAAAGCTGTTTAAATTTGAGTGACCTTTTATTTAAGATACATAAGCATTTTCCCAACATTTGGGCTGTTAAGCAAAGTATATGCTGTTAAAGAAGCATTTACTGCTTGCTTGTAAAAATAAAATACAATATTGGTAAGTTAGCTGGAAGCTTGTAGATATCCTAAAAAGATGACGAGGTAAGATAAGCAATAGAGCTAAGCCAAAATTGCTCTGGAGGTCTTTCTGAATAGCTGTCAGTTTTATGTTCCCCTAGCACAATAATGGGCACTCCCAGGAGGTGGGACTCTCATGGGATAATTACTCTTCTGAGGTTTAGACTGGTTTTGCTATGCCTTGTCCACAGATTGGTAAGACTGTCTTATAATTATTCTCCTCCTCTTTCACTAGATTTTTCTGATGTAGAAATTAATAGAATTAAATTTGTATACATGCACTGTACTTACATTACCTAGCCTATTAATGAATTTCAAGCAATATTGAATGCTATCAGATGGCAATAGTAAGTGGTCTGGTTAGCTTTTATCTTGCAAATTGGATTTAAGTCTCACTGCCCTTGCCTCTTGAGATGTGTTTCTTTTTAATATTCAGGTCTATTTTCTGCTGTCATAAGCAGGCATATTTACTCTCTCAGACTGGTATACCTTTAACTATCCTTGAAAATATTAAGAACAAGAAGTAAAAGTTTAAAATAAATGTATATTTTACAGCTGTTGAATATTTTTATAGTTCCCAGTGCATGAAGCTGCCACAGTTGCTCACTATTTCCCTTGTGAGCATCAAATAATGTTGATGAAATGAAGCAAAAACCTGGTAAAACCTCAGCTTCATTTGGGGTGGGTTGTTGGGCAGCACACTGTCTCAGTCATTAGTTACAACTGATGTTGCCATTAAACACACAGACAACCAGCAACGTTATCCTCTGGGGTCTCAAGTAAATCTGTATTTTGGGAGGTTTTGCTGCTAGAATGATCTGACAAGCTCTGACAGGCTTTCCTGTATGATATAAAAAAACATACAAGAAAAGCAGGAAAACCTTTTTTTAAAAGGATACACATGGATTGGTGTCTTTACAAGATGAAATACCCATCCTAGCTCTGGCGATGTTGGACATGAGTGAATTAGCTCATCTTTTTACCCAGCTTTCCTGTCTCCCAGGATGAGAAAAGAACTGCAGAGTAGTGGTTGCTACTAAGACTTGCAGCTCTTGCTCGTAACCAACCCTTCCCCTTCGCTTAAAAAAATGGCATCGTTTTACTTTGGACATTTGCCAGATCCTTCCAAAGAAAAGGCTTGAATTTTTTTTGTTCTTCCCTCTGTGCTCCAGAGAAACTTTAGTCAGTTTTGAGTCTCTGAGCATGTAGACACACGTTTGTCCTTCGAGAGTAATGAAATGCTTGAACGTGAACCTTGCTTTGTTGGGTGAAGATCAGTGTGTTACCAGAAGAACAAAGCTCTCCTTGGTTTCATTGCTGGGAAGCAATTGATGGAAAGCATCGTTTTTGTGTCCATAGGTATTGATCTGCCAGAGTACTGGTACCTCCACGTGAGCCCTGGGAGCTTAGACATAAGGACAAAACAGCTTCTGTAATTCTGCCTTGCATTTGGCCAGGTTTCATCGTCAAGGCTGTGGTTATGCTCTGGCATTTAAAGAATTCTGACTCATTTGCTGTTTAAAGGGAAGACTGTGCTGGATCATATAGATCAGCTGCTGATTTTGGCCCACAGAAAAAAAAGGAGGATCTTTGATGTCTAAACTTTACCATTCAGGGTATAAATCACAGTAGAAAGAGTACTTGCTTAATGGTATTGTATTGAATATTGTTTATTATTTACCTGCTGGAATCTTACAGCAAATACATTTGCAGGACTTTTGATGACTATTGCTTCTTTTCCCTGAGCCTCTGCAATGAAATATATTAAATACTGTTGTGCCAAAACCATAACCTTATTCATAATTAATTGTCCTTACACAAAGTGTTTCAGTGGGATGAGTTAGAGGGTTTGTTCAAAATTGTGGCAATTGGGTGTATCTTTAAAAATAACAGGTTAGAAGAGGATATTTTGTTCCTTACTGATTTTTATGATCGAAGATATGATGGATGTGCTTTTAAGCGCTAGCTTTACCATCTTCTGAGTCTATCTGTAAGATAAGTGGGATAAGAAACAAATTTTCTTTGTTATTTTTACAAGGGTGAAGAACAATTCCAGAAAAGATACTGAGAAAAATTGTGCTCCTTCCTTTGTAATTTATTTATGTAAAAATAACCAGCCTATCTCCAATTACACAGAAGCAAAATCCATTTTTTGTAGGGATGACTTCTTTCACTCTATTTGATTTACTTATATAATGTAAAGAAATTTCATGTATTCTAAGACATATAAATACGGTATTCTTGTGCTGTCTGCATCTTTCAAATTCGCAAAGTAGGAAACCAGGATATTATCCAGGCTGCAGTTGCATCTTCCTTTATACATTGTGGGTGGCTAAATTCTGCCCTCTCACTCAGTGCCGCTGGAGGCACTGGTACAGCTGTCCTGTGAGCACCGGTTTGGAATTGTTCTAATTGGCAATGAAAATGCTACAGAGACATGGGGCTGGCCTCATCTGACGTGCCACTGGCCAGAGTTTCTCTAGGGAAAAGGCTGCCAACATTGCAGGTTGCAAAGAATTGCGTCACCTATGCCCAGGCACAGACCTGTTGGTTAGTTTGATAAAATTTGTGGAAGACCTAAATGTATTTTAAATTTTATAGTGTTTCATACAAGGTATTTTGTAAATATATGATTCTGTAAGAACCCATTATCAATTTTAAAAGTGCCAGGCTGTAGTAAAAAGCTCTTGGAAGAATTATAGACTTCCACTTTTAATTGCCTTCCAAGGCAATTAAAATTCCTCCCAAGTAAAGAAACAATGCATAAACCATATTCTTCTGAGGGGAAATACTCCATGATAGTATTTTAAATACTGGTACTAGTTCTTTTATGGCTAAAATTGCAGGGGGGAAAGTGTAGTTACATAGATGTTTCTAAGACATAAAGTTCTTGTCAGCATAAACATATTATCTTGGAACTGAATTTTAAGAAGGTCAACATTTCTCTAGTATTTAGATCCGAAGTAGGAAGATCAGGAGCAGCTGTAGTGGGAGAGCACTTAAATGGTGGGTGATGATAGAACAGACTTGTAAAGTGTTTGTCCAACTGTACAACATACTTGCAGCTCAGTAATAGCTGACCTTAATACAAACTATTTCCTTAGAAGAGATAAATTGAAGATTCAGAGACTAACTTCACATAAAATAATAATTCAATTGGCCTTGAACGTAGTTGATACACTTACATAAAACTGCCCACCAAAGAACGTGATTAATAGTGTCATGTTTTTCTAACAGGGGAAGTATGTAGGTACAGTGTTGCTTCTTATCCTAGGAGCCCCAATTATTCTGAGTTTTATCCAAAAGCTGTGGGAGTGATAAATATGCTTTGCAGGTAGGTGGTGTTTTTCCTGTTTTTCACATTTTAACCTATAGACACAAATACTGCAGCAATACTACAGGACCTGTAAAGCAAGCCAAAGTAAAGTCTAACTATTTGCTAAGCTTTTATTCTTCTGCAGATCATTATGCTTGCTCTGAATGACAGGATAGTTCTCATCTCTGATGTCCAAGGCCTGAAGCTGTATTTAGGCCAAGGAGTTCATGAAGGTCCCTGGGATGTGCACAGCCCCTATGCCAACTACAACACATTTTGTGATTTTTCTAAGTTACCAGTATAAATTCTCTGATTCCCATGGCTTTGCTGAGTGAGATGAATTACTGGATTTCTATTTCATTCTGAGTATGCAGTTATGTAGCAATATGGAGCAGCAAGGAGGACCCAGGCAGGTGGAAAGGAGGCACTATATTTACAAAAAACCCGGCCTTTTTATGCCATTAGTCAGTTGTTAGTTTACACAGTTTTAAGGCACAACAAACCCAATTTAACCAACCACCAAACACCACGGTGCGGGCACGAGGCATTCACTCAGCAATCCTCACTTCCCCTATTCCAGCTGAGTCACTCTCCCACAGTCCATTTCTACTTAGGCCAAGTAACAGGCCAGAGCCATGATTTTACCAGGCCTTCCCTTTACAAAGCTTCATCTATCGGTCACACCGATATTTCAGTAATGAAATGTAAGTATTTCAGTCTTTAGAAATACTTACATTTCTGTATCCAGAGAGGGGCAAGCGCCGGGCTGCATGGGGCAGGTGGGGATGATCCCTAAAAGCTGACAAACAGCCTCCACAGCTAACTGCAGGTTTAGGACCACCTCATACCCTTGAATAGGCAAACACTTGCGCCCTTGCTTAGAGAAGAGGGATGATAAAATGTCTCATGTCAAAAATAACAGAGTTACCAAAAGCAATGGTTTGGATTTTGCTAAAGTTTAATAAGTTTTCAGGGAATGTGCTGGCTCCTTTGATAAGCCAGATAAATGGGTGTCGTGTCAAGGTATGAGTGAATTTCTGGAACTGGGAATGTGATGGCAATAATTCAACATAAATGTTCTAATTGAAGCACTTCGTGGCGACCATTTTAATGGCATGTTTTGGCATTCTTGTGGTTATTTCTGTCATATGCTCTTTCCTACCGTGCCTGAACTGCTTTGCTGAGTCCAGGGATCATTGGCTGGAAGGTTGTGGGGAACGTGTTTTAGGATGCAATAAGTAAATGACTGGAAATGCACTGCCATATCCTGCACAGTGATAAAATTACTGCAGCAGAACTATTCTCAGATATGCCTGATTATCTGGTTTTGATTTTCAGCCAGGAACTAACTGGTCATTAGTTAGAAGCTAAAGTATATCTGTGTAAGATAGGAGGTCTGCTAATGTGATGTGATTTAACTTATGTCATGTGCTTATTCCTAAAAAAATGTCCAATCTCTCAGGCAGAGATCTGATTATCCTATTTTAATGCCTTGATGCCTCTGGTTTATAGGTTAAAAAAAAAGAAAAAGTGAAAATAACTGTGTTAGATTTTAGTTACACTGGCCTTAGTGTTAAAACAGAGAATGGTAACAATCATTGGGGTGTAATTTTTAGTGACCAAATTAAATTTAATGGCAGCTAATAACTACAACAAATTTTTTGACAATGAAGGATGGAGATATTTTGTGATGTTTTTTCATTGCCTGCCTTTCTAGTTTTTAGACACAAATCTTCAATGATCTGTATAAGGAAATTCTTCATTATTGCTCTGGGAAAAAAAAACATTTCAGAACACTTGAATTATGGAGGTTCTTAAATGCCATCCAAGGGCAATGGATTCAGTGTGATTCAGCATTAAAAAGAACCTACCTGTCTGAGATTAGGTGTGTGAATACTTCTCTGCACTCTTAAATCTTGCACATTTCCCAGGAAATATTTAAAGCATTGGGAATATTTTCATCATGTTTCTTAGATCCGTGTCAGCTTCTTGGATTTGAACTCTGGAAGAGCTTGTTTAATTCTATTTTTTGGGCCCTGAGGAAGATTAGACTCCTGAAGAGCATTTGAAAACTGGAACTGTACAGATACCCTTCCCTTTTACACTTCTGCTATTGCAATTGAGAACCCTGATTATTCTTTCTCAATTTCCAACTCTAAAAATGATATTTTCAGTGCTTTTAATTATCTTTAAATCTGTGCAGAATAGAAAGGCAGATTTTTTAATTAATGAGATATTGCTCCACTCCGATGGTCATAGCTGGCTGAACACCACTCACCAGCTGCAGAACATGGCTCCTTATGCTTTTGGTCTGCAAGTTTAGCTGTGGATTTAAAAAATTCAAATCTCCTGTGATCTGTTGGAGTACATCCCTAATAATTCACTTACTGCACAGTCATATTTGATAGTTGATAACTCTTCTAAATTATTAAATTTACCTATTTGCATGATCTTTCACCTGCATTTTAGTTAAACAGACGCGTGCATTAAACAAAATTAACCATGGGCTGACCACGTGTCTATTCGTGGAAAGATACCGTTTTGAAATCTGAAGCAAAAGCAGGAGAGAGCACAATTTGGCGTGACCCTGATTCGTAGAACTGGCTAGATGAGCTACCTTCACAGCAGTGGCTTCTAATAGCAAGTTTGTGGTAGGCAAAAGCGAAAGATACAAAATAGCTGTCAATTTATATAGTGGTTATTAAAAGCTTACTGTTTCAGTCTAATTGCTGTGCTAGAGAGAACTCCACCCCCTTTGTGAGCTTTTTTTGACGCTTAAATTATACACTATAGCTGATTTTTAATTTTTTTTTTTTTTAAGAGAGAACAGCGCGGTGGGAAGCTCCCATCATCTGAATTAATACACCAATTATAAACTGTGTTGCAAGTAAACAGTTTGATCATTTCTGTACCTTATGCTGAAAGCTAGAGTGCCTCATTAAGACAAGAACTGAAGTCTCATTCCATATTTTAGCTGTCCATGTACTGGTGATGAGAAAGTTCAGTGATAAAGCTGGCAACTGCTCACTCCTCCACAGGCAACTATTCGTTCTGAATGAAACATTAAACAGAGTTTTTGACGTGCTGAAATGTTTCAACAGCTACATTGCTAATTATTAACTGCAAGAGAGTTAATTTTGCTCTTCACAGGAGCAGTGACTTTTCAGGAGTTAGAGTGGGGGACTCGTTTGACAGTATGATTATTTGCAACTTTAAAAATAAGAATATTCTTTCTCACAGTGTGGTCAGATGTGCCTGTAAGGGTAGTTATATGTAATAGAAGTCATCATGACGTCCAAAGTATATGCCAAATGAGTGCCATCAAACATACAAAAACGTACCAATTTAAAGTCATTTGCAAAATGACTGCAAAGTGACATAGTTGTGTATGTGTACATAGTAATTGTTGAGAGGGCAAAATAAATTAAACCAGCCCTTCACCAGCACAAGATTAGCCAGTAGGGGATCAGCTAAGGAGAAGATGACTGTCTGTAAATGGTATTTTTTAATCACAGAGTGGAAACTAAAGAATGGATCTATGTTTTATGTGTCAGAAAAGAACTGGTGCCCCTAAAGAAGCCCCCTTATTACTCTTTCACTTTAGTCTTCATCCACCAGTGTATGCCAAGGACCACCCAGCTGGAGAACTGCTTGGCAGAAAAGGACTTGGGGGTTCTGGTGGACACCAGTTGAAAATGAGTCAGCAATGTATCCTTCCCTTGAAGACGGCTGATGGGATCCTGGGCTGCATTAGGAGCAGCATTGCCAGCAGGTCAAAGGAGAGGTAATTCTTCCCCTCTGCTCAGTGCTGGTGAGGCCATACCTTGGTTGCTGTGTCTAGTGCTGGGTTCCCCAGAGTGAGAGAGCTGTGGACATGCTGGAGAGATTTTTACAAAGGGCTGCAAAAGTTTTGAGGGGCTGGAGGATCTCTCAGGAAAGGCTGGGACTGTTCAGCCTGGAGAAGAGAAGGCTCAGGGGAATCTCATCAAAGTATAAATATCTGAAGAGAGAATGCAAAGAGAACAAAACTAGTTCTTTTCAGTGGTGCCCAGTGAATTACCAGTGGCGATGGGCACAAAAATGAAACACAGGAGGCTCTGTCAGAGCATCGGGAAACACCTCTGCACTGTGAGGGTGACCAAACACTGGCACGGGTTGCCCAGTGCGGTTGTGGTGTCTCCATCCTTAGAGATGCTCAGAAGCTGTCTGGACATGGTTATAGGTGGCCATGCTTGGGAAGGGGGTTTGGACCAGATGACCT
Source organism: Struthidea cinerea (assembly GCA_013397865.1). NCBI lineage: Eukaryota > Metazoa > Chordata > Aves > Passeriformes > Corcoracidae > Struthidea > Struthidea cinerea. The sequence goes on from VZTI01003262.1 coordinate 1,004,158, forward strand.
CCACAGGTACCTTCCAACCCCAACCGTTCTGTGGTTCTGTGATGGCCATCTGCATTATAGTCAATTCAATAATAAAATTCTGTCTGTATGAAGAAAAATATAAAAAACCCCATGTGTGTGAAGAGTGTAAATGCTGTTTGTCTTTCACAGAAGCTTTTACTCAGCAGTTTTATGTTACTGTTCTATATATAATTACATATATAAAAATAAGAAAAATGCATTTAATAATATATGCTAACAATGTTTTGGAAACGAAGCAATAACTATGAAAGTGTACGTGGTAAACCTGTGAAAAAACTCGTTAAAGGAAATATACAAAGGACATTAAAATACTCATAATTATTAGTCTTGATCCTAAAATAACAATAGAAGATTAGAAAAATTAGCAACTAGACTTGTTCATCCGGTGAATCATTTATCTGCACACTGCCAGTAAACCAGTGGCTTCCAGATTGGCTTTTCCTCACACACAAGTGTCTTTCCTTGCACATGCGGGTCATAGTTTTAAAATTAGTTGTTACTGGAAAGGAAGTCCAAAATTCAGACAATGGTGGCAGAGAATCCAGGCTGAGGCAGTTGTCCCAGGGTGAACCACAAAATATTTTTTTTATAATCCTTTAGTAGGAACAAAGGCAAAAAAAAGGAAGATCTTTACTCTTTTTTCATAGAGACTATAAGAAATCAGCAAATAATGACAGCACCCCGTTGGTAGCTGTCCTGCTGCTACTCTTCTTAACTCTTTACTGTCACAGGAATCACGAATACTTTTTGGCGTATCTAAAAGTGGGTATGGCATATAGCTACAGTGTGGATATTTATTACTGTTCTCCTTATGCTTAGAAATGCCACTCACAAGTCAGAAATATTTGATTCACATGGTGTAATTTGTAGGCTTTCCTGTAAAAAAGAGTTTACGCTTTCCAGTGCGTTACTGGTCTTGGTAGTCAGAGGAATCACTTTGAACTTAGTTTCTTATTGGACCTGCTTTAGCCAAGTCTGTCCCCATGCTGGTAGCACAAACCCACATGTGTTGGCATTACATCATCATTTTCACAAAGTACAAGGAAGTAGTAAAAAGCAATTCTGTCATTCCAGTGTCTTTCACAACTACATCCAGAAAGGTGTCACTTTGGTACAGAGCCAGGCCCAGTGAAGAGCAAGGGTTGAAGTCCATGGATAGCTTTACTTACTATATGATTAATGCAAGACCATTTCTCAGAAATTGCTTAAGAATGGCTCTGAGTAATGCATTAACCCTTTGCTGCCCATTATTGGCAGTAATACTGTATTCTGTCTTCATGTTTCTTTGAAAAAAAATTCTTATGTGGTTTGACTTTTTATGTGTCTGCTTAAAGCTCTGCCAACTTTTCAGTCCTCCCTTTACTGTAGTCTTTCTATACTTACTCAGCTTTAAGTGCTCCATTAGCTTTATGGGAGTATTTTTTCCTAAGATCCTTTTCATCCTCTCTGCTCTGTGAAGAATAAAGCAAATAAAGTGAAGAAATAACCTGGTTTTACCTTACTCCCATTTTCCAGTTCCAAGTATCGTTTTTGGTTTGACAATTTTCTCCAATATCTTTTCATGTCAATTTTGTGTTATGAGAAACCTTCTCATAGCTGTAATATTCCTCAAGAGTCAGCATTCTGCATTCCTTTTGCCTTTCTGTTTAGCATACAACTCACTTCTAGTACTTTTTTAGGTCTCATAAATATTCACTTTCTCAGCCGGTATGTTTCAAAGCTTTTCATTAACAGTATTGCCTGTAATGTTCTTTGTGGAAGTCTCTCATGGTTTTTTGCCAGTCCTAGTCTTTCCAGTAAGTTTTGCCAAGGTCGTTTATGATACACTATTGAGAAGACTCAAAATAATTATAAAAATACCTAAACTGGACATTCTGTAATTCTTTTACAGTGAGTCTTTCTTATGCTGGCACTCAGAAAAATGTGTCACAAATGACCTTGGGATATTTTGCTGGGTTTTTCAGAGCTGTTACTCATCTTGTGATCTGAGTTTCTCCTTTGACAACTGCTTTCAACCTTAGCTGGCATTTTGTCTGAAACTAGACAAGAAGTCACTGTAGAAAATATGAACCTTTCAAGAAAAGAGCAATAGGAAAGACCCTGTCTTATCACCTGAGAGTATCTCAGTGAACCCTCTTCCCCACGCTGCCAGTCACAGTTTTGATAGTCATTACGATCAAAGTTCATATGAGGAATAGCATTTCATGAGACATGAACGCAGGGCATTTGTCATTTGTGCCAAGTCGGATTGATTGACTGATTGATTGATTTTTGCTAAGTGGCTCGAAACTGAGGTCCATTGTCCTTGCTGAGACCATTACCATGTGCAGAGCTAAAGCACAAGCTGTATAAGTTGAGGTGTCCTGTAGCAACTGAGCTGACCACCCAAACTTGTATTGGTTACTTCCGTGAGCCAGAACTGCTGTTTAAAATCCAGTCATGGAGAGTGGAGCACAATTTAATGAGAAGAGCTGTTGTGTAATACAGAGGAATAATAAAACATAGAAGAACAGGTATTTCAATGAGGGCAAGTAGTAGGTATCAAATCTGCTCAGGCAGGATTTGCCTCTTTTGACCTCTGACTTTAGAAGGGTTGAAGTTCAGTCTAATCTAGTCAGCCAGGATGGGAGTCTAAGACTTTACCATACAAGGATGAGAGTTGCTGAAGCAGGGGCCTAACAGCCTCCTGCCACAAAGGAAGAGAGAGGTTTCTATCAGGGTTGCATTAGACCTCTCCCTGGTCCTCAACCATGACCCTTGTCTCCAAGTTGTATTTAAACTAATTATTCTTTATTTCCCTACAAATGGGTGCCATCAAACGCATGATAGCTGGACAATAAACTCTATTAATACTCTCACCTCTATGGCATTTTGTTCCCTGTGATTTAGGGACATGCTTTCAGCTGAAGGGATCACAGAGGACATAGCAGTACCTTGTAATGGTGACTGTGGAGCTGGTGACACGTGGGTTTCCTCCGAGTGTGCTGTCTTTTAGAATTATTTTAGCTATTGAGGAATGGTTCTGTCCACTCTTTCCGGGGCTGACAGATTCATAAACGTGACAAATCAAATGCAATCATTGAGAGTTTTGTTTTATGGCTTATCTCCTGGATGATTCTCCATCTCAGCTGCAGTGTTTCCTCACCATCAGTCTGTCTCCAGCTAATGAAGCACTTTACAACCACTTGTCAATGAGCTTTCACTGTTGAATTTACTGGGCGCTTTTTAATTAATTTGGAAGACTAAAGCAACTACTGATACGTGTTGGTTTTTCATTGTTTCTCCCCCTATTACTTCCTTTTCTGAAGTCACAAGCATAGATAATAAGATATTTGCATTATCTCAGTGTTTCTTCTTTCGGAAAAATATAGTAAGTGAAGAAAGAAATTCAGAAATTCTCTTGCAGTAGCACAAAAATATTGATGGAAGAATTTAATACACAATATTAACAGTTACGGTAAACTGTATGTGAAGCAATAGGTGTATGGGGGGAAAAAAGAGTGGCATATTACTGTTATAATTTGAGAAGACAAAAAATTAGTTCTTGTATGAATAAATTTCATTTGTCTCATGAATAGCTTCATATAATTTAAAATAAGTCTTCTGCATAATGAACTTGCAGGCTAATTACTCTTGGATTGCCACAGCATGGTATAACTCTGTCAGTCTGGGAGCGTTTTGAACTTTGTCAGTGTTGTGAGGTGGATTCAGCTGAAACTGAAAATGAGTGGGTTTCCCAATCAATATATCTACAAATTGTTGCAGGGTGTTGTTCCAGGCCATAACTGTGATTGTTGCTAGATTTATCCTCTTTTAAAACAATAGAGTTAAAAGTAGCAGATGGTAGTTAGTGATTAAGATTCCTATTAAACAGACTTTTGCAGGAATATATTTAAAGTAGTTGTGTGTATGTAAATAGGCAGGGAGCATCAGCTATGCAACTATAATTGAATTATATTAGCATAACTTAAGTAAAAGTTTAGTAAATAACAAACACCTTAATTAACCTGCACATTGGCAAGTTAATGACATACCCACAGTAAATGACTTAAAAGTGTTTGGCAGCATGACAGTTCAGAGCCAAACTAGTACCCAGTACCCCACCCTTTGTCGCTGGTGTTGATCCTTCTGTCCCATCTTGGCTTCTGCTGGGATTTCTGTAGGTTACAGCAATTGACGTCCTTGCAGAGAGCTGGAAATCTCCCCGTGGAGTGGTCACTAACAAAAGACACCAACTTTTTGTGCCCCTTTAGTCAACAATGCTACAATAACGTAACCTGTTTGTAATGGCAGGTTTTGCAGTCTTTCCTTTTTCTATCTTTTTCACATTGTTTTTGTTGATTCAGCTTCTGGAAAATATGCCAATTACATATGCTAGTGGGTTCAAGAAATGTAATTGACTCTCATTGAAACTGTCAGGTCTGTGCATCTGAGTTCAGCCTCAGCTGTGCATCTTTTTAGCCCCAGCGTGTGTAATTCATTGATGCTCATTCTCAAATCTTACTAGTGGGGTTAGAAGCCTGATTGAAAACCAGTAATGATTTATCTGTTTATCATGCCAGGTAAAGCAAATAAATAATGTAGTTACCAGTCCAGTTAATTATTTTAAAAACACTGGTGAGTATTGCAGATTGGTAAAAAATTAATTTCTTTTATGTTTGAATAATTTGGGAAAAACGCATTGGATCTACAAGTGGTCCAAATTTGTATTCTCCTCTCACATAGCAAACTGTACTGTAAATAGGCTATCATCTCTCTTAGGAAAGAAATGTGAATTTTGCTGACAAGTAGAGGCCTCTCAGCAGAAAAGTGCATGCTGACAGTTTGACCCAGTGGCCAAATGACTGATTTCTTTCCCGCTTTTTGTTTCTGTTTTAGATGCTGAAGAATACCAGCCTCCAATATGGAAATCATACTGTGAGTATACAAGCAACTTGAATAATCTTAATTCCTTTCCAAGGTGTCTGTCACTGTTAGGTCTTTTTCTTTGTTTGGAAGCGAGACATAAATGTACTAGATGGCTAAATTACTGTATGGGACAGCAGCAAAACCTGAACTTTTATGGATTTCCATGGAGCAAGGGCAGCAGGATTATGTGTGCCAGATTCCCTCCTTTGCCTCACAAGTGTGCAGCTCCTGGATTTCATGGATATTTTCAGGAAGGATTTCAGAGGTAGAGGTTAATGCTTTGTATGTTTACTAAAGGTCAGGCTTGAGAATACTTGTCTTTTTATATGGGTCACCAAATCACTGTAAGATAATAATATTTTTGATCCTTAGCAATAGAAGCTGATTTTTGAAGTGGAGGTTTAGAAGTTGGAGACAGCATTATCAGCTCTTTGAACCTTCCTCTCTGCCTTTAGAAAAATCATTTACATAGAGTGCAGTGCAGAAGTGCATATTTTATGCTCTTTTGCTTTGTTCCAAATGTATTTTCTAATAGAGCAGCACAGCTCTAAGACAAAATATTGGCTTTTAAATCCCTTATTAAGGATGGCCTTTAAATTTGATCTTTTTATTTTAAACCCTTCCTGGAACTTTAATAAGAATGTAGGTTTGGGTATAGAGAGTTGTTTTATTTTTTTTGGTTTTCAGATACAGAACTATCCTAAGGAAAAGTCATCTCTTTTATTGTGGCAAATTCAGTACAGTGCCATTACCAAAATGCAACTACAAAAAGACAATGATCACAGTAGTTACATGCATGTACATGTGTAATTTTAAAGACTGGAATAAACTTGTTGACTTCACTTATATGCACATTAAACTGTCTTGCTGACTTCAAAGACATCACCTCTGTGTTACCTGAGAATGACATTCTGCCCCAGAATGGACTGGGATTTTTTCAACCAGAATTTGAATATGCCATTAAATTACAGAACTTGCTTCTCAGAACACTGTTTTCTAGATACTTTGTTGTTGTTGTAATGTTTTGAACATGTAAGAGAAACCTTCTAAAAAGTCAGCAGGAGTGTTGGACCACTCCAGCATACTTTGCCGAGTACTTGAAAAGAAGCAGACAGTTGGGTGATTTTTTTTACAAAAGAGGAGCCTGGCTTACTCAAAATCATTGAAAAGCTCCCACTGACTTTGAGGAGACTAGCATTTCAGATTAGAGATATTTCCTTTTCAGCAGTAAGTTTGCATTAAAAAGTCAGGAAATAAGCACGTACCTTTACCTACCCGCTCTTAGTTGCCCTACTGTGCAGCAGACAGATCACTGCATGCAGTGAAAAAGTTGGGTGACTTTTATCTCATAGCTTACATGGAGTCCAAGGAAACATTTTTTTCGGTGGAAAAAAAGACCCAACAAAACCCAAAACAAAACCATAACAAATGAATAGTATATGAATATATAATTTCCTGTTCTACTGTATGTAGGATGCCAATATTGTGGTAATGACAAAATCATGGCCTCAGCATCTGAACTCCATGCATGAATGACCTTGGAAAAAGTTACACAGCTACAAAATGCAGAAAATAGTTTAAGCTTAGAAAGATTTACTGCTGAGACTGCTTAGCCACAGATACACATTTTTCTTTGCAATGGTAGGTAACGTGTGCTTCTTTACTCAGCTAGAAATATTCTGATCTGGTAAATTAATTATAGAGGTTATGTCCAACAGTAGTGTTTGTCTATGGTTCAATCTGCTGTCCTGTCTCATGACAGTTTTAACTTACGTATCTATTTCATGCTTAGCACTTTGTCTTTGCTGCCTATTTAACAATTATTTTTGGTGTATTTTACCTAGTAACTTTTAAAGTTACTAGTAACTTTTTGCTAAAATACTAGTAAGATACTTTGCATACAGTTTTGATTTCTTATTTTAAGTCCTGGATGAATTTAGGTGACTATGTTGCCTTTTATTGACATCATGATCAAGGCTTCAATCTTCCTAGCTTCTAAACAAAGGCAGATTTTCCTGTTTATGCAGACAAAGTATTCAAACAAACAGTGTTGCACGTGTCCATGGTCAAAGGCTGATCAAAGTGCAACTGTTTTCAGAACTCGAGACTTACTGTTTTGACATAATGTACAAATTTGTTTCAGCTATATTTGGAAAACATGGACACTTCTAATGCAGAAGATCCTCACTTGCTTATGAAGGATTGTTAGAATTTCACATAGATTTCACAGGTCACAAAGATTTTCAGACTTTTTCTGATAGCCCTGGGACACAGACAATAAAAGAAATTGCAAGAATTGTTTTGTATTAATAGGAAAGAACATGGGAAAAAGTTTGGAAAGTTTCTAGCAGCCAGCAGTCTCTAGGCAGTGGATTTGATTGCATTTTTACCTGAGAAGCAGATCAACAAATAACAGATTTCTTAAATCATTCCAATAACAGATTCCTTTTTGTAGTCTGCCATATGTTAGTTTTACAGAAAATGGTATTTTGCCATTTTACCATCATTGAGGTAGTAAAGAAAGAAAGATAAAAATCACAGGATGAAGGTTGGCAGGGCTTCTGGGGTGAGCTGATCAGGCTTCCCAGTCAAAGCACAACTGTTGTTGGCTCTAGAGCAGAACAGCCATGGCTTTACATAGCTGAGTCCTGAAAACCTGCAAGGGTGGAGCCTCTGCCACCTTTGTGGGTAACCTGCTCCAGTACTGCGCTGTCCTCTTAGGGGGGAATCTGCTTACCTTACCTGCTTAATGGGAGAAGTAGGCAATTTGTTTGACTGAAACAGCATAGTCATTGTTGGTTTCCAGCCTCACCATGTATGTGCTTTAATTTTCAAGAGAAACCACTCTTTTCCTCCTTTTACCGCTGTTGAGATGGCATGTGCTGAGTCAGTCATGTGTCAATGCCACTTCAATGTTTGTTTGCATTATTCAAGATCAGTGTGTTGGTGGGAAGCAAAGTGGCAAGGCACAGAGCATCAGCTGATGCCATGCTTCAGCTCCTCACGAAGTCTCCCTGCCTTCTGTCCTTCATCAAATAATAGGCACAGTGTCCGAGACTCATTTTTGTTAGAAATTAAGTCTTTGTTTCAGCCAAGCACTTAGGTTCCTAATTAAGCATGTGAGTAATCCTGCAGAAATAGGACAGCTCATATTGTTCAAGCTCAGCACATGGATAAAATGCCTGACTGAGATGAGGCTGAGGAGGTAAAACTCAGGAACTCTGCGAAACATTCTGAGACAGAAGGCAGTATGTTTCCTTGCTGCTTTATAAAAACGATGATAGAAACTTTTCCTCTCCGCTGGAGCATCGCTGAACACTCATCATAGGTGAGTTAAAGGAGAAAGCTTGAGGTCCTGACACACTGCAGAATTTAAAAAAAAAAAAAAAAAGTATGAAGAAATGGGTGATAGCCCTTCTTCCCTGGCAGAAAAGGAGTAAGTGTTGATTTTTGTGTGTCATCCCTTTGTTTCTTAGGCAGACTGGATTTTGGAATTAGACAGTTCTTCCTAAAACATACTGTAGAATTTCCCTAGCTCATCCCCTGAGACAAGACTTGTGCTCTAACGGGAGCAAAAGAGAGAAAGATATATTCTAACTAGCTACTTTACATCTCAAAGAAATGTTCCTCAAGTAATTCAATAATAAATTAAAGTTTTGTTGACACTGTAAGTTCCAATGTGATTATGATACTATGAATGCTGGCAAACTATCTGAAGTATGAAACTGATAAAGATGTTCAAGGGTCAAATAGAAGCTACTGCATTTTTCTGTTGCAGAGTTGTATTTTTGCCTAATATTTAATGTGTATTATTACTGTGCATTTCATTTGCATCTGATGCTGAACAAAAACACTCCCAGTCTGATGCTGTTCTCTGAGCAGTAATAATACATTTTCTTTTTGCATGCAATTGACTTTTTATAAGGTTAATTTTCTCAGGGCTAAAATAATAATGCATCATTATGTTCAAGTGTCATCTTTTCTATGATCACAGTGGGTTTGTCTGAACCTGCCTGTCAGTTCTAAATCCTGGAATAGACTGGGTCAGATGTCAATCACTGCTTGCCACTGCATTAAATTAGTGTGTTTTTCTATTATTTCACCTACCCATAGTTTTATACATTGATTTCTGTTTTATGATTTTCAGAGATGGGAAAATGAGGCAGAAAGGCAAGGGTTGTTTGTCATTTGAGCAAGTAGTGAGGGACATGTGCCTTCTGAATCTCTGACCATCCCCTGGACTGTGCTGGGGTCTCAGCAATGTCAGCCTCAGTGCGAGTGCCCAGCGCTTTGGAAAAAGTGTATAATGAAATCAGGCAGAGCTGCAGGATGTTCAGCACTTCTGAAAATGAGGTCACTTAATGAGGTGTCTGTGCTCATTGGAACTTAGCTGTAGGGCACATTTTTCTCAAGTCACCTTAGCCATAATACTGCACTGTATTCATAGCCCATTAGCAGGCTTTCTCATAGCAATCATTTGAAGCAGAAACAGCAGAGACCTTTCTAAAGGAAAACACAGCTTTTGGAAGGGTCACACTGGCTTTGCTCCTTAATGCCTTCCTTAGTCTGTGAGATACTGCCTTCCTTGTTTTCCACTAAACTGAACTTGCACTGTTGTTTTGTCTTCTCCACCCTTGCCTTGCTGTGTGTCTTTACTGGGCATCCTTGGCAGCCGTGTGTCAGTCTGTCTGTCTCTTCTGTGTTGTTTGTCTCCCACTGAGTTGCTCGGTGTCCCTTACCGCAGTGCGACTGTCGGTTTTCAGTCCTTCCCTCTGCTCCCAGTCTGTCTTCTCTCCCTCCATCTAATAGTTCTGTGTCTCCCCCCAGTTGTTCCACTGGTTTGTCTTTCTGTCAGTTTAATGACTATCAATTGAAAGCTAGTATGGCCAAATCTGAATTTTTTATCTTTCGGGGGAAACCATTTCCCATTTGTGGCAAATTCTGTGATTACCATCATGCACAATCTTGATCGTGCTTGGGCCATTTTCTCATCCAGCACATTTAGCATATAATTTGTAATTATTTATTTGTATAGTGATAATCTTACTATGTTTTCTTCTGACATATAAATCAGAGATGTTTCTCAGTTCATATTATTGTGCTGATTAATTACCCGCCTCTCTCTGAGAATGACAGCAACCTTTCCCAGTCTATTCAAAATATAATTGTTAAGATGATTTGTCTTCCTTGCACTCATCATGAGTCCTTGCACTGATTTATCCCACTACATCCTATAAGCATCCAGTTTTTTGTGTTTGCTTTCAGGTCTTTCATGTATGTATCTGCCCTTTCCTGTTAATCATTCCTTCCTTTGTTTTGTGAAATGCTGACTCTTCTCCCCACCATTGCTTCTTCGTTGTTATCAGCCTCAGAGATCCTTTTGGTCATGTTAGAGAGCTCTTTGCTTTTTTCCTTTCTCAAAAATATAGCACATCACAGAGACAGGCTTCCTATTTGTTCTTCAGACCAACTTGTTTTGCGTCACTCCTATCAAAGTTGTCTTAGAAACAGCTCCACTAGCTTAATTTGCTGTGTCAGTCAATGTTTAAGAGAACTGATTATTGAAAAATAGAATTTTTATGAAGTATGATTTTTCAGTTAAAATTCAAATTAATTAATTGGGGAAATAGATAATTTACTTTAAATGAGAAGCTGTCATATTCTTGCTATGTTTTGAATCCTTAGAGTTCCTTCTCTCCACTGGAAATGGGGGGAAGGAAAAAGTTATTATTTTCCTATGGATGTGTTTAGTATTAAGCATCACTAACTTGCTCAAACAGTAGTTATGCTGATTTCAGGCATTCAGAACTTAATTCTAAAGTCATTGTATTTGGCTCTAGAATGATCAGTGATTTAAAAAACAATCTGTAATTTTTGAACAACATTTTCATGCAGTGTTTGACACTTTATTCAGATACACAGGTCATTTGATCACAGAAGAGTAGAAGTTCTTTGAATCTTAGTCACATAATTAAAAGCGGTAAGAAAGACCATGTTTATCATCGAGTTATCAAAATATTATCAAGTTACCATAAATCTTGTGCAAAAGTAGCAGGAGATCTGACAGTGCTGAATGATGCAAAGTAAATCCAAAGCCTTAGTATAAATTCAGAGCTGGATCACATCCATATGCATTAAAAATGGTAGGGAATATAAGAAATAGTGAACTGTCCTTCTGTGCTCCTCCAAGGAACCAAGGATGAAGGTTGGGTTGGGAAAAGAAGAGGTTGTGGGTTTTTCCACTTTGACATGAGCAGAAAGCAGGAGCCCCCAAAGCTTTCACATCCCATCAAGTTTGTGTGACAAAGCTGGGTGCAAGCCGAGGATTTCCCCGCTTTCCAGATTTCATTGCTTCTAGCCCCATTTAAAGAGAAGGTGCAGAAGGGCTGCCCCATTTAAAGAGAAGGTGCTGAGGGCTAACACCTACCTTTTCGATTCAGTTTCTGCAACAGGGCTTCTGTGTTTATCAAACCTAGAGACATTTCTGTTCCTCCCATAATCTACCACCTTTCAGGGCATAATTCTCAGCTTCACTAACATTGTGAATAAATGTGTCCTGGAAACTCGGTCTTTTAAAAAAAATTCGTAGACACAACATGATCTTTTTCAAATACAAGAAGGTCAGCATAAAGAAGGCCTTTCTCGAGGGAGGCAATCCAGACCTCTGGGATTTTTACTGGAGTTACAGAGAGACAGTCTGTCTGTGCTGGAATTGATTACTGTCATTGCATGTCAGCTTCTTCTCACGACTCTGGAGTGGAAGGGAGGGAGAGGATCTCATTAAATACATGCAGTGAAGAGTCTGGGGGCCAGGCAGCAAGTACCCCTAGCCTCAGGTCTCTCTCCTGCAGCCCTCAGAAGGTCTGCAAAATTGATCCAGGGCCATTTGAATAGGGCATAATTGCTCTGAAAGGAATGTTTGCTTGCTCCTCAGTAGTTGCCAGCAAATCTTGAAATAAATTACAAGATTGTGATGAACCCGTTCAAAGGTACTGAACTTTTTCTCAGCCTATCCAAAAACTGCTGGTGTTACTGGTAAACAATCTGTTCTTGGGTTGTTACAGCATGGTGTATGCAAAAGCGTGGGGGTTTATCCTGAGACAGGCTTAATAATTCTTTCTGGCTAGTCTTCCCTGGTATAGAAATGTAAAAACCAGTACAAAAGGATAATACTTGTAACAGTTTAAAGCACTGATCACTTGAGTTAGTTTGCTGGTCAACAACCAATTTTCATATAAATGATTTACACACATTTACACACATGAAATACCTCATTTTGCTGTCATTTTCTTTACATTTGCATTTTTCTCTGCAGCCCCTGGCTAAAAAGACTCACATGAATAAAAGTTTGTGTATGTTGCCATCTTCTAATGATGTGTACATTTTTGTGTTTGACAGTGTATCAATTGCAACAAGAGGCACCACGTCCCAAGAGAATCATCTGTCCTCGGGAGGTCAGTTCTTTTGCTCTACCTCGTTATATCTGATGAATTGTCAGCAGCATATGATTACCGAAAAATCTTTTGTACAGTCTGTGGGTATTATTTCTTTTAACTTTTCTATGCCATTATTTTATATAATCATTTTTCTTAAGGTTGATTAATTAAGGCTGGATAATATTTGCTAATTAGGAATGGCAGCCTCATTCCACCATTGGAAGAACCTTCATTAGACAAGTACTTATTAATCATTGTTTAGTGTGCTTTTCTGCGTACTACCTAAAGTTTTGAGTTTCCTTGTCACAATGAAGGTGTATTTTTCTTCCTGCATCTGCATAATAATGTCTGTGTGATATGTTTCAGCATGATGCACGTAGCTTCAGTTTGTTGAATGCTTCCTGCCAGGTGCTATGTTCAAGTTAAAACATTGAAATGATAGCCAGAGAGCTCTGTTCTCTCCCAGAAACTTTGAAGATTATAGAATATTTAGAAATATTCAGGGCCGCAGGTTTGGCTAAGTCATCTTGTCCCCCTGTTTTCTTTTTCTGTATTTCTCCATTTCTTACTTTAGTATGTCAGTTCATCAACCTGCGTGGCATAATAGTGACAGCAAACATGTAGATGTCTCTGCTCAATCAGTAAGACTGCAATAGCTTTATCTTCCATAATGTCAGGGACAAATTTTGTGCAAATAGACATGTAATACTAGCAGTGGAAATGCTAAACACATGAAGTGATTGCACAGGGTGTAAAAGATGACGTGCAGGAAGATAGAAACTGTGGCTCATCAGTGTGATATATAGCTCTACTCCCAGACATCATCCTGAGCTCTGTCCTGCTTCCCACACTGTGTGCCCATGCAAGTAGAGTCCTAGCATCTGTCAAACATTAACATACTGTCTCAAAACACTTCTGTGTGAGGCAGGAGGTTTTGTAGCAAGGCACAGGTACTTTCCTGGCTTTGTGAAGAAAATCCATTGCAAAGCCAGGAATTGAGTACAGTTCACCTGAGTCCACCCAGGGCCTTAACTAAAAGAGCACTGCATTTTTCTCTCAAGTGCCTTCTACTAGTTGCAGGGCAGGGAGAGCAGGCTCTTGGCCTCAGACTGGAACTCTTCAAGTCCTGTCAGTTTGGGATGGTACCAAGACATATACACAGGATGCTAAGAAGGACAAGTAAAACACCAGAGTGGGTGAACCCTTGTGTCATCCTTTCTCCCTGTCAAAGACGAGGCCTGGGGAGAAGAAGCGTGTGCTAGCCCTCTGGGACTTCAGTGCACAGGTGCTGACAGGTTTTATCAAGACCTTCCTCTCTGAAATCCTCATGCAAACCAAAGGACAGGTCTCTGTGGCTGATATTCTTTAAAGGAGAGGACAGTAAGGTTTTTACTAAATGAATGTCACGTAACAGGTATCAAACTAGTCATGATATAGTTAAAAATACAAAGTTTTTAAGGTAAACAATTAAGGAAAACAATTCATTTTCTTCCAGCACAGCCTTAGAGGAATTTCTTTCTTTTTCTGAGATAATAGTTTATCTATTTTACCTATTTCATATTGAGACTACTTTGAGGAAGAACTTGTCTTTAGAAAACCTGATTAATAAGCACTGAATGCTTAGGAAGCCATGTCTGCAATATGAACCCATTTTCTTTCTTGGAATAGAAGTTAATCTGCATAAGTTTAATCCAAAATATATTATGCTAACTCAAATTTAAGCGTTTTCTATTTCTCCTCCATGAGAGAAAATTTGAATCAAGGTAAAATAGTCGAAGAGTGGTAGCAATTGTATTCTTGTTCTAGAAACAAGATTATCTACACAAGGGGAGTGAATGTGCAGCTGTGAACTCCTTATCAGTGTGCTGTATTGGACTTCCTTCCTTGAACTCAAGAACATGTTGCATACAACTGAAGTTATCCTTTTTACCTGATGTTTAAAGACCATACATATTTAGTGCCTATTAGGGTCACTTCCAAAGATTTGCAGAAAGAAGCTAAGATCATATTAATTAATTAAGTGCATAATTGACAAAGCAGGACATAACAAAATAAGTAAAAGATGTCTGTTTCGCATAATCTGGGTTTTGTTCTGACTAATGAACCATTTTCAGCTGCTCACTTCATAGACTGCAGAGTCCTATTTTGAGTTTTTTGGATTTTTGCTTTAAGTTAGTTAAAAAGCTGAAAACACAGAGACTTTATTTAGGGGTAGGTGTGTAAAGCAGTATGAATTCCCACAAACATGATCTTTGGTTCTTGTTATTTGGATTTAGAATCTTTGTGTAGCTCAGTTGTATGTGTTCACAGCCGGATTGCCAGAAACACAAATTCTCTGACCCAAGAGCCAAAAAACCACTATGACACTGCTGATGTGCTTTATTTTTTGCATATAGTTGGGGAGGTGGGGCAGATGGGATGTCCTGATACCTAGAAGATGGCAACATACACAAATATGTGGTTCACGTTATCAGTTTATATGATAAAGTAGAACTACGTAGTGGTTTTATAGAGCATCACAGATTATTTTAGAGAGGAAATTCAGGACTCTGTTCCTATGGCACCTATTAGATTTTTCTTAGCACACAGTCTGTAAGGTGGGTGTTTTGGGGTTGTTTTTCTCGATTCTAGCTTGATTTCAGTGTCGTCTGATGATTTTACAGACTTGCTTCAGTAAAGATGGTGTTTTATTAATCCTGAGTTTGCCAGTTACATAGAAAGATCTCAAAATCTAATTTTGTGTTGTTTGTGAAAATATATTAATTAGAAATATAATAGTTATTTAGTACACAACGTGATGCTTATCCGGCATCTGGAGAGAAGGTGTCAGCAGGATGTGTGATTGACAGAAAAGATTTGTTTCTCCATGTGCATATCATGGGAAATGGACTTTGCTGAGGGTGTTTCCATGTGTAATTTTATATTTGAACTATTTCAAACAAATCTAAAAATTGCAAATAATTTGAAATCCTTCATGCTTTTGGGAAGATGTCTTTCATAATTGGCAAATTCTACTGTTTGCAATGAAATTGTAGCATCTGCTGCAAACCGAATCTGTAACAACAACACATAAACAAGGATTGGAGGTTGGTTTTTATTCTCTTGGCATTTAGTGTTTTCATCATTCCTCCATCTTTTCCATTGCTATCTTTCACATCCTCCACATTCATTTGCTCTTCCATTACTTCTTTGTTGCTCCATAGTCACAGGGGTTTTAGCCTCAGATCTCTGCAGTTCTACCGTCTAACCTGTGCAGATTTCTTGATAAACTATTCTGTGGAGACAGAAATCACCTCTCCTGATATGTAAACCACCAGACTAAAAGCTGGAACTGTAAATAAAACATGAACATTTATATCTTTGTGTCTTTGAGCTTTGCTATCATGATTTTCCTTGTTGTCTTTTGGTTGCATAAGTATTTTGTCAGCAAAAGCAGGTCATTCCTGCAATGGGAATCATATTGAATGAACCGTTCAGGCTTCAGGTATCCAACGTCTTTTAATTAATCACCACTGGCAGCGGACTAGTGTGAATATCCTACCTTCCCAATAACAATGGATTTCTGCCAATATCCTCATTTGTAACCATATTCCCTCCAGCAGTGTTTTAATGATTTAGCTTTTGAATAGAAAAAGTTCCGTTTAAAAGCTCTGTTCAGGTGGAGGAGTAGCTTTTAAAAACTGAGTGGTGTGGTGATCGGCACTGAAGAATCAGATCCCTGTTGTGAGGAAGTCATACTATAAAGTGTCTTTTAGGCTTTTTTCTACAGAAATGCATATGAAAAAATTACATTCTCAGAAAATAACTCAAGCTTTCAACTTCCTTGTTTTATTCAAGAAGAACATGTCAAATGATTCTTAATTTTAAGAAGTATTTCAGGAACAGATTATTCGAAGTTAAAATATATTTTAAAGAAATGGAGGCTTTAACAAAGTAAAAAAAGTAAGGGAGGATGGTGACATTACTTTGGACTATTTTTGGTTAAACAATAGGCACATTCAACATTTTTTTCGAAGAGGGAATGAGTCTTACTCATGAGTTCTTGGATTATTTGTGTATAAATACGCATACCTGTGAATGGTATTCCCATTCTGTTCCAAGAAAGCCTTAATTGCTGATAGCAATTTTTGAGGCTGGTGAATTGTCTGCATTAGACCTTCCACATTCCTAACAGTGCCTTGGCCAAGCCAGTGTCAGCAACAGTGAGAAACGTGTCTAAATTTCCCTAGTGTAGACAAAGCCTTAGAGCCCTAACTTATATTATTATGTAGAAAAATGTCAGTTAATTGCCTTCCTTGCCGTTCTGAATTCCAAATAGGTTGTGTCAGAAGTGATAGAGATTATTGTCTCTGCCTTTAAAAATCATGGTTTTTTAACTAAAAACAAATACAATTACAAAAGGGACACTATTCTCTGAAAATAATAATAAAAAAAATCCTTTTTCTTTTTGCTTAAGTCATTGTAAGAGATTAAAATAATGATGGCACATTACAGTGTACTGCTGAGAGTCTTAAACCATCCGGAGGGTCAGAAACTGTTTTGACCCTCTGGGTATCCATTACCCAGATTTATCAAAACAAGTGCATAGACAGTGGCATTTCGTAGAGCGTAACTGTTGAAATGGTCACAAGCAGGTTTGTAAAGCTGTTGCCATCTTGTGCATTACCAGCTTCAAATATGCAGGATTATTACACATCTCCAAAACTGAACTGTTGCAAATTACTCTTTGCTCAGTTCTCCTCAAAGTTTGTTCTGAAGCTAAGATTCAAGCTAAGAACAGTGCAAGTAGAAGAGTATCATTTAAACAACTGCAATATTAAAAACACTGGTTATTTTTATCAGTCCTTCTTTCAGATACAACAATAGTTTAAATTTGTACATTAGGAAAAGCTTGTGATTAGACAAGCTTGAGCAAGGTTGTTAAAATTCAGCCTTAGTAAGATATTTGCATAGTTTATCTGACTGGATAATAAGTATTTAATCCTTGCAATAAGTCTTCCATGAATTCCCTTATTCTGCTCACTTAGTGACCTTTACAAGCTGAATATTTCCTCTTTCCCTCTGCCCTCATCTTTCTAAGAACAATTTCCATACTGTGGTAAAGTACTAGAGAGCTGTAATAGGGCGTTGAAATTGGCCATAAAATTGGTGGTAAATAATGGGAGTAAATGGGAATTTTCATGGCACTTGTTCAAATCACTCTGCTGCAAAAAGTCAGACACTGCCATGAGGTGTCTTTTACTGTCAGTCCTGAGAGCTTATCTGAGATAATTCAGAATATTATATTATCTTTCCCTTAGAAAGAAACCTCAGAGCACACACAGTGACACACCAAGAGACCCCATTAGCCAGCAATTAAGTGAAAATGAGCAGAATAGTGCTGAAAACTGTTTTCATTAATGAAAATGTTTGTACATATAAGACTTAATGGAGCCTATATTTTCAAATTCTTATAATATTGCTGATGCTTTAATTGTGTTTTTATAATCCTCTTTATGACAGAAACAAAAAGAAACTGAGACGACACAGCAGTAGTCTGTGGGTTGCAAATGAAGCTAAAGAACAATTTTGAATAGACATTGACAAGAGGAGAAAAGTTCTTCAGCTGAAATCTATAGCAAGGAAGTAGGAAGCCTGGCTGCGCTGATGGTGGCTGAGAAGAGTTGTAGGCCAGGAAGGGTGTTCAGTTAAACCTGTGCAGAGGGCCTGTGGAATGTGAAATATATGGTATCCAGCATCCCTCTAAACTGACTACCTGCAGGTTTTTCTACATAAATTTAAAATGAGGGTTTAAAATTTTACAGAAAAATGTCATTTTTCTGCAGTATCTCCATAGTGAATTTTGCCCAACAGAGTGCCTGTGGTTCACAGCTGAAGGAAAAGAAAGAAGGGAGGCTGGATTATTGCTTGCCCAAAATTCCCTTGTACTCATCATATCAGAGAAATTTGCTGGTGTTTTTTTCCAAGGTATTTTAATGACTGACAGGAAATCTCATCTCTTCTAGAGTCCATGAGTCTTGCAGTCTCACTCTGCTGCAATAGTAAGGTGGTGGAGCACTCAGATGAAGCCACATCATTCTCATTTTAACAGTCCATTGACTGCTGAACAGAGGAGAAAGCTCCCTAATTATTCTGCAGGCATGATAGTAAATATTTCATTTAAGTAGTTACAGCTAAACAAAACTAGAAGAGGTTTATCTGTTTCACTTGAATTTCCTCAGTTTTGATTTGCTAATGGTCTAGGTTGTGATTTGCAAATTAGACCAGTGTTCATCAGAGGAATATGGTACGAATCAGTCGGTGCGTTTATTGATCACTGTGAAACGGGAAAGTTAAAACCATCTTTTTGGAAGACATGATGGCAAGTTCTGACTTGTTTGATGAGCACGAACTGCAGGTAGCTGTCTTTATGGACTGATGAACATGCTAATTATCCCTCTAGGTTTGCTTGAAATCTTTGCAAAGTTTCACACTCCCTTCCATCTCTCCTTGGAAGTGAGTGATGTGTCTGTGTTTGTGATTTTGCTATTCTCCTAGATTTTTATTCTCTTTTATCCTTGTTACACATCACTCTTTTAAGCTGGTTCTTTTTATTTAGACATAGTGTTGAATATAAGAAGTTTTCAAGCCAAAATAAATAAAAGCCTCTTTTGTATCTTGACCTAGATAAAGTTTATCAATAAGCCTACATGTAGGTGAAAAAGCTCTGTGCTTGTACAGATTTACATACCTGTTCCAATTCAGGCCAGTATTCCTTGTGCCTGGTTAAGTAATGTCTAGAAGGGGGTCTTGCTGTCTCTTCTCTCTGATTGATACTTTTTGTCTGGTATCTTTTTTCAAATTTCAAGATGAGGAACTGTCCTGGTTTAACCCCAGCCCGCAGCCGAGCCCCACACAGCTGCTCAGTCACTGCCCCACCAGTGAGATCGGGGAAAGAATCAGAAGGGTAAAAAGTAGAAAGTTCATGGGTTGAGACGGTTTAATAGGGAAAGCAAAAGCTGCACACACAAGCAAAGCAAAACAAGGAATTAATTCACCACTTCCCGTGGGCGCAGGTGTTCAGCCATCCCCAGGAAGGCAGGGCCCCATCATGCGTAAGGGTTACCAGGGAAGACAAATGCCATCACTCCAAATGTTTCCTCCTTCCTCCTTCTTCTCTCCACTTTATATACTGAGCATGATGCCACGTGGTCTGGAATATCCCTTTGGTCAGTTGGGATCAGCTGTTCTGTCTGTGCTTCCTCCCAGATTCCCATGCACCCGAGTCCCCTCACCAGCATTACAGTATGAAAAGCAGAAAAGGCCTTGGCTCTGTGTAAACCCTGCTCAGCAATAACAGAAACATCTCTGTATTATCAACTTTCATCATAAATCCAAAACATGGCCTCATACCAGCCACTGTGAAGAAAATTAGCTCTACCCCGGTCAAAACCAGGAACTCAGAGTATTGAGCAATTGATGAATTTGTATTTCCTAATATGAATAAATGTAGAAACTTTGCCCATCTCTCTGTCTTACTTCCCATACTTCCTGTGCATGTATGTATATAGTAGCTACAGACAAGAATGATTGAACCAGCCAGTTACACACATCTTTTTGGAACTGTGCACTGCTGTGGCATGCGTCATATGAATGTTTCAGTGCTTCTCACTTGTTACAGAAGGATCCAGAGCACTGATGTGGCTTACTGCATTTATCTGCTGCTGCTGGGGATATTTTTCTTCACATTTAAATGACTCAACAGAGCATTCTTGAAAAAAAAGAGCGTAGTTTAAATGCTATATTCAAATTTTTCATCTTGCATTCAGGGTAACATCGATGTTCCTTTTACATTTAATGATGCCCTTACTGAGTGAATGGAAGCTGCATAACAAAATAGATGACTCTTGCTCTTGCTGTTGAGATTGTTTGAACCTGACCCTGTCTCCCACCACTGTTTAGCAGAAGCTTTCTTGATTAAGATTTATTTAATTTTATTTTAGCTCATGTTCAGGAGACCATTATTTTCTTTATTAGGTGAGAAAATATTTTGATTTTATTTTCTTATTCAATCTTGATCTTTTCTGTTAGAGCTGAGTATATACAGAAATATATTCTGATTTAGTAGCAATAGCGATGTCCATGTTGGGAGAGATTTTTGTTACCTTCTGGAGTTTATAGTGTTTTGTCTGGTGTATTGATTATTGGCTGCTAGTCAGTTTGCTCAAGGTCATAGAAGGGAAACAAACCTGAGTTAAAAATACCCTCAGAAAGGATGGCTGAAAGCAGCTCTTTTGAAAGTTTGGTACAAGCAAATAAGTAAACAAGTGAATTAAATTATTTGAATATCATTTGTCTTTAAAAATGGTAGCAATAACCTTGACTGAGTGGAAATCAACCTGCAGTAAGTGCCACAGTAACAGCCACATCTGCTGAGCTTCCTGTGTTTCTTTGCTATGTATTACCCTTCTGCAAAAGAGTCACTATGCATTTTACCTTCTCCTTAGGTTGCAGCACGCCATCAGAGCAGAGGTGTTGTGCAGCTTTGAACAGCAGTTAAGAAAAGCATTCTTTGTGCTCTTCACTTTTGTCTTATATTCTTTTACATTCTTTGTAATGGTGATGAACACTCCTACCTTCTCCCTGGTGCTGTAAATTTTTGCACAGAATTATTTTGTTAGAAGATACCAAACACAGTTCAGCACTTCGTTATGACGATGGATTTAAACTGGCTTCTTTTACTTAGTTTAGTGGTGACAAGTTTATCATGTGAAGGCTTGTCTTTCTCCTCCAGAACAGTTCACTTGGTGCACTGCCTTCTCAGTGCTGCCTTCTCTCCTGAGAGCCTCACAGAGGTGGGCAGAGTATTATTGTGGTTTTATATGTGGTTTATACAGCCTATTCAAGTCTTCTCCCTGCTTATCCCTATCTCCTGAGAGCAGTCCAGGCAGAGATGAGGAATAGGCTGGACTGTGCTGCCTTGGGGTCAGAAGAAACTCAAGGTGGTGTCATTCCTGTGTCAAGAAGATATGTTTGCATATCCATTTCTTAAAGCCTTGAAAAAGGCTTCATGAGGATTTCTTGACTGCCTCTGCATATTTATTTGGTGTTTAATTATTTTTAACATTTTTCTATTTTCTTTTTAGCAGTTTAAGCCTATTTCTTCTTGTTACATCTAGTCAGCGCACAGACAAAAAATTCATTTCCTCTGGAAAGCAGCCTTTTTTGTACCTGTCTGCTACAGCCCGTCTCTATTTTCTGTTCTTTAGGCCAATCTTTCATCATGTCTTTTCAAGGTTGCTAAATCCCTGCTCACTCCATTTATTTGCTCCAGTCCTTCTTGAGATGTGGTGCCAGACCCACATTCAGTATTCCATCTAGAGGCTTTCTGAGTGGACATCACAAGGAGAGGGTTATTCTAAGGTGTCTTTTCGACTGCATTCTTGGGTTTGTACCTCAGTGTGACATTCTGGGTTTGGCAGTTTCTGGTACAGACAGCATCATGTGATTCAAGTTCATTTATTGATCTGTTAGGATGGCAGGATCCTTTTCTGCAGAGGTCTGTCTAGTCACTGGCCCTCTGGTGCTTTGAATGGATTTGACATCTTGCTCCCAGCTACTTTCTTGGAGGCACTATAATCCCTCGCTGTCTCGTGGCTGAATGTGCATCCCTCAAGTGGCCGTAACGCTGGCGTCTCCGTGACTCTGTGACTGAATGACAAAAGGAGATGCACACTTTCAAAGCTACTCATGTCACCTTTCTCTCTGCACAGCCTCTGAGTCGTGGGCAGTGAGGGTGGAATATGTGCTGGGGACTTGGGCATTGCCGGTTTCTTTCTGAGGAGTGCCTTTGCTCCTCGCTCATCACACAATCAAAGTACAGGAACATACTCATGGAGTTACACCTGCTGGATTGGCTTGTCATATGAAGCCTGTTGGATCAGTCATGCTGAGTGACATTGACTGAAAATCTTAAGGGAGAAGGCCATCATTTTATTGTGTAGGTACACTTTAAGTTCCATAACTGGCCTGTCTTTGACCAGGGACTAGACGTGTCGCGTTGCTGCCACTCCTACTGACAAAATTAGCAACAGACTTTAAGATGTGAAACATTTTGCAAAACCAAGAGTTGTTTCTCTTTGAAAGCATTGGTGCCTGAGAGCCTGATTAGGTAATAGAAAAAAAAGTGGTTAAAAGGTACAAAAAAAAAAAAGAAAGAAGATAAATATTTCCCTTCCAAAAGAATGTTCTCCTGATTTAAATTGCTTAAGAATCATGGTCATGAAATAATTTGTCCTATTTGGAGGGAATTTTAGATATACTAATTGATCTAAGTAGGATTTTCCTTAAAAAATTTGGAGGCGAAAAGAAAGGTTTTATAGGAGTAACGAAATACAGCATAGCTTTCCTTCATTCCATTTAATGGGGGCTTGCAATTTCCCTTAATCCGTTTGGGTTGTTGATTGTGGGTATAAAGTTTGCGGTGGGCTTATGATAAATCTGCCAAAAGCTGAACAATATAGACAATAAACTCCTTTTCTTTACAGTCTGTTTTTTACTGGGCTTGTCTTGAAAGCTTCTCTCCCAACCCTCCTATTTCTCTTTATGTCAAACTGAGCTGAAAAACATATTTATATCCAGTCAACCAGAGTTACTGAAAAATAATTAGGATTGTTCCGAACAGAAAATATATCAGATTAAACTTCCTTTGGGAAAATGCCTCACTGCCTGCTCTGAGTAAACACACCAACATTATTAACTTGTGGATCTTGTTTCTCTGTTCTTTCTGTGTGTTGGAAAACAGAGAACCAGGTGCAGCTACCCACCTTATTGTTTCCCTTCCCCTTTTATATTCTCATCATGGATGTATTAAGGTAGTGGCTGAAACAGGTCCGCAGTACACAATGTTATGCTGTGCTGGCCCTTCTGAATTAGAGAATTGCTGTCCTAAGGGCATTTCTAAACTTTCATTCCAGCATTTCTAGATTTCAGCTCTGGCCACTGGATAAGAAAATATGTCTTGTGCAATGAAGCTCAAGAGAAATTAAATTTTTCTGAAATTGGGGTTATCCTATTTCTGTGGTAGTACTTGGGCAGAAAGAATTCTTCAGGGTATCTTCAAATCTTCAGTGCAGTGTGGCTTGGATGTCACTGCTTGCAATGAAAATCTGTCACATTATGGGGTGCTCCCCTCCTGCCTGCATGATTCCCAGTAGTTTTGTGATGAGTTATCTTGCAGAGTGGTGTGGGATTTTAATACAATAATCTGTACATTAGTGGGAGTATTTCATGCTAGGGCTAAACCATCCTGGCCAGAAGAGGAGCCACAAATCCCAGTGCATTAAAATTCAGTAAACTTCAAAATTATGTAAACATAATATATTGAATTAGCTCAGATAGCTAGCTCATTTTAAGAAAACCTATTTTCTTCTCAGTGTTGATGTCAAATCCAAGTACAACTAACTCCATACCTTGAAAATATGCTATAACATTGTTAAAAATTTTGTAAAAGTAGACTGTGAACAAGTAAGTTTTTTTGGGAGGTGGGGAGAGGCAATCAGGTTTGGCAGGCTGGGAGTACGCAGAGTCTTTCAAACATGAGCTTTCAAAGGCCTTTGTAGAGTGCCAGGAGAGCTGTGCAGGGTTTCATTTCTCTTTGAGCATGCATCAAGATTAGATGTCATTGAATGTTGCTGGCTTTGTAAGATTACTGGATTAGTAGTGATTTAGGTTGTTTTACCATACATCTTATTTCCTGATCAATGTGACATGAGTTTTAAACAATTTTGGCATTCACTGGTGTTTCACAATTTATACAACGATGAATTTCATTAGTGATTTTCAGCATTTTCCCTATGGTTTCTGGAACAACAGCCAGAAATGCCTGCTTTGGAAGAACATTTTTGGTTTGAAATTGGCAATAATACCTTTTTCTAAGCCAAAAAATTATCATCTCACATTTGGATTGAAAGCTGCCATGTACTTTTAGTGGAGAGGGAGAAACCATTTAATTTATCTTCTGTATAGGAGAAGTAAAAGCAAGCCAGGATGCTCTTTAAGGCAAAATGTGTTTTCACTAGTGAAGAGCTGCAATTTGCCTTATGTAGTTTTCCTCATTTTTGTACTTTGTTTTTGTCTGTTAGCGTAAGAGTCCATAAATGATTCAAACCCTCTGATCTCTCCCCTTGCTCAGTGTCCAGGGAGTGATGCATAGAGCCAACTGGTTGCCTGGGAAAGGTGGCTCTTTTTTCAGCAAGGAAATTGTGAGGACTGTACCGAAAGTGATGAAAGTGTTCTTCATAGGCATTATTGATGCAAAAAACCCTGAGTGTGTGTGTCCTCAGAATAGGACTGATTGTTCTGGGCTCCTACCACCAGGAAACAGTCACTTCCCTACCTGTGGATTTTCTGCTCTTTCCACTGCTAAGAGTCCTTTTAGGTGGATCTGCTTGACTTTGTGTGTGCAAGACCATTTATAACAGGAGAGGGAAAGCTAATCCCAACTGAATTTCAGTCACCTTTGCCTTCTGGAATATATAGAATTTCCCTTGAAGTTTTACAGAGTCTGCAGTCGGCACAAAACAGACCTACTGGCTCCTTTGATATTTTTAAGCCTCTGCTTCATCAATTGTGCAGGCTTTTGGTTTATTTCCAACTTCAGTCCAACATTCTGGTTTTGATGTAGAGACCCTGATGTTATTTTTGATCTTTTATCTTGCTTTAACTTTGTTTCCTTGTGTTTGTTCCTAGCGATAAATTTGGTTAGGAGAGAAATTATTATTTCAGGGTAAAGGTTGCAGTGAGCACAAGAGGGGATTTTTAGATTCTGAGGCACCTGGATGGTCTGACAGATCTGGAGCTTCATTTCAGGAAACACTACAGTATCTTTCCTGTCTATAGCCAAACACTGACATTATGGTGATTTTAGACACATGAATGCTAAGAGATGTTGGAGCGAAGGTTTCTGTTCTATGGAATAGGGAGAAGAAGAGAGAAGTAGAGAGGCTTTGTGTGGATTCTCAGCAGAGCAAATCTTTTAGCTCACGAACATCAGAAAAAGCGGAAATCACATTATCCAGGGTGGTTTAGTCAGTTGCTAATTAAATGATAAAAATTTCACAGAAAAGTTTGTATTTTTGCATAAATAGTGTGAGAAGGATGAAAAGAATGTGCCTCCCTTTGTTCAAGGAGTTATTTCCAGATTGCTTTTATACTTTATATATATATTGTTATATATATATACATATATGGGGGAGCTTGTGCTTAAAGATAATTTTGAGGGTGGGTGCTAGTAACTCATTTTTCTGAGGTAGATTGGGGTTTATTCTGTATATAAATGCAATCAAAGTAGATCAGTATTTTTAAATAGAAGCAGATTCTGACTACTTAATGGAAGTCATGCTTTACTTCTATAGTCTAAAGGTTTTATTTGGCAATTTTCAGTGTACTGAGTAGCCTTTGTTTCCATGAAAGAGAAGATTGCCTGTGGTGGTCTTACCTAACCCAGCTTCTGATACCCATTTTTTAATTGAGTTGCCCACTAAATCTATGCTTTCAAGGGTTATTAAGGTCTTTAAGGATGACAGGAAGGCTGCACAGTTCCAAGATAATAAAGTCATATAGTGCTATTGAAGATGAACATATGAACAACCTCCTTTCAAGGCTAATACGTCTTTTCTTGGTATTATTTTTTTACTTACAAAAATAGAAAGTTAAATTGAATTCATACACTTTCTTCTCTGAGTTCCCATAAATGCACATAGAAACACAGCACCTGCACTTGGCAGTTCCTTTGATTTTGCTCTCTCTTCACTTCTGTGTTTTCTTTTCCCTCTTATTCCTGCCCCTCAGAGCTCAGAAATGTTTGTATCAAGGTATTATTCCTGGGCAGGAGTTTCAAGGGTATGATACTGCTATTGTTAGTGCCGTGCTAGAAAAGAAATGCCGAGCTGGGAAAGAAGCACAGTAAGGACTTGATTGAACTCCCATAGGTCTTCCATTGAAGATTCTCATTATCTTGTACAGACTTTTGTTCATCTTGTGCTGTGTTGTAGCCCTAGTGACTGCAGGGTAGAAAGTCAGCTGCTTCTCTTCAGTGCTTGGCGTGTAGATTATTGAATCAAAAATGTGACAGTTATGTATTTGCTATTCAGGAAAAAAAAAAGGAAAAGTAAAATTTTTGCCAGTTTACATTTTTTTATGAGCAAAATAATAAGATATCATGAAAACAAGCACAAGACTACTTGTTTCCAGTCAGAGAAAATGAGCGAAAATCACTGAATGGGTTTTGTGCTAAAGAACGAAACAGCCTTGAAACCACAATTTGTCTACATGCATTAGCATGTATGAAGTAGTAAATCCACTGATATAGACATCTTTATTGAGATATACAGAGCTCAGATAATCTTCTTCAATAATTGGGAGGCTTCATGTGTATCTTATGTGAAGTTCTGTCACCCTTGTTGTATGAAAGCACTGACTGAAGCTTCAGCCTGGCGAGATGGCACTACTGATGCGCGCTGTAGCGGGAGAGGGAGGGGCTCCTTCTGAAGACGCTGAGGTGTGGGTGCACCCGAGCAGGGACCTGGGCGCTGATGACCCATGGCCGGGTGCGCTGATGGCCCATGGCCGGGCTGCGATGATGACCCATGGCCGGCTGCGCTGATGACCCATGGCCGGCTGCGCTGATGACCCATGGCCGGCTGCGCTGATGACCCATGGCCGGCTGCGCTGATGACCCATGGCCGGCTGCGCTGATGACCCATGGCCGGCTGCGCTGATGACCCATGGCCGGCTGCGCTGATGACCCATGGCCGGCTGCGCTGATGACCCATGGCCGGCTGCGCTGATGACCCATGGCCGGCTGCGCTGATGACCCATGGCCGGCTGCGCTGATGACCCATGGCCGGCTGCGCTGATGACCCATGGCCGGCTGCGCTGATGACCCATGGCCGGCTGCGCTGATGACCCATGGCCGGCTGCGCTGATGACCCATGGCCGGCTGCGCTGATGACCCATGGCCGGCTGCGCTGATGACCCATGGCCGGCTGCGCTGATGACCCATGGCCGGCTGCGCTGATGACCCATGGCCGGCTGCGCTGATGACCCATGGCCGGCTGCGCTGATGACCCATGGCCGGCTGCGCTGATGACCCATGGCCGGCTGCGCTGATGACCCATGGCCGGCTGCGCTGATGACCCATGGCCGGCTGCGCTGATGACCCATGGCCGGCTGCGCTGATGACCCATGGCCGGCTGCGCTGATGACCCATGGCCGGCTGCGCTGATGACCCATGGCCGGCTGCGCTGATGACCCATGGCCGGCTGCGCTGATGACCCATGGCCGGCTGCGCTGATGACCCATGGCCGGCTGCGCTGATGACCCATGGCCGGCTGCGCTGATGACCCATGGCCGGCTGCGCTGATGACCCATGGCCGGCTGCGCTGATGACCCATGGCCGGCTGCGCTGATGACCCATGGCCGGCTGCGCTGATGACCCATGGCCGGCTGCGCTGATGACCCATGGCCGGCTGCGCTGATGACCCATGGCCGGCTGCGCTGATGATCCATGGCCGGCTGCGCTCCTTGGGGCGCCCCGGGAGCGGCCCCGTGCCAAGCCCGGGCGGGCAGCGCCCCCTGCCGGCCCCGCCGCGGCAGCCGCCGGCCAGGGGCGCAGGGACCGGGAATGGCACAGGGAGCCCGGGCTCTGCCGAACGTGCCCAGAGCTCATGGCACCCCTGAGGTCTGGCTCAAAGATCTCGCAGATAATTGGGAGTTTTCCCGGCGACTTCCAGTGCACTTTGGGTCAGGCCCACAAAAGCTTCACGGAAGGTAGGACTAAGTGTGAAGCCATAAAACTCCGTCTGTTCAAAGCTCATTAAACATTTTGTTTTCAGTCAGTTGCCGTATAAAGGCAAAAAATGTATATCAAGGGTATATAAATGTTCATAAGTGTATATAGTATATATACAATAATGCATATGTAATATAGATAAAGGGTATACAAATGTATACAAAGGGTATATAACAAAAATGGTCCTACTTTATGTTATAAATACTAGACTGGCAAAACTGCAGTAAAATATTCTTTGTCTGTTTGGCCAGATTTCATACAATTATGTGTAGTTCTAATTTTTGACCCCTGATACATGTTTTCCCTCCCAGAAATATATCAATGAAACCGCCTCTTCTGTTTTCATTTTTCTGTTCTTCTGTGTAGTCATGTTCCAGTCACATTTCTGAATGTGCAGAATTTTGTAGCTTAGGTGGGTGCAGTAGTCCTCATTATTCATCAAGAGTAATTTTTTTTAATGTAGTTTTATTTAGAATTATGTTTTTAATACTTCTTTCCTTTCCTTCAAAATTTAGGTGGAGAACAGACCAAAGTATTATGGAAGAGAGTAAGTATTTTTCTCTTTTAAGTGTCTGTTGGGTGTATCCAAAAGGTGTTACTCTAGAACTAAAAAAAAAGGCACAGTGGAGGTCTAATAAAATATTTGATTTTGCCTTTCACTTCAAATGGGAGCCAAATATAATGAAAGCCTGATATTATAGCTGTGTCACAGTCCATTACTGCTGCTCACAAGCCTTGGATTATGCTGTTGTGTGAGCCTGCATGTTTATTTTACTTTACTCAGGAGAGTTTTGGGGGAAAAAATTGTCTGGGGTATTTCTTCCTTTTATTTTGGTTGCTGCTTAAACCTGTTAGTGGTCCTGCATTGGCCTGGGAAGGGGAAAAGCAGCTTGTCTCTCTCACTGCCTTTTTGTGAATGTTCCTATGCTTTCACCACCCTACTGCGTTGTGGAAGTATGTGTGTATACTTCTGCTCTCCCTGCTAAAGTTACGAGGTCCAAACCACCCAAATAAGAGATGTGGTTTTGTTTGAAGGAAAATAACAAAGCACTGGAGTGTAATTCCTTTGCACTCGGCAGTCTTTTTGCCGAAAAATAACTAGGAAGGGGCTGTGTTGTGCATTAGCATGGAGGTCTGGGCAGGTGAAGTTGAAAGGAACAGCCACTGCAGCAGCCACCCAGACTTGGCATTTGGCCTTAACTAATGTGCTGAGACCCCAGCCCTACTCACTAGCTAAATTACTTAGATCCCACGTTCTATTTTTTATTCCATCCCAGACATACCATCTGTGTTTAACGATCCTTTTCTACCGTCAGAAGCCTCAAGAGCCCGTAGCTTTGGCCCTAATTACTGAAGTTTCATTTTTTAAATATTATCTTTGCCATTGAAGAATTCAGGTGCAGCCACTAGAGTACAACAGAGCTGAAGAGAGCAGCCAGTTGAGTAACACGTCGCACTTCCTACAGCAGGACTTGTAACACCATTGCTGCAGTCTCTTATCCAGGAATGTGCTTGGGTTTGTGGAGCAGCAGGGCTGGCAGGAACTGCAAGACGTCACCCTGGTGAACCTGTCCGGGCAAGATCACCTCAGTTTTATCATTCAGAAAGGAAATTTCAGAAGTACTGAAGCAGTCCTATAAAAGCAATTGACTCAGTACTCAGTAGTACTTAGAAAGAGAAACAGGAATTTCTAGGGAAAGAAACTGAAAACCCCATAATTACATTACTATATAAATCTGTGATGTGGCTGCATTTTAAGTAGTGCACATAGTTCTGGTCCCTCTCTACCCTTTCCTCCTCCATCCTTTTCACAAAGGTTATAGGAGAAGGGAAAGGTACTGCAAGGGGCAGCATTGGCGGAGTGAAGGGATGCAGCTCCTGCCGCAGGAGAACAGGTCTCCTCAGTGGTGCCCAAGAAAGGGACGTGCACAGTGTCCTTTTCAAGTTCATTGCCAGAGGCAGCTGCAGAGGCCAAAAGCACCAAGATCTAAAAGGGTTTACAAGTGAGATTCTCAAATACATGAAGGGTAAGGTCACAAGTGATCAGACACGATTGTGTCTAAAGCAGTGATGGATAGACAGGGATGTGAAGTGAAAGAAATATGTCACTGCTTCACGCACTCTTTCTGTAAGCATTTCTTGTCAGCTGCTGTCAGAAGCAGGCATTAGTTCAGGGGATTTTGTACCATGTACAAGCTCTTTCCATGCTCTTATAAAAATGTACTAAAAATATCCATGAGACAGCCCAGATTACCCAGTGCTTACCACCCATGGTTAAAGAAATTTCACAGGTCCCCCAGGTATCCCATCCTGAATTGATCCTAAATTGATCGCAGATATTTTGTCTAATATCTAACCTAAAGCCTGGTGTATTTTGTGGGGAATAGCTTATGCTTATTATTTTTGACTAAAATTATGAATTGCCCTGAGTTTACTGGTAAAATCATTTTTGAGTTATGTCATTTAACGGATGCTCATCCCCCACCTGTACAGAAAGAAAAGATGAATGAATTCACATTACTTTTAATACAAAGTCACTCTGGAAAGGTCATCTAAACCTAATATTTTCAACATGTATTAGTTGTGAAAAGGCAACGTAAAGAGAACGGAACAATTGCATTTACATCCAACGTGTTTTCTTCTCTTTCACTGCCAAGCCAGAGGCAGTGTTAAGAATGTGCCACTTCATATGTATTGTCAGAAAAGAGAAAATGCTGAAGGCCAGTACATTTTAGTGCCTTTTTTTAGACAGCAGCAAAAATAGAAACTTTCAAAAGCTCTGAAGAGACCCTCAGAGACTTATCAGCTAGCAAGATCTGCGTAGGAGTTAAGACTCAAATTGCTGTCAAGACTGAATTTGTACTTATGGAGAGATCACTGCTAAATATTGGTTTTCATAAGGTTAATTGTGCATCCTAGGCCCTCTTTCTTTCTTAAAATAGCGATGACAAAAGAATCAGAGAAGTATAGCTTTTTTCCAGCACTGAATGAGGAGCTCCTTGACATGAAGAAAACAATGTTTTTCTCAAGACTTCTCTGTACCTTCTTCTACTTTAATATATGCAGAATAGAATTTTGAATAATTGTTTCCATTTTTGTGTCTGTTTTCCTTACAAATTTGAGGAAGCAATATAATATTAAAATAAAGCAAATTGATAATAAGACCTATGATTTTAATTGTACTTAGATATTTATGTATATAAATACATATCTTTAAATAACTACATTTATTACAATACAATTACAATATTTAAATACAATTATTCAATTTTTTTTAAAATGCCTTTTTGCCTAGTTTTCAATTCTGTTGTAAGGCCACTAGAAAGGAAACAAGGAGGAGGGGCATAGACTGGTAGAAGAGAAAAGTTGTGAAAAGACAGGGCATTTACAGAAAATAATCATTGGTTGCTGCTGAGTTTATACTGGCTGAAAGTGCATTTACAGTGTAATTGTTGTGTCTATGCTGAACTTGTCCGGGCCGGGTGACCATCCTGCTGCTTGGATGCCACCCTGATGGTTTAGACCACGGTAGTCTAGAGTGCTGAAGTTTTCAAATGGTTTCTGGGGTGGAGAAGGATGTTTTTCTGGTTGGTTTATTCTATACGTCACTGAAATATCTTCCCTTAGGTTTCACGGGATCATTTCTCGGGAGCAAGCAGATGAAATACTTGCTGGCATAGAAGGAGCGTATATTCTTAGAGAAAGCCAGCGGCAACCCGGCTGCTATACCCTTGCTCTCAGGTAAATGCTGTTTTAATAGAGGCTTGTAGTTCCAATGGAAATGTGCTTAATGGAGGGGATTATATTGGTCCCTTTTGAGTGAAGTCTGTCTCCACTGTTACTTAATACACTGTGTGATACCAGAGTGCTTTTACACCCTCTTGTCAGCAGTTTGACCATCGCGGTACTGCAGCAACCCAGTCTCTCCTTCAGCACCAGGCTAGGAAGTCCTTTTTCAGAAGCAGATTGTGCCCATTTTCGGATTTTTTTTTTTGCCTAGAGTTAAGTTTTGTAAAGGTGGAACATCTCCTTGAAAACTCTGTAAAAGATGTGAGGAATACAGAACAGGAACGCGTCCCAGTAGAGGACACAGCCAAGTTGTCCTCTGAGCTCAGCATTGTGTACAAACATCAACAACTATCTGTGATAATAACTCCAAATAAAGCTGGAAAATCATGATGTCCAGAAGCTGAAAACTGGCAGTTTTCTTCAGCAGTAGGAGTTCAAGTTTGTTGTAGAAACGCGTGGAGCGTGGATGCTGCTGCTCGAAGAAGTAAAGAGTCTGCTATTCAACTGAGTGAAAAATGCAGTGGGAACTGCAAGCTCCAAACTCACTGCCCCTCACAGGTGCCTTTCCTGGCTTAGCTGTGTCATTCAAAACCTGCCCCCTCAGGTCTTAAAGGCACTGTGTATTAGTGGCAAGAGGACGGGATGTTCAGTTGGGTTTTGACGAAACAAACTCCTTGGCAGTATTTTGCAATTTTTATAGCATTATTACTCCTATGAGATATGCACAAACTAAAAGTCTGCATTTTTACCCTTCTGCTGGTAGGATACAAAGAAAAAAATCCTTTGAGGAGTTACCCCAAGTAGCTGTGATACAGTGCTGAAATCTTGCTTAGAATTTCTATTGATGTGTAGATGGTAAAGCTGGAAAAGATGGTGAGTCATGCCAACTAAAAAGTGGTGTGAATTAAAACCAATTTGTGTCAGCTGAAAAAGAACAAACACAATTTTTTAGGGTTTTGGAGGAGATTTCAAAATGAAGAATAAAAAAATAATAAAGGATAAGAATTTTGGCAAAATGCCTATTGTTTTGATGAAACAACATGTTTTCTAAATCCATCATGATAATTATTTGTAGAATCAAAAACTGAATTTAATTATAAATTGGGAATTCTTATGAAAAATGTGGGCAAAAAATAAGAGCCTTAAACCATGTGATTTGAAGGCCCAGCAAAATCTGCAAAGCCATGCAGTTTTGATGCAATATAAGGCCCATTTAACACGATATCGTATCTTTGAATACTTTAATCAATGATGGGATTCCAACCTCAGTGTCACAAACTGAATGTGCTGCTACAGCGCTTGGATTATTGAAACACCTAAAAAATCCAGTAGATTACACCTGCTGTAAATAGGGCTAGAGTTTTCCCACATAACTTTGGATATTTAGTTGGGCCCTGAATTAGGAGCTTGGTCTCTCTGGCTTCCTTACAGAGGGTAATTCAGACCCTTAGGATTTTGATTACTTGGTAGATGTCCATCTCTTTGTTGACTGTAAATATGCCCATATGTGGTTAAGCACTCGCTTTCTGCACCTCAAAAATGCTTCAGGATGGAAGAGCCTTCAACACAGTCTGAATTCTCTCTCTCTTTCTTCTCTCCCTCTGTTTTTTTCTGGTGTTTGCAGATTTGGTAATCAGACCTTAAACTACAGGTTGTTCTATGATGGGAAGCACTTCGTTGGGGAGAAAAGATTTGAATCAATCCATGATCTGGTTACAGATGGCTTGATAACATTGTATATAGAAACAAAGGCTTCTGAGTATATTTCCAAAATGACAACAAACCCCATATATGAGCACATCGGATATGCCACTTTGCTTAGAGAAAAAGTGTCCCGGAGGCTGAGCAGAACAAAAAATGAATCAAGAAAAGCAAGTGTAACGAGTGAAGAAAATACTCCAGTTGAAAAGGTAAGTATTCAGTTTAAAATTTTTGTCATTAATACCAGTCTTTCTATCAAACCTGACAGGAAAAGGTGTTTTGTCAGAAGACCTGTCTCTATTTTTCTATACTTTGATAAGTATTGCTATCCCCCTGCAAAGTTTACGTCCTGTTAATATGACCTTGGCTCCCAACTAATATTTGACTGGAGCTTATGATGAAAACTTTCTAATAAGTACCTAATGCAAATGTTTTCACCATGTAAAGATATGGGTATATACAATTTAACTTAGGAGCTGCCTCTAAAATTGGTTGCAGGTTATGTTTGTCCATGTATACACTCAAGCATTTTCCACAGTAGGGTTGTAAATCTGGTTCCCACTGACCCTTCACCACAGCTCAAGTTTGTTATCTTTCTGTATGTGGTCCAAAGCTCCTCTTCTCTGCCAAGCCTTTGGTGGATGGGTCTCAAATTGGGATATTGTGTGTTTCCTTTCCTTCTCATGGATCTGAAATTGGGATGTTTTCTGTTTGCCTCCATTTCTTCTTGCTCTTCTCATTTGAAGTGGGCTTTCCTTGATCTGCTTCTCTCATGCACCCGTATCCCATAGTATTGTATGGACTAGGACTTACATGATGATAAACTGAGAATTTTGTGCAGTTAGCTGCCATCTGAAGATGTAAAATTAGAAATTATTTTACATATGAGAAACAGCCTTGTAAGCAGTGACATGTGGATATTTTCATTTCCCAGGTGGTATGGCAGCAAGAGCTGTCAAACAAAACTTTTTTTTTTGAGTCTGGTCCTTGTGCTGAACTGACTTACTGACATCTGTTAAGCATACTTCTACAGTGTGACTGTTGATTTTAGTGCTGGCCAGCTAGCTGGGAACTAGAGCCAATTTGTATTTGGAAAGCAGGGAGTGAATTTGCTGTCATATAGTCATGGCAAGTATGAAAAGAGATCAGGTTTTTTATGTGTATCCTCATCTCTAGGGCATTTCTAGCAGAATTATCTGTTGGGTTCACATATCTGCGTTGGCTGATTATATACTGGTTTGGATTTCTCAGTAATAGTAATTCCTTGAGTAACTGACCTGACACATAAACCTATTCACCCTCTATAACAAATTAATTCCATTTACAGTGAGGTTTTTTTAGGGAAAGCCTACTGATGCAGGGAAGGCCTTCGGAGAATGGCACAACAAGTCCTCCCTTCAAGTTTATTTCAAAATGAATCCAGTGGTAATGGTAGTTTTTGGTTCAATTGAATGGTATTGCAACGTCCAAGAGGAGTAGATGCCATTGAGACATCCAATGCTCGTTCAGTTGATTCCTGTGATTGTCCACTGGTTAATTTCGAATGCTGTAACAGGCGTGAGAAAGGGAATTTTTACTTTATTTGAGGCACAATAAGAAGTAGGCATAGTGCAGTGTGACAAACTTCTTTTGTGTAGGTGTTTCTGTGTAAGTAAGAGAATGATCCAGAGGGTGTTCTGGAACTGGATCATTAGCGGGATGATTGTAATAATAAATATTATTACATTCATGTAGTGTAATAAAGCAGTTATGATGACTGAAACCCATGCTACATTCTCTAGGAAATGAGAAGAATTTGTTTTGTACAAGGAAAAATACAGTTTCAAAATTGTGCTTAGTTTTACTTACAGTTTTTCAGTTGAGGAGCAAGTCTTTTGTAGTTCTCGAAGCGCTCTCAAAGACCTTGGAGGAGTTTGCTCTAGTACCAAATATTCCATAACAGATTGTGTTTTCTGTTGTACTCAGGGCTGGATATCATTCTTCAGGCTGGGCAGCTTTGAGTAGGTATTGTAAAAACCCTTTTAGACCAACAGAAGGCAAACCATTGCTGAAGGGACTCTGGCCTCTCTCCTTCACCACCACCTTTTTACTGACGTACGGTTTTGTGCAGCTACACAATAGGTAACACTAGCAAACTCCGGATTAAAACTGACTCAGCCAGAAGAAAAAATAAGTGAATTTTCGGCTGGATCTGCTACCTGATCCAGCTCATATGAGTGGAAATGCAGCACAGAGGAGGGTCCAAGATTCTTCCCTGATGACAGCTTAAAAAATTATTTTATTGGCTTAATGTGAGAGGAGTGCTGCATTCTTAGTTCCAGGTACCTGTGCTTGAAAACGTTTGGAGTTGCTGTAGTGCTCTGGTGAAATGCAATGGTGAAAACACACCTCTGGACCTCATTAGTGATTGTATTAGGTCTTCTTTTATATTGCTGCTGAATGAAATTTAAGTGTTTAGAGGATTATTTACCTCTGAAGTGGTTCATGATGTGAAAGGCAGGTCCCTGGCCTACAAGGACTTGTGCTCATCTAGATTTCTGTACGTGCAGGCAAGAGCAGCCTGTAAGGCTGGGCTCTGTGGCTGTGCTGTCATGTAAAAATAGCTGGCTTCAGCTAAGCCACTACACTGTTGGCAACCCTCTCTGCCTTCCTCCCACAGAGGGGAAGAGCAGAAGGAGGAATAGCAGCTGTTTCTAACATATTTTTCTTGCCAGGAGGAGTAGGAGCAATCACAGCTATAAGAGGAGTGGGGCTAAGTAGGCAAGGGGATCTGCTCAGGCTGGAGACCTGATGTAGCAGCTGAAGCCTCCATATTGATGATTATGACTCTAAATGGGCTTCTCTACCAGTAAGAGTAGTTTTCCATCATCTCATGCAAATACACGTGAAAAAAAGTTTACATCAACTGAAATATTAGCAACTGAAAAAAAAGCTCACGAAAGTCTGTATGGTGAAGCCCACCATGGTTGCTTTTGATTCGTATTCTCCTGGGGGAAGTCACGAGAGGTTTGGTAGCAGACAGAGACTCAGGGGTCATCTTCCATTTTGTTGCTCACAGTAGCCTCAGATAAAGTATGGACTGGGCTTTGGAATAAACTGGTGAATTATCAAGCGCTTGTCAGTACTAACAAATGGGGATAAAACAGGATAAAGGAAATTTCATGTTTGTTTTTATATAAACTTTAGAAGTCCTCTAAAATAGAAGAATATTATGGGGAAGTGGTAGTTCAGTGCGAGTTCTATCAGATGTTTTGCTTGAGGCTGACATGTTGTACAGCATATTAGACAAAGGCCATGGTTTGCTCACAAATCACAGCCTTCACCCACTTCTGTAACTCCAGTAAATTTCAGACCCCTAGAAATAAGTTAATGAATAGTATGACATTTTTCTGCAAAGTAAATTCTTTGCTGAATATGTGAAAAAAATTCATGTTTTTTTCTCTGGACAACTGAACAGATTAAATATTAAAAAATAAGATTACTGAGCTGGTTTGTTTGGAAGTGCTGCCTAGAGTGTTTTGAATGATTCAGAAATGATGGGGAAAAGCCATACATGAAGGACAGAAACTTCCATTATTTCTCAAGAGGAGGATGAGAATTCAGCGCTCTAAGGTTAAGCACCAGTACTCTTCTAAGAAATTAGGCTCTTTACAAGCGAGATTTTGTTTCATACTGAAACTAATTCCAGAGTGTGAAAGTGCAGCTGAAGGCATTCATCTCCTCAGTGGGTTTGTTAACACCATCCAGGGAGTCTGTTCATTCTGTCGCCTCCCACGTTGACAGCAGGGATTATTCAATGTCTCCGTCACTCCAGTGCCACCACTCTCGTGGGGTGGGTCGGCGGAGGGGGGCCACCAACACACAGGCTGGCAGGAGGAGCCAGCATTCAGATGAGATGTCTTGGTACTGCCTGGGGTACTTGTCTATTCCCATAATGATAATTTCTTTGAGGTTGTAATTAGTGGAGTCATGCCCATTCCAGAAGGGGGATGTGATAATTGGTCTGGATTGAGCTGTTGTTGTTCTTGCTTTTTTATCCAACATTTTTTATATCGGGCCTAAGAAAACATATATGCTTTAAGATACTTAATGCTGGTGTTTAATCCAAAAGTTATTTCTGTCTGACTTTGAAGAGGTGCTTGATTGGTAGACACAAATTCTAAATTTTAGTCTGAATTGTTTAACAGATCTTTAATCTGAAAGGAACTGCAATGATTTTTAGAAATGAAGTGTTGTGGGAGAACAGCATGCTGCAAATTCTTTCTTAGCACTGTAGGCAATTGTCATTTTAACAGGATCCAGGTTCAGCAAGGATTTTGGATAGAGAGTTTTGTCGTGCAAAGAAAATTTGATGATCACATGTTGTCTGTTTAGGGTTGTGATTTAAGCTTGGGCAAGTTGTGATCGCCTGCTTTATGTTTGCTCTGCGTATCGAATGCTGTACTCGGAGCAAATGAACACATACTAGAAGATGTAGGGCAGATAAGTACCTGGTACCGGTACATCCTGTAATTAATTACCAGTAGTTCAAGTTAATGGTGAATGTAGGAGAAGTGTAACCTGCTGGAAGCAATTAATCTTCACATATAGGAGTGAAAAAAATTGCAGTAGTCTGTCACTAAAATATGTAGTTCTGAAACATTTATCGCTATTGCATGTTCCTGCAAATGCTGCCCTTATTGAGTCAGCAGTCTTTGTGTCACAGACAAGGAGAAAATAATACTCCTTTCTAATCCTACCTCAGCAAGTCTAATTTGGAAAAATATATTCGAGGAATTGAAGTGTTTGAAGTAAATGCAAGCTGTGGTTTCGTAAATGCTCTGATCAGGTAAAAGCTGTCACAGTTGCTGATGGAAAGCCATCCTGGTTCCACTTTCAGTGTCACTCCTGTCACCTGCCCTGTGCACTAGTGCAGATACCCCATGCCTTGGGTGAGACCTGAATGCTGTAACACAGTGCCCTGTGTCAGACAGAGGCTGTACCCCACAACTTGTTTCTTTGCTGTGCTGCTCTGATGGGAAGAGCAGGCTAGAGTTAAAGAAAACCCTTGGCAGCGTTTGAGCTTCGAGTGTTTGCAAAAAGAATGATCTTAATCTATCTGAAAGAGGACTAAATGTTGGTAAGTGCAGTAAAGATTAAGGAAGGCTTTTTCCAGTGCCAGGTCTCTGCTTACTTGGATCCTGGCAAAGCTCCCATCAACTTCTCTCCTAGTCGGATCTGGCTCAGTCAGTTCAAACATACCGGTTGTACATGAAATATGAGTTTGCTTGGAGCCGGGGCTGGGGTGCTTGTTCTGCTCTCTGGCTGCAAGTACATGCCAGAAGCAGCACGAGGCATTTAGCAGTGATGGTCTGTACAGAACAGCGCAGAGTTTGAGGTAAACCAAGAGTGAGCTGTTCGTGGAGTCTTCACTTAACAGCGGGACAGTGCAGAAAACTCTGTGTTGCTGTTTGACGTGGTAACCTCTCTGTATCTGTTTTGCTGCAACTCATAACTGGGCATTGAAGTGCAAATGACAGAGCCCACAGTTAACACCACAGCTAGAACTAAAGAGCTGAAGTGATTAGCATACTATGAAGTCTGGGAGGCTGTAGATTTCCTTGGCAGAAAATTCCACACAAGTAATAGACAGATAAGAAAACTATTCCTGTTAAGGCAAAGGTGACAGAAAAGGAAGAATAACTTTGCTAGAAGTTGATATTACTGTCCTCATTACTCATGCTGCTGACACACAGTTTCCGACAGAAGAAAATGCAGGAGTTCCAGGAAAGATTGTTTTCTAATATCCCTTAATTGGAGATGTAATCTGGTTTTATGGAACTAAATTTTTAGGGGCACTGCTGTTTTTCTTACATCAAAATTGTACAAGAGGCAGTCAATTTTAAGACAACCTCGGGTTTGGTTCAATTTTTGTAGGTATTTGACACGTTTACATTGTTATTCACACCACGTCCCTTTCTTAAGGCTTTTTAGCCTCATCTTACAACTCCATTTTTGTCTCTTCATTGAATTTTCTACAGGTACTGCTATTAGCAAACAATAAAGAAATCTTTTTAGTCTTTCATTTATTCATTATTCTTCCCATTCTGCAGCTCCTCTAAACCTCTAATGGTCCTATTACAGGTTGCTAGATAGTGTTTAATTCTCTGCTGGGATGTCTATCCAGATGTTAAGCTTTTCCTTCCACAGGAGGGCTGCAGGGTACTGTGCTACCCCAGCAGCAGATCCTGGGGTTAAGAAGGTAGTGAGCAGAAACATCTGTTCCTGCAGACTCTGGGCTGGAAAGGCACTGATAATCTGACATGTCGTGTTTTACACTGCCTTCAGCTCCCTGCTTTTTGCAGCATGCTTGGTCAGAACAAATTAAAATGCTCAGTTCTACATGGATGTTAACAACCCACCGTCGTCTTTTATTAGGGGTTACCGTCACACTCCTGTATGCATGGCCACAGAATTCACAAGGGACTTCTGCCTGGCAGTACTGCTTTTGCCCAGAAGATGCTCAGACACCACACTGATAAAAAGCAACATAAAGCCTGTACGCAAAGGTGGCCTTTATCTGCAGGGTTAAGTAACACATGCAGTGATAAAATGTGTTTGCGGCGTTTTTGCTGCTAGAAGCAACAAACTAATATATCAAAATTACTTAGGGAGTAATGAATTCCTTTCATCAGTCACTCAGGCTTGTCCTGCAAGAGTAGTATTCTACACACAGGTTACCATATGTATGTACTTAATTGTAGCGTGCCTTGACATGAGTACTTAACTATGTAGCTGACTCTCTTCTTTAAATAGCTGTTAGCAATTCAGTAGTGATTCCATCCAGAATACTCTCTGGTATTATAGCACAGCAAGGAGGAGTTTATATTAATACAGTAAGTCTACCAGCGTATATATTTTAGTAAATTTGTATTTCAAATGACAAACAGCATCATACCAGAAATATATTCAGCTGATCATTTTCTTTTGCCCTTCAGTGTTGGCGTTCTTTTGTATTTTCTGGCTGTGTCTCTTTGCAGCTTTTTGTTTGTTTAATGCATCTATAAAATAGATACTATAGAAAAAACAAAAATAAGAAAGCTACCAGAGTTAAATCATGGAAAATGTCTTTTTCAATTCCTTCCCTCTGGCTGTCTATGTTTGTGCACAGGAAAAGGGACAGTGCTTTGTAGTTGACTGTGACACTCCTATTACCTAATATTTAGCCTGATTAAACAACGATTTTTGAAAGGGATAATTTGTATTCATTATAACAATGGTGGAAATTGAGGGAATCAAGAGAAAGAGAGGTCCCATAGCAAAGTATTTGCTTACATTGCTTGCCTGAACTGTTACCATCTCTTCAGGTTCCTGGTTTATGTTGTGTTATTACTGTCAGCTTAGAATTCATGACTTTTGCCTTAAGCAGAATAAGTGATATGATTATGCCTGAAGACAGCTTCTAAGTTGGAGACAATAGTGATTTACACAAACGACATGATGCAATGGGTATAATCTGATCCAAATGCTACTGAATTAAGGGGAAGACCTCCAAGGATTTCACTGTCTTGGAGCAGTTCAGGGCACTGCTAAGCATATGGAGCAAAGGTAAATATCAAGTTTGTTGCCACCATAGTGTTTCCCAATCCAGTGTTTTTGAAAGGCAGCCAAATGGAAGCAATGTGAGTATCACAACTAGGTTGAAATTTTCTCAGATGAGAATGTCAGTTTAATACTAAAAATTATTCAATACACCAGAATTGCTTATAGTACTCCTGAGGCAAATGCCACTTGGCTCTTCAAGTACAGTACTGTGTGTCTCCAGCTAGGCTCTACCGAATTCATAAATTAATCCTTTTCTCTTGCGTATTTTCCTCTTACGATCTTATTAATAATTCTACTAAAGCTAAATGTTTGTTGCATAAAAACCATGCTTAGTTTGATGTACTAAAAATTAAAGCTTATATGAGGGTGTATTATCTTGGCTTTTATACTCTTTACACAGTTTGAGGGCATTGAATTCATATAAACAAACTTCCACAGGGATTGGGATGGGGCCTTCAGCATAAACATTTCATTTGTCTAGCCACTGGAAAATGAAAAGGCATTTTTTAAGTAAAAATCTATACTTGATTATCTTGCATGAAATTTGAGACACTGTGTAGGAATAGGCGCTACAATTTTATGAGCACCTTTAAACTGCCATGTTTTGATATCGGAAGACAAGTGTTCAACTTCTTAAATATAAGAGAGAGATTAATTTCTGGTAGTGGAGGACTTGGAATTAGTGTCAAAAATAAAGTATTTAAATCGTGAGTAGTATTTTTTCTTTATATTTTGATTAGAAAAGAAGTATTTTAAGTGACGTTCATGTCTAGGTCATACATTGGCTTGGCTAATTATAAGGAAAAAATTAACCCGTCCTCTGTGTTCATGCTGGATATGACAAGAAATGATGGGACCGAAATACAGTGATGAACACTGCAGGTTAGCTACTAAGGGAGAAAAAAAAAGAACAGTGAAATGCTGGGCTAGAGCGCCTGAGGGGGTGACAAAATCTCCCTCATCATAAGGCACAGAAACACATTAGAAAACATCTGGCAGAAATGGCACAGATAGCGTGGATACCTGAGGCAGGCAGGAGAAAAGCATCTTACAGTACCTTCTAGTCCTGTTTCTCTGTGGTTTTCTGTGTCTGAAAATATATTATCTAGGCTCTGATTCGTCTTGGCTAGATGAAGACAACGTACTGAAGTAGGTAA
The DNA here is from genome assembly GCA_013397865.1 of Struthidea cinerea. Taxonomy (NCBI): domain Eukaryota; kingdom Metazoa; phylum Chordata; class Aves; order Passeriformes; family Corcoracidae; genus Struthidea; species Struthidea cinerea. Next base: position 1,046,586 of record VZTI01003262.1, read on the forward strand.
GGGCCGGTTATTTGATTCCTCCCGCTGGGAGGAGGGGACATTCAACCTTCAAAATTGCCACTGCACTAGAGAGGCATTAACTTCAGCCACGATCCTAGTGTCCAAGGCTTTCTCATCTGGTCTCTCACCACAGAGACAGGTTAGCAGCCTGCATCCACGTCCTGCAGCTGGGATACTGGGAATCCAGGTGCAGGTATATCCCTGGTCACGTTTAGGCTGTGTCAGCAGCTGGAAGTCGAGCACAGTCTCAGCTAATAGAGCTTGATGGCTCTGCCAGGCAGGAGGAGGCAGCAGCCTGGGCAGAAGGACAGCTGGTAGTGGCCACAATGAAGCACGTGCTGTTGACTGTTCTCAGCTGAGGTTTGACTACAAAGTTTGGGAACCAGCAGTTTTTATAACTGCTCATATTTGGAAGAGAGCAGGCTGCGGAATGACAAGTACAAACGGTAACAGTGGGCTCTTCCTTGTAATGCATTCTCAGCCCCGGAAAACAGTGGGACTGCACACAGTCATCAGCATGGCTTATGAAGAAGGAATGCTGCCAGTTAGACTTGATTGCCTTTTTGATGGATTTACGAAAGTACTGAATGAAAAGAATGCAGCAGATGCAGAATAATTGGATTTTTAGTAAAGTAGTACAATCTCTCATGAAACTGCACTCTTGACATTAATTCAAATTTGGTTGGCTCATGAGCATGGTTACATGGACCAAAAATAGGTGGAGGAATTTCAAGCAAAGAATAGAGATAGACAGCAACTTGATGAGCTGGGGCAAAGTGGCTGATGAAGTACTGCAGGGACAGGAGTTTCATTTAAGATTTTTATTGATCTGGGAAAAGTGCAAACAAGGATTACGGAAAACTCAGGGCAGTTTGTGCTATGATGTCACTCAGTATAGGAATTTAATCCCTGGGAACATAATGAGCATCCATGACAGGACCATCAAGTGAATCTCAATTAGAATTTTTAAGAGGAGAATTTGGAAGTTTTTAAGTGCATAGAAAGGAGCCAAGCCACATACCTGCAGTAGCTCTTCTACGGGGAGGGTTATTTGCCTTTAAGCCAGGTGTGTCACTGTTAAGCAGGGGCTGGAGATGATGAAGGAGGAGATTGCCATAGCTTCAAGAGAAATTTGTCTTTACTGCTTGTGGAGATGTTGTACTTTGAAAGCGCCTTTCTCTGATTTTCTGCTGGTTCCATCCATCAAAACAGTACCTACAGCTGTGGTAACTCATCCCCTTTTGGCAAGCTGTAAGCTAGAAATAGTGCTTCACCTTCCCAGAATAATTCTGCCCAGTCCCTTTAGGCAGGGAGATGTGGGATGTCTGTGCCAGGTGCCATTTGGCTGGTGGGACAAGGCAGCTTTTCTGAAGTCTGTCAGGCTTGTTTGGGACCTTGACAGAAGGGATGACCCTCTGAGGTCAGTTTTCAGTGCCTTCTGCATTGCTCATGGCAGTCTGAGCTGTGGGCTCCTCAAAAAAGAAGGATGGGCTGGGAGTGTAGCTTGGCAGAGCTTATCGGGAGCAAAATAGAAGTTGAGACAGGGCTTTTTGTGGGATATGGATGGGGCAAACTTGGAGAAGGCATCTCCAGATAACTCTGCTAGACTCTTACAACCTAGACTTGCAGGGAACAGCTTGGGAGGAATCAATCAAGATGATTTATGAATGAAATTGTCACAATTAAACACTAGGTGGCATGTTTACTTAAGAGTTTCTGGGGACTGAATTAGGGTATCTTACACTGCTGACACCCATTTGTGCTTGTGCAATGAGTGGTTTCATGAGAACATGACCACCCGATGCCTTTTTTTAACAATAAGCATTCATCTTCTTAAAAAACATGGGACGACGACACCATTGCTTACTTCAGCCTTAGTTAGTCTTTAGCTTCTCACAGTCACTTTTGTGTTAAAACCCAGATTGTGAAATGCAGTGCTGTAAGGAATAGGTGTGTACATGGCAATGGTCCTACAGAAGGGTCCCGTCTCAGAGGACTTATGTAAATAGTGACAGTTATTAGTGAAAGTTAATATGCAAAGACATCATATGATTTACTTGTTTTACTTATCCGACAGTCTAATGTGGGCATATATAATGCACTTAAAAATTCAAATGAAGAAAACGCCCAACATTTATTCTTATGTGAAGGAAAAGCACAGCTTTTGATTTCAGAGCTGGGATTTTTAAGTAATGCCATCTAATGGTTGGGGCTAAATACTCATTGGCAGAAAATATGCTTTTATTCTGCATGTCTGTGTGAGACCTGTTACATCAGCCAGGCTGCAGTTTTACATATGCTGTTGCTTCTCTATTGGTGAAAGAATAAATGCAGCTATCTTCTGTTGTGTGAAAAAAGGCCTTTTCACACAGCTCATCCTTGAGAAAAGCCAGGGCCACAGCCGTCACCAGGGCAGAGCACTTAGCCTCTACCAAAACAATACTGTTTAGTATGTCTGCTCTAAAAATTCTTATTTCCTGCTATGGATATTTTAAGAAGAAAAATAGATCCTTTGAACTAACTGCAGGTACTGTGAAGATAAACTTTGCTCACACAGGAGATATCCGTATTGCTGGTTGCACAGGTTTTTGCAGTTCTCCCTGGAAGGGAGTTGTAGGTTCCCCACCAGCCAGAATTCTGGGGTGAATCCTGTTGTCTGTCAGTCTGCTCTGCCGTAACTCGTGTATGGACCTGAGTTGACAGACCTGGTTTTTGCTGTGGAGTGTGAGCTCATACAAAAGAGGTTGGCCATATAAAAAGGGAGCTAAATATGTAGGGATGTGCTCATTATGCCAGTGCTGAGAAGTGTGGAAAATAGACTTTGCCATAGGAACAAGATTATGGGGCTAGATCCTCTCCTTGCCTAACACTAGGTGTGCCCCAGACATGCCTGATGTTGGAATTAGGTGATCTTTAAGTCCCCTCCAACCCAAGCCATTCTATGAATCTGTGATTCTATGACTTTAACAGCTTGCCTTAGGACATCAAAACTGTGTGCAAAGCATCTGTGCTCTGGCATCAGGAGAGTCTTTGTGGTCTGTACCACAAAGATGAATTTATGGCTGTTTTCATTTTCAGTGGTTCTGGTGCCTATATTCTGTAAGGGGTTTTATGTCTGTTATTTTTGCAGGCCTCAGGAAAATATTAATAGACCAACACGTAGTTTGGACAGTGAGCAGCTGTCCTGCATGTCCATGGCTGGATCCCTGATTGCTGCCAGGCTGCATTCATAAAACTGTGGTTTACAGCCTAAGTGCATAGAGAGACACCTGGGAAACCCTTTCAAATAAATTAGTTCTATCTATTTATGTATTTTAGGAAGTAGAGGAAAAATAAGTTTCCTTTATTTCCATCTTCCCCTTCCTTTAATTTGATCAATCCAATCAGTGGACTTTCCTAAATCCATCTGGTCTATAACGCATTGCTGAATGTGAGGCCAAGTGAATTTGCAGATAGAGCTTAAGGCATTTCCAGAATGGCTGAAAATGAAGTATACTGCCAGAGATTGAACTAAAGAGGGTATTTTCAAAGACAATATTCACCTGATTGGATTTCTCATAGACCTCAAAGTACTAGGAATTAGGAGAAAAGTCTGGATTGTGGTTTCTTTGTGGGCTGGTAGAATCCCGGTTGAACAGAGTCGAGTCATCATGTAATATAACTTGCTTTTTATGAGACACAGCATTCAATGCAGGATTCATGTAAATTCCACATGATACTTTGTAGGGAATTTTTCCATGTGTGTTTTTTTAATGAGCTCTCGGTTCAGTGGCTTGTTTCCTTCTCCACAGGCGAGCAGTGTACAAGCTCTGTATCATCCACCTATAGACACTGAATTTCATTAGGAAAATAGAAGACCTTCTCTAATTTCCTTTGGTTTATTTCTCGCTAAATTTTACATTGCAAATATTAAAAAAAGAAAAAAGGAAAAGGCACTTAGGGTGCCTGTATCATTTTCCTGCTTTGCAGGTCTCAGTGTATGCTCTCCAACAAAGGTGTGACACTGCCCCAGCTGAAAAGAGAGCAAGCCTGCGCAGCCGTGGGTTGAGGCACGTTCCTGTCCCGTTAGAGCTGCCCAGGACTAGAAATGTGGACCTGTGTGTTGTGATGCACAGCCCCAGGGTCCAGTGCCTTGGGGCTGTGCTGAGCCAGCCTCCTGGGCAAGCACAGCCTGAGCTGTCTACGGAGTAACAAATACTCATGTCTTCTCAGACTCAGAAGAGCCCTCTATGGTGCTAGCAAATGGAGGTGGTGAGCTTGATTCTTCTGCAAGAAGAAGGCTGCAAATAAAGGGACAGTAACTGAAATGTTAATACTTTTCCAGTTTATTGCCTATTTTCCTTTTAAATACAGGAGTACAAGTGCTTGAATAAGGGTAAGAATCATGACATTAATAAGAAAGAGGAGATTAAAAGCTTCAGCCATCAGCAGCCTTTCTGATTGTATGTAAATTGGCTTAACAACTGTGGAGGTTTGCACTCTAACACCACCACCTACTTTGTCTTGTCAGGTGCTGCTAAGAGTAATTTAGAGTTTTGAATAGTAGTATGTTTAGAGATGTGTGCAAGAATGCAGAAAAAGTCCTTGAATATTTAATATTCCAATAAACAAAGGAAAAAACAAGTTAATTCAGTATTTGATAACACTTCCAATCCAATATAACATTATCAGAGCCAATTGAGAAAAGAATATATCCCTATAGATTTTTTATATTTTTTCCTTCTGTAAAAATTTAGCAGATATATCTGTGCATAGAAAATATGTTTTGATTGTCTCAGCTTCATATGACTTTAAAAAACACAAGTTCTGCATCATCCTCAAGGAAAAAATCAAATACAGTAGAATTCGGTAACAGTATAACTGAGTATTTATTGCAACAGGGAAGTTGTATTTTTCACAAGGCTTTAAAAAGAGCCGGGGGGGTTGGAGGGGGAAATTGTTTGTATCTCTGAAAAAGAGAAATTGGCAAATAGAAAACAGTTCTATAATAACTCATTGTGGGACCGTGGAGCATTTTGGATTAGCCATGCACCACAGGTAATACTAGTTTATCTTTTTGTTATTGTTGTTCCGTTCACAATTCAGTGTATTCCAAGATGCTGTCCATGGCCTTTTGGGGCTTAATTACATTTTTCACTTGATCTGTAATTTAGTAGCTGGTACAAGAAGACAAAAGGTTATTTGGAATCAGACCTGACAGCCAGGAGGCCGATGTGCTGACGTTAGTCTGCCTCTGACAGGTCTAGGCCTCGTGTTTTGTCTATGCGTGTGTTTGTGATTTATTTAAAAAGCAAGAAACTTAGTAAAAAGGATTCTCAGCTCACACACAGATGCAGGCAAAATGCACAGTAATGTGCATTGAACTGTCTGTTTTATTTTCAGCAGGCTCTTTTTTTGGGGGGGTGCTGGAGGTTTTTTTGGCTTGCTTTCACTGAACCTAGTGAAAGTAACTGTCACGCAGAGCATCAGAGGATGCTTTTCTCCTTCCATTAAGTACATATCCTGTTGAGCTTGAATCCACGTTACTGAGCTGGTTGTCTGCCTTGCCATTTTTACACAGCCCAGTTGGTCCCTCGGTGGACTTCTGTACTGAAAACCTGTTGTGTTGTCGTGATTGGCATTTGCTAGCCAAATAATGGCAAGTTCTTCACTTTCTGCCCTTCACCTCTGTATGTAGCCAGATGAACTAATGTCTGTATCTCAGCAGTTGGTGAGATCCCTCCTCATGGCTTCCACTAAGACCTTGCCTGTGCTGCTGTTGCACAAGTGACTTTACATGTGGGCACTTTCTTTGATTCACAGAAGGGAAGGCAAAGATGCACTAACAGTGGCTTTAGGACAGAAATGCAGATCTGTCTTGTTCAAGAGTGATGTGTCAGTGGCTGTGGTAATTCGGATTGTTTTGTAAATGCGGTCTCGTGGTGGTTTATTTGGAGTAGTAATATTGATGCACAATGTATTTTGTATAGCTAACAGCTGGCAGAAGTCAGTCTGCAGAGGAGCGGGTGTGGTGGGGGGATGTTAAGGAGGCACATGTGTGCTGGTGGAACTGTCACTAAAGGTCAGGGTTGTACCCAGGCATATCTCCTTGACAAGACAAGACCAAGCCTATTTTGGCATTGTAGTCTGGGCCTCTGAGGTGTTGCAGCCAAAGACTGGGATAAATCCCAACAGAAAAGTACAACCTCCAGCAGATTTAATTAACATCTCTTTATTGATCTCAGTGGCAAACGCAGAAAAGACAGCTATTGTGGAGAAACTACAGAGCCATGAGAGACAGAAACAATAGCAGAAATGGCATAAAAGGCTTTGAAAAAATTGCTTACTGTTCTCAGTCATCAGCCTTCTTCCTTGAACATTCTTCTGTGGCACAATGCCAAAGTCAAAACATTTTGCCTTAATTATACTTCTATAGATAGTTCAGAGTCTTGATAGTTCAGACTTCTGGATCTAGAAATTGCAGAATTTTCAACACATCTATATAGGTATGCATAAAACAAATGCAGAAGATAGAGCTACAAATTCCATCAGGTTTAGTTGCCAAAGCCCAAATTTCCAAGTTCCCTTGACTTCAATGAATCTTCACTCAGTAGACAAGCATGGGATTTGCATCTAAACATAGCAACACAGGAACATGGTGTGCCTTTGGCTATGGACAGTGAGATGGGAACAAAGGTTTGAATGTAGCAGCTTTTGGCTCTTAATTCATCCCTTGGCTCAACAGGTCCCACTACCTCAGTTTTTCAACTCTGAGTAAGATTTTACAGTGTATGCTTAGGAGAGACTTAGTAAATAGAGTGTCCTTTTTCCAGTTAAACGTTTTGCAGCTTCCTCTTCTATGACTTTGCTAAGGCCTCGTGGGTGTATCTCTGGTAATGGTGCTTTGAGCTCTACCTTCCTTAGCTTTGGGCCCTTCTGTTCAGTCTAATTACTTGCTTTTACAGGGCTTTACTTTTTTCTCTCAAAATCAAGCTTGAGAATTTTTGGTGGTGTAATAAAGGAGTCCAGGGAACTTGTTCTGACAAATGAGATTGTCCAAGCCAGAAGCTGGGGAGAGTGATTTTGAAATACAGTCTCTAAAAAAGTTAAAACCATTGGATATTTGCAAATCTTTCCTGCTGTTTGGATGCTACCCTGAAGGGCAGGAGGTCAGCCTCAGTCCCTCTTCAGCACCATGAATCTCTTAAAAGGGGTGAAATGACAAATAATTTTGGCATGAATGGGGCTTGAGGTTTATCCAGATTCTGTTGCAAAGAGAAACACGTGATAAGAAATGTGACTTCCTTTGCTGCTAATGAGGAAGAGAGTGTTAATAATTTCTTCTGAAAATTTTCTACTTAATAATTTTCTTCTGGAAGTGACATCACTTCCAGAGAAGCAATGAGAAAAAAGCAAACATTACAAATAAGAAATAAATATCTGTCTGGGCAGATCTTAGTGTCTATTGACTTCTCTTTTCCTTTAAAAAACATATACACATATCTAAACAAACTCTCAAGGATCAACCATGGGAATTATTGAGGAATATACAGAAACTGCCTTCTTATCTGTCTTTAGTCTTAAGTGACATTGAAGGCACAGCAACAAGTGGAAAGAAGTCTTCCAAATTCAGAACAAAATGGCCGCATATTACAAACATATATATAATATATAATAAAGGGTTGGATCCAGCTAAGCTACAGTATTTATTTTTAGGAGCAACCCTTTAAAATACCCTGAGATTGTTGTAAATGTTGTGCTTACCATCAGTTAAAGGAAGAAGATTATTAAGAAATAAAACTAATTCTTTTTGGCCCCAAATATATACCGTAACTATTATGTAGATATTGAATACTGCTAATATATGAATATGAAAATTATGTAAAGCAAAAGAAATTCCAGATTAAGAAACTGTTGGATCTGGTTCTCCAACAGCTTGTATCAGCTTGAGGCGGGTGTAAGATCTGACTGCCAAAAACAGGCATTGAAGAATTGGAAGCATTGTTTTTGTGGAATATGCACACCTCTTCTTCCCCCCTCCCCCCAAAAAAAAATTTTAAGGAATTTTATGTCCATAATATCTCTTTTTTTTTTTTCTCCTAGAAAAACAACACCTTTTTTTTTAATTGTGCTCATGTATACAAATAGGGGAAAGGTGTTGGTGCTGTTGTCATTGCCCTTTTTTAACATCCTTCAACAAGGTCATCCAGGCCGGTTGTGGGAAACCCTCACTGGGAAGTATTTTCATATCTGACATTAGGTGTGTGGCAATCTCAGCTTTTTCCATATTAACTAAAGAAATTATGGACATCACAGTGTGTTGGCCATAGCAGGATTAATCAGAGCAACATCAGGACAGTCTTTGTAAGACTGCTCAAGCCCTTGCTGGCTTGTTTCAGAAGTCAAAGTGGAAATAAGTGCTCTCCTGAGAATCTAGCGAGAACGATGCCCATGAAAGGCTTTTTAAACCAGTACAGGACTTGGTCTCCTTCCCTGAAGCAGATGCTTATCAGGAGGCATGCTCTTTTATGTGTAGCTTTTTTGGAAGAGGAGCATGGAAGGGAGAGGAGAAAGACTAGTGACAGCAGGGATCCAGACTGGAAAAAAGGCAATTCAGAGCTGCTCCATGAAAAAAACCTAAATACACCTGTTCTTTGGGAGCCGGAAAGATCAGACTGGCTGAGAACACCGCCTGCTTTGTGTTTCTCCTCAGCCTTCTGCATTCCCTGCCAGCAAGCACAGATGTTGAGCCTCAACATTTTAGGTCTCAGATTGGGATTCTATGTCGAGGTGCTGCCTGCAAAGTTCTCAGGTGTTGCTCTGAGTAATCCTGGAGGAAATTACATTGAAGACAATTTTCACCCCAGTCAACTGTGATAAAGTGCAGCAAAGGTTGCAAATTCAATTGCTATATAAAATTATCTCTCAGAAGCATCCCCCAGCAGGAATTTTGCTTTAACACTCTAAGAATTTAAGGAGAGAGATCTTGGTAAAAATGTCGCATGAGAAACCAACAGACTTGTCTCCAGTCTGATTATCTCCCCCCTTACCTTGTGGTTTTTCCTTCAGTCATTTTTATTTCTTTTATTTAAGCTATCATCCTAAAAACCACTCTATGCCACCCTTAGTTTTCCTCATTATTTCCCCTCTTGCCTTCCCAGGACAAGAAAAAGTCTTTCTTTTGGCTTTTTCCCACTTTATGCTTCAGAAACCCCAACACAGATACCCTGGTTTCTGCCTATGGAGCACCGGCACAGCAAAGGAAAACTGTCACCTTCTGCCGCAGCACAGAAGATGCAAGAAGGACCAGCAGCAAAGGGGTTAAAGGGAGTCCCATAGCAAAGATATGCAATGCCTTGAAATTTTAGGCACTAAAATCAATGAATACATAAAAGAATAAATCTCTGCAATTCCAATTCCAATATTTCTGGTTGACACAAAACACTTGGAGCCAGTTATCAAGGGCTGGTTTTTTGTTGTGAGCATTGGAATTGGTGATGCCTGGGTTCCCTATTCATTTGTGCTCTGTCTTTCTGCATACCTTACTCCCACTTCAGCAAGCCCAGCCACCCCTCCAGACCTTTCACACATCCATCCATCATCTCCATTCTGCCTTCCTGTACCCTCTTCCCCCTTATTTCCTTTTCACCACCTGCAAAGGAGGCAGAAGGCATTGCTGCCTGGATGGTCGGGAGGGAGCGCAGCAGATCAGACCACATCTCTCACCTCAATCAAGCGATCAAATTCATGATAAACAGACTGTTGCTTCATCAGCTTCAGCTAAAATCAGTCAGTTGGTTCAAAAGATAGTCAGGGCAAGTGGTGAAAGAGGTTGACATACACTGCAGTCACATTTCTAAGGCAGCCTGGCTAATTTGAAACTGATATTACTTTTTATTTTTAATAATATTTTTTAAGCTCCATAGGTACAATTTCCAGGCATATTTTTTTACATTCCTGAAAGTGTAAGTGTAGTGATAGGATATACCTCTGCCTTTTGTTCCACCCTATCTTTGTAAACATACTTCTGTCTGCAAAATACATGGCTGCAGGGGCTCCCCTGGTTTCCACCAGTGCCACACAGCCTGCTTCTGGGTGTTTGTGACTTGCCAACTTATTGTATTCCACAGATTGGCTTCAGGTGGCTTAAAAAAAAAAAATCCAGATTTTGCTTTTCCCCGAACACCACAGGTGTAGCTGACCGCAATTTTCACTGCTTGATAGCTGCTGGAAGAAAATGTGTCTGTGGGTGAGTTGGGCACTTCACCAAAAGTCTGAGACCTGCTCATTTGGAATTGTGAGGAAGATGAGTCCTTCCTCTCCAAAACGTGGCTGTTGTTTTTACGTGGGGTGGAGATAAAAAAAGAGGTTTTACTCGAGCTGTTTTTCACACTGTTGTGTAGCATCTGGCTCCCAGATTTCTCTCTTTTCAAGTGGACTGAAGGGAAGAGAACAATTGCTCCTGCCTTTAGCTTCTGGGAATAGCAGCTTTGGAAGGGGCAAAGAGCCCTTATCTTTACCTACAGCAGATAAAATTGAGGGAATCTCTTTCCTTTTCCTCATCTATCAGAGATCTCTGAGAAATTTCTCATTTTTACCTCCTTCCCTTGAAACAAGGGCTCTGAGTGAAAGAGACATCACCCTCCTGTGATGGAGTTAGGTCCCTAGCTAAGGAGCACACACTGCCTCCTTGCAGCAGTGCTGAGAAGGGCCCCCAGAGTGGGTCTTGTCTTTGTACCTGAGTAGACACTGGAATCATTCAGGACAATCTGTTCTGAACCGGTTTGCAACATCCAGTTCCCCAAATTTGTGCTTAGAGTTACATGTGCTCAGTGATACCAAAAAAAAAATACTACAGGAAAATATGCATCAAATGGCATCTAGTTTTGTTTGCTTTAAATCTCCTATTAGGCTACTTCTGAAACTTGTTCTCCATTTTTCTGACTGCCCTGATTCCAGGGGAGATTGAGTTTCCTTCTCTTCTTCAATGGGACTGTTCTCCTAGTGAGTTACTGTCTTGGTTGTGCAGAGGGATAAATGCATGATTTTCTCAATTTGAAAAAGGCCCAAAAAACATTCTTCTGCTCAGCCTCAGCCATTTGGCTGGGAGGTTTCCACATATGTGTCAAGCTGGATTTTCTTCTCTGACTGCAGAAAACTACTCAGATGAGTTTGAGGGAAAGTACAAGCTTTTGACAGCACATTGAAGATTCCAGCTAATTTAGTTCATTGGGGATTTTTCTACACAGCATTCTTCTGCTGAAAAATGCCAGCTCATTGTGGTGGAGGCTCAGCTCCAGCAAATTGCTCACTTTAACAGATAACAGCCTGAAGGAGCCTGAGGTTGGAGAGGCCAGGCAGGGTGGTATTTGTACCCCATGACACTCTCCCTTATAGGACTTAAAAATTCTGCGTCCAAAGTTTCATAATTGCCCTGTTGTCAGCAAAAAATTGTGAAAACTCATTGATTCCTTATGGTCTTCCCATGTCTGACCCATCCACAAAGTTATTACCTACTCCTTGCTGAACTGTGCTGACTCATACTACAGATGTCTGTCCTTGTTGTTTTAAGCTTTGGTCCAGTCTGGACAATTAACCATGTTGGAGTCATTGGGGTTCCCCAACTCATACTTTTAGCTTGGGAAAGGGATTCACATTGTTGCAGGAGTCCAAAGAAGTTAGATAAAAAGAGTCAGTATTAAAAGAGCCTTGGAGGCAAAAAATCAAGGTAAGGAATGCCTGACAGAGGGTCACCAGTAAACCTCAGCTGTGCATTTACATGATGGGGGAGGTTTTAGTTACAGGATCTCTTTTCTTTCTTGTGGGTTTCCTGCCTCGCTCAGTGCACTGGAGAAGCTTTGCTCAACTAAAGCAGCATGGTTATGTAGTTAAACATGCTGTTTTCCCTGGGTTGAGTTCAAGCGGTTTAAAAGCAAGAAGAATTTCCAAACTTTGCTTTCCCCTGAATGCCACAGCTATAGCTGGCTCCTATTTCCATTGTTTCCACCTCTTGATTACTATTAAGTCATGGCTGTGAGTGAGTGAGTGGGTGGCTGTGGGCAAGCAGCTTTGCCTTGCTATTTATGGAAGTGAAAGGCATGTGATGAAAATGAAAAAAAGAAGTCTGCTGCAGCGATGAAACTGGTTGAAAGTCGCACAGTGGGCTGGATTACATCCCTGCCCAGAGCCTTCATTTTGTGTTGGCACATAGTTCAAACATGTTAAAAGTCTAATGAGGCTACTTCTGCTACTGAGTGCACACATTAGATTCTGCAGAAGTATTGAGCAAGTGCAGGTGAAACTAATGGGATCTGTTATCTAAATATAGAAAATAATATGCCCTATTAAATGTTATTTAAAAAATGCAAGCTGCAACTCCAATTAGGTACCAAAAATGAGAAAAGATTAATATAATGAGGCAGCCTCTTGTCAATGAACCAGGAATAATATCAGCTTTCTGATGAAAACTGTTGTGCAGCGTCCAGACTCCACAGCTTCCCAATTCCCTGATGAGCCAGGAGGGAAGAGAGGGTCATTAACATTCTGGATTGTTAAGAGTTTGAGAAGAACATGCATGATGTGAACTAGCTTGGAGAAAAATAGTCTATGCTCATGTAAACACAGACAGCATCATAAGACTTCAAGGGTCAGAGCTCAGCTTGAATTAAGACAGATCTCTCTTATTTAATATTTAGTACTGGGAAGATGAAAGAAGTATTGCCCTAGAAAAATCAGTTTTAAAATTCTGCTGTGTGCTGGGATTTCACTTTAGAAATAAATAGGGATGTTCTTTCCTTTGCTGTGCACTTCAAAGATTTACATACGTGACAACGAGCAATCAGCTGTTTGCTGAGTGCAAGTCAGTGTCATAGAAAAATAGCCACCGGTTTGTTCCGTGAAGTCATGGGAAGAAACAAATAAAACAAATGGCACAGGGAATGCTTAATGGTTTTTTAAGAACATAATATGGCTGATTAGAGCATTTTTTTCCACTGAGGGTAACAACCATCTTTGTGGTTGTTAGAAGCAAAAATGTTTAGTGAGAATATTGTAATAAAAAGGAAAATAATCAGCTTTTTCAGAACATGCTCTGGAGGGTTTATCCCTAGACCATGCTCACTGTGACCCTCATTTTGTCACTTGCTTCCCATCACCCAGAAGCAAGCATCTGCTCATCTCATAGATATCCTGAGGAATATTATTAATAGTTTCTCTTCTTATTAGTATCTTTTTTTTTAGTATCACTGATGTATGCTAGGCACTTTATGTACTAATAAGGAGGCGAGTTACTTTTCCTAGAAACTTGTAAACGATTGGGATTTGCCTGAAGTAGGGTAAAATGAATCTTTCTGGGCTGTATTTATTCATCTATTACCTGTAACAATTTATCTTTCATGCCCGGCTGCGGCAGGTCTTGTTTTTACAAAACCCAAAAATGTAGTAGGTGATCCACAGCAGAGTCTAAGCATGGCCTGCAACTGGAATGGTGTTTTCGGGGAGATAAAAAGCCAGCCAACCAACCAACCAAACAACAAAATCCAAAAAGAGATGATGTTGGCAGGTCAGTCTTGCTTGGTACTCTTGCTTGCCATTCACCCTCCAAATTCCAGCCATCTCAGAAGCAGATGTTTCTGTAGCCTGCCAAGTTTAAATGTTAGAAGGAAGGGGGAGAAGCAAAGTTCCCAGTGGTGCTGGAGAACCACTGGGCAGAAGTGAATCCCAGGGAGCCCAGTGCAGATGCTGGGTGCTCTGGGCATCCTGTCCTCACCAAGAAGAGAAGGCTGGTGGCTACAGCCTGGCCTGCAAAGCCTCATGTGGGTGCTCCAGGGTTGCTCCTGAACAAATGGTGTGGAAGTTCCATCACCCTGGAGGTGGTCAAGCAGGGAAGAGTCTTGCAAAGTCTACATGAGAGAAAAAAATTCGCATCCTCATTGGCATTTTAAATTATGTAAGGCACTGCTCTTCCTGATGGCTGAGAAGGGATACTAGCTCTAATAAATTCTGCTAATTGCTGATACCGTTTTAGGGAAAGATGATTTATCTTCCTTGGGTAGACAGTTTAGGTTCTTAGTTACCAAACACACTCACTGACACAGCTGCTGGAGATTCCTGTTTTAGTTGTATACTTCCTTGCACAATCTTTTTTTAAACAATAACATTTGAAAGGTATGCAGGAAGCGTAGGTGACATGTTTTGATAAAAAAAAAAGCTTTCTTTTGATTTGACTATGAACTTAGATCCATGTGAAAAAAATGTGGTCAGTCTTTCTAAATGCTGTACTTTTTCCCTATATATCCACTACTATAAAATACAGTCGTGTGGAACGGTAATATCCAAAATTGTCTAAAATACAGAAGTCTAAATATTTGCATATTTCTGATGAAACATCCTGATTATTATATTTACCCATACACAATTTAGCACAATAATGTCTAGTTTAGAGTCAGACTGTGTGTATGTGAGGGTGGTATTTACTGTGCATGGCTCCAGTTAACATGCCAAGTCTTGCTTTTGTCTTTAATTCATTTTTCAAATATTTCAAAATTAATTATTTTTCAAATAATTAAATTTAGATATAGAGACTGTTCTGTAATGATATGCATATTATATGCATATGTAGTATGTGCGTAGCATTTCAAAAGGTATGTACATCTGCAGACATACTAAAGACAAATAGTTAATGTTACATTACATGCATATAATAGATTCATAAATATAAAATACTTTCACCGGTCTTTGGTTTCCATGCAGATTTACAGTCTATCAAATGGATTAAAGCCTGTGGCTGCTGCATAGTCAAGTAGGCAGCTGCTCAATATTTATTTTTATCTTCATTGCTGAAAAAGTAGGCCCACTGCTCATTAAATTAGTCCTGGTTCTTCCAGTAAGCACTATCTCCTTCAGCAGGAGTACAGGTTAGAGATATTTGGAAGTTTTCCAGCAATACCTAGGGTTTTTTCTTTTTTATTTTTCAGAGGAGTTATATTTGAGCCTGAAATGTTTCAGTCAAAAGAAAAAAAATACTTTACTGGGTCCAAGTGACCATATGTATTCACACATCACACCTCCACCCTCAGCATTCACACCTCACTACTTCCTTGGATTTCTTTGGGTGTCCGGAGCCTCAGTTTAATCTGCCTGATAGATGGGCTAATTATGTTGAAAGCTAATGATCCCTGGGCCTTGGGCAGTCTGCCATTAAGCTGAGAACCCAAACCACTGGCTGGCTGGCAGATCTTCCCCAGGCACAGCAGATCTGAAACGGGGCCATTTTTGCCAGAAAACTCCTTCCATCAAAAGCCCACCATTTCCCCTGGAGTTTAAAGTTTTGGAAAAAAGACAAGAAATTTCACAGAGAACAAACCCCATGCTTTTCAGCCCAGTCTAGTCCACTTACACGATAAATCATCGTGTTAATCCACAGCACCTTTTTATTAATATTTTCCTTTTCCTATTATGTTCATGGAATGTCAGACTCTGTGAGTACATACATATATATATATGTATGTGTGTGTATATATAGATACACACACACACCAAATTAGACAAAATATGTTGTCTGTAAGTAGGTAGATTTCTGTTGTGCCTGGAAGGGCAAGGGGGGAATTCTTCAGATAGTTCTTAGCTTTGGTATTTCTTGGCTCCTCAATGTTTTAGTTTGCAGTCTATTTATAAAGTTAGAAAGTTATTTAAAAGATGTATTTTAATGGAAAGTCTAAGAGAGGCTCATTTTGAACTAAAGTCCTTGTGATTTTTCAGTAGATGTTCTAAAAATAGTTTTGTTATGTACGTGATGTGGACTGCAGAGTTTTGCAATAGCAGAGTTCTTGGGCAGATTGGGGTTTGTCAGGAATTACAAAATGGAGTATAAGGTTATAAAATAATCTACATCCCATGATAATACTCAGGGAGAGCTCTAGATTCTTATAAACACTGAATGCATTGACTTTCCATTGTTGTACACATTTCTCTCCTGAACTTGTGCTGTTTTATTCCCTGAAGAAATAAGGGCTCTGGTTATTCTGGGCAGAACAGGGGCGGCAAAGCAAGCAACCTTTGAATTAAAATGGGATTTCTATGTCTGTCCTCTGCCTCATTTGCATTTTAGTCAGGAATTCAGCACTTAAGCAGAGACAGGAACTTTATTACTTGGGGTATTACATATAGTGCACTTTTAAAATACTCTAGTGATTTACTATTGGGTCCTTGATCTGATATTTGAAAGTTCTTCTTTACAGCCTTAAGTCTCTTGTGGTTATGCTTCATTTCATGTGCTTTTTCTTGTGTGAAAAAAATGTCCTTGTTCCCAAGGTGGGGCAGCTCTCTAGAGTGTAAGCTCTCCAGGGCAGGGAACATCTCTTACTCCGTGTTTGTACCACGTCGCTGTTGCCTTGACCTGGTCGCAGGCTCGAGCTCCTGTGCACTGTTGCAATGCGAATAATAAACACTACTGAAAAGTAAAGAGTCTGTCCGGTCAATTGGAGTCTTACCCAGCTATGAACAGAGGAAAATTGGGTGTCAAAGTCAATGCTCTCCATTACAGGTTGTTTCAACCTGTAGTGACAATTTAAAATAGTAATGAGTTTTATAAATTAGCTGTTCAGCTACTTGATAATTTGCAGACTTTAGAAGGTTTGCTGATGGTAAATATGATGACATTTCTTGTTAACAGTAAATAGTGAGACTGTACAGATTTACCAAACAAAGGAGAATTCCTACTCTGGGATCCTGCCCTAAAGGGCTTCTGTAAGTATAAATCTCTGTAAACTGCAGAATTGCTAAAGCATAAAGCTAAGTACTTCTGTAAATGCAGAGAGTCTAATTACTCAATTCACTACATGAATTATCATAAAGGTAACTGTAGAGGACTTTTTTTTTTCTAAAAAAAATAAGTTTCTCTAGGCAATGACTTAATGTGTAGTAGTGATTCCAGACATCTTAGCAAAAAAAAATGGAACCTTATGAGCTGATTTATCTCCGTAAGTATTTTTCTCATTTGACGCTTCATGTGGTTATGGGATCAGAGTCATCTCAGCTGAATGTGAACAGGAAATCATGGGAATATTGATAGTGTGGATAGCATATGTAAAACTGCATTGAAAATAGTGGCCCAAACGTGTGCAGTAGGATGGATGGCCCATTTCTAATCTGAGACAGGCAATTACACAAGGGTAGGAAGCAGAAGGTGAAAAATATGCAGGGTAGAAGTCTGTCATAATGTCAAGGCAGGGATCACTGTTCAGAGCTGGAGCCAAACTACAGAAGAGTCTCAACTGAACATTCACTGAATTCTTCTTCCTTCCAAGTGGAACATTTTATTCTACAAAAGTAAGAAATAAAAGAGCTGCTGTTGTAAGTTGTCTTTTATGTTGTAATTTTGGAGGAATGTTTTAGACATTATTCTGTCTGCTCAGGACAGCTTTCTTATTGCTTAGATGATGTTTTTCAGATATGGAAAAATCTGCCAGAATTGCCACTGTTCTTCTTCACTTGTAGGTTAAACTTCCCGTGACACTGGTCTGTGTGAAACCAAGGAGCTAATCTCCTTATCCCTGACTGATCTCCAAGGTTCTTCTGATCTCATTTGGGGCTTAGCACTGCTATGGGTTTAAGAAGTGATGCTTCCTCATCCTCGTCCCTTTCATTTGCACATGATGTGCCAAAACCAGGTACCTGGTCCTTATCGGCTGGGTATAGAGAGCTGATATCTGGATGATTCCTAAGTCTTCTCCTTATCAGTAAACATCTATGTTTTTTACACTGCTGAGACCATCACTGATCACACTATCAGTGCACACAGCTGTCAGGGGAAACAGCCATAATTGTTTTTTTACTGGCTTTGTTGTTAGCTGAGAGCAACCACTCGTTTATTTCCAGGTGTTGGTTCTCTGTCCTGGGAGCTCCCTGGGACAGATCTTCCCCCTTGTCTCTGCCCTGCCAGAGGCCAGGCAGCTGTGGCACTCCAGTGGTGTGGGGCTTTATCTCACCCACAGCTGGCTGATTTGCATCTTGTAGATGGAGGCAGCGATGTGGAAGTCAGCGGCACAGGCAAGTTCTAGATAACTTGGAGCTGAATCTGGGTGATGTGGTGAAGCCACCTGGAAGTCTCTTGAGGGTCACAGCTGCTCCTTCAAGTCCCAAAGCTTGTCCGTGCTGTGTTACTAGAGCCTGCAGCTGGGTTATTGCTGTACCCTCCGCTGCTCATCAGCACTTACAGGCAATGGTATCTAGTAAGGGCACTCGTTTGCCTACCTTGCAACTACCTGGGGACTGCAGCAGTTTCCTCTGGAAATATTCATTGCCACCACAGTCTGCCCCATTGCTGCTACCAGCTGCATGTTCCTAAAAGCCAAGCCAGAAACGGGTGTTGGAGCAGCAGCCTCTGCGGTGGCTCGTGCATTGCGGAGCGAGTGGCACACGTGTTATAAGGCACGTTTGGCCTGTTGGTTTGCAAACAAATTTAGCGTGTTAAGGCTTAAAAGGCTTAAACCTATAAAGCTTGAGGCGATTTGTGAATCGTTGCCTGTAGAGGTAACCTTTCTCTTCCCAACATTTTGCCACTGCTGGAGTTAATGAAGAAGATTAGTAAGAAAGCAAAAAAAAAGTCCGACTGGGAAGAACTCACTCTACACATCAGGAAAGTATCCAGGTCTGATGCCCTGCAAGTACCATGCAGCACTGAAGGCTGTGAAACTGGGATGCAAATGAAATGTTGAGCACAGGGGAAATGGAAGCAACTGGCTTGCTTTCCATGCCAATCTGTGACATTACTAAGAACCCATGTTGGCAAGCAGCAAAAAATTGCTATAAATTAAAATAAAACAAGGGAAGCACAGAATCATGATGATGTTGATAGAAGATGGCAAGTCATTTAATGAAATCTCCCTGTATTACAGCAGTAGTAAACCAACTTGTTAAACTTCTGAAAGCAAATTAGATGGTTTTAAAATGAAGTGAAAATACATTTAAGTGATAAATTAACTTACTTTGTTTGAATGAACAATACAGTGCTCAGCGTATTTTTCAAAATGTAGAACCAACAAGCTGTTATTTTCAATGTGGCAATATTTTATTTTCTTTTTAAATTTGGAAATTGATGTAATATAAATGGAGGCAATTAGTGTGCTGGGAAAACCTACGATCCAAAAGGACGTGTGTGGAGCTATGGTTTTGTCTCAGTGCAGTGAAGTCTGATTTTAGTTATCTTGTGTTCTGGCAAGTTTTTATCTGGTTTGTGTAAACTCCAGGTTTAAAATGCAGTGTTGTCTGGTCTTGGCTGAGTAAATTCTTCATTAATGCCTTCTATATTAAGTGTGTCTGGCCCCTCCACAGGCGCTGAAGTGTGATACTTTGCAAACAGCTGAGAGCCTTTCCAAAGCATTCCTTCAGGGGTACTTCTCATCCCTCAGCCTTCACAGGGGCATGGCTGTGGTGTGGCCCCTTACCTTGCTGGCTGGGTTAAGTCTGTCTTTCAGCTGGAAGTCCTCAGAGAGCAAAAATGAAAACAGAAGATGGCCATGATTCACACCAGCGTTCTAGGACATGAGTCTTTTGTTACTGCTTTCTTCAGCTAGGAGAGTGAGATTCTTTTCTGCTTGAAATTGTAAAGTGTTTAGAGATGTGCCTTTTGTTTTAATAGCAGAAAAGGCATTCTCAGCGGTACTGAGGCTGTCATGGCAGATTAAAAGAGCCCAGGGGAACAACTGATTAACAAAAAGAAAATTAATGTAAAGTCTTTGTGTCTCTGTTTTGAGCTCGTACAGGGGAATACAACTTGCTTGGCAGTCATCATTAGAAGATCGCCTTTGAAACTAACATTTTATCAAAGCTCATAGTGGAGGGTTGTAACAGTAATGGCTAATTTCTGCTCTTTTGTTTTTACTTCTGTCTGATTTGCAATAAAAGTAAAACTCAGCTTTTCATGACCAAGCACTGAGGAGGCAGGATAAAGGCAGAAAAAGATTGAAGTTGGATTGACTGAAACTGTTCCAGCTACTTTTAATGTTTTATTAACTGTTTTTAAGAAAACATTTCGAACTGGAAACAGAGAATTGGTTTTTAAAATACTTCAAACCTAAGTGTTTCCACATTTTAAAAAAAAAAACCCAAACCTAATTTGGCTCTCAGTCAGAACTTCTGCGTGCAAAGTCCCCGGTCTGATGAGTCACAAGTTCTGCAACAAAAAGTGTTTCCCTAAAAAATTCACCCCCGGGTTTAAGCATATTGGCTGATAAGATGTTCCACTCTTAAGATTAGCAAATAAAACATGTTAGGACTTTATGAAGCAAATGAATCATCACTCCTTTTAATCATTGCCTCTGGTCTAACTCTATGGTTTGCTGAATTCCTCCTGCTCTGAATTAGTGACAGTGGAAGAGGTGTTGGTTCGAGGCCTTCCACTCTGTGCTGGTGTTGCCATCAGCATTGCTGAGACAGTAAAACTCAGAGTGTGTTTGATGGGAGCTGTTACCTCTATTGTCTCATCAGCATCGTGGTTTTCTGCACTCCTATCCGCTGGCCACTGCTGTGCAAACATACTGAAAGCCACAGCTTTGCTCCAGGAGTCTCCCAGACAGAGCTGGTTTGTACAGCTGGCCCGAGGGAATAACCTGGACCTTATTCTGGGGGGTCACATGCAAGGAAAGGCTCCGCTTGGTTCTTTGGGCAGAACCACAAACAGACAGTGACGTCTCCCACAGATGCTGATCAGCCCTTAGGAGCAAAACAATCCTCAGGCCTGAGCCTGATTCTGGGGCTGGAGCAGGAGCTGCACTGTAAGGTGATGGGTCCCAGCCATGCATGGAGGAGTGCATCTCTGGTGTTCCCAGACACTCAAGGAGAGAAGAAATTGTTTGCTTTCTTTCCTTTCAGGGCAAAACAAAAACAACCCCCCCCACCCCAACACACCTGGAAGGAGCTTTTTATTCTTTATATTCTTTGAGGAATGGCTTCACCTTCACATGGCAGCATTCCTGCACATCTAGTGCCTGCCAGTAACATAAAGAGGGTGGTAGCATCTGTGTGGCCGCTTTGACAAGTGTCTTCAGTGAGACGTCTGTTGCAGAGCAAAAATCTCTGCTCTGCAGGAAAACATTGGTGCAGATGGCACCAAGTACCAGACATAGAGAGAGGCCAAATTCCCGTGTCCCAAACAGTAATCAAGTATTGTGCTTAAGATAATAAATAAATTCAGATAAATACCTTTGGTGTCTGGTAATCACAAAAAGAAGAATTCAATGATTTCATAGATCTGGAGCTGAATTAAAGGCAGAAAAGTGACAACAAAGCTCACTACTTCCAGAACAAAAGCTTTGCACTTTTTTTTCTTGTTTTGTTCTGTTCAATTGACTTAAGTGGGGCTACAAGATATGGATGAAATCTTTTACCTACAAAGTGTTATAGCAGGATTGGTCCTAATGGTGAAAATCATTTACTCTGTATTATGTTTCCCCAGCTATATCTTATGAACTCCTTCATCTCAAGGGAAACAAAATAAATAAGCTTTAAACCAAGTTACTGCAGTTGAACTACAGCCATGGATAGAAGTAGGGTAGAGTATCAGTCTTACTACCAGAGTACTTTATAAGTGCTGCTGCTGATAGGATAGTATATATTCAGATTAACTGAAAACTGTTCAAGAGTATAAGTATTAGAGTGGTGGCAACTGTATATTTAAAAAAAAATGTCTTTTACTCTGCAAAATACAACCTTTTTCCTGTCCATGGGCAGAGTCAACTGCGGCGTCAGTCCATGCCACTGGTAGCCCCACAGGTCCCATGAATTAAATCCCAGGCTGAGGAGTGATGTCATTCCCTCAGTTCTTTTTTAATCTCCTTTTTGTGCTGAGAGCAGCCATCTGTCCCTCTCCAGACAATGATGGAAGCAGCTGTGCACGGTGTGCCATCAGGAACAAAAGCCTCTGCTCCATACCAGCGGGCAGCGGGCTGCGGGTCAAAGGGGGTTATAAGGATATCAGGGTCAAATGACACCTGTACAGGAAAATAAAACTAGGATTGTACAGCCTTTGTGTGTTCTTTCAGTAGCAGAGAAGTGGGGTCAGCCTTTGTCTGGGTGTTTCTCTAATGGCCCTGGGAATGCGTATGTGCTTTCAAGGATACCTGTGCCGCTACTTACCCATGGAGTAACGGAGTAACAAAGCCAGCTTCAAGCAGAGGGCTAAGCAAACATGACACAAAACAATTATTTTGAAGGGAAGACAAAACAACTTGGATACATTCTGGTACTTTATGCAAGTTCAAAGGGTGTGATCACAAGTGGTTTGCATATTCTATAACAGACCGTTGTAAAAGCGCAGTGAACCATGCTTTTCATGTGCTGTCTGCAGCACACAGGAGTTCCCTTGCTGCTTTGTAGGAAAAGGGAAGTGGAACGAGGGCCAAGGTGCTCAAAAGCTAATTTATGAGAAGAAGAAGTTGCTTATGCTTTGGGTGGCTTTTTCTGCAAGGTGAGCTGGAAGGAGCTGGAGGAGGGTACATATCCCGTAGAATGAAATTGCCCATTCCTGCAGATGCGTTTCTGCTTTTCCATACGTGGTGCATGTCCTGTCCCAACTCTTCTCCTCTGTGCTTCGTCCATTTTAGAACAGAAACTGATACAATTGTAAGCTGTAGGAACCCTTCTTATATAACAAGGGGGAATGTGATACTCCCTGGCTGAGTTCAGAGCTTTCTGTCTTTTCTTTAACCCCACATCACTTTTGCCTGCATGGATTCCTTCTCCGCTTTTAAGCAAACACACATTTTGAAGCCAGAGCTATACCAGGGGCTATACAGCCTTACTACTTCTTTTGGGATGACAGCCTGGGGTTTGATGCTGTCTGTCACTACCAGGGTTAATGACATTCCTTGGAGGTGATGGGACAGAAGCACATATTTCACAAACAGGTAAGCTGTAAACACTGTATGCTCCTGTTTCAGAGGAACGTGTCCTGGGACATTCATGGATATACAAGTGAGCTCAGAAAAGCTGTCAGACAGCCGTGGCTGGGCCATCACCAAAACCAGTGATGTCCTCCATGCCACAATTTCACTTGTGCATGTGGAAAGTGGCTCCCCATTGCCCGCTTTGGTTTTTCACAATGCAATTCATAAAGGATACTGAAATGAAACTTCACAGTCATAAAGCACAGCATTTTTATAAAACTAGCATTTATCCCTTTTTTTTCTGGTTAAGGGCTGTTTGTTCAGGCTTGTTAAAAAGTATTCTTTCAACCTGAAAACATGCCATGTTCTTATTTGCTAATTGCCTACTTTGTTTCCTAAATGGCATGAATAAGTCCTGTCACCTTACATTGTCTACTGAGTTTATGCTTTTTTAATGGGGAAAAGTCACAAGATGCTGCAGTAAAAGGGGACAGAAATATTACTAATGATGGAAAACACATGACTGCATTTCTGGATCATTGTACTGTGCAGTTTATCTGAAGGTGCCATGTCTGCTGAGCAGCAGTGTAATTCAGTCATGTGAATTAAGTTTGAGACTGAAGCTTTAGAGTTCCTTCACACCACCAAGAAACTGCCAAAACTAGAGAAAAATCCTGTTTGCCATTTGATGCTGATGTTGGCACTGTCCTCCCTGCAAATTGCTTATCATTGCCATCTCCCTGTGAGTGCTAAATGAATAGAGCATCACACTGATGAGAATCCACTCCTGAACTGTTACTGCCCAGAAAGAATTTTATAGATTGCCAGTTTTTTAGACAAGATGATCACCGGTTCGTGAATCACTGGCTCACAAATTATTTGTTCCCTTTCAGTCTGCATAAATCTCTATTTAACCCACTATAAAGTCTCTTGTTTTAAGCTGTCTTAAGCTGGGGCAAAACTTGGGGTGCTGCTGTTGATTCCTGAGTCTACCACAGCATACTTTACACTCTGGCAGATCTGTCACCACTTTACAGCTTCTCCAGAGATCAGCCAGCTCTGCCAAGCGGTTAGTGGCTCCGGTAATAAATGCCATTGCTGTCTGACTGTTGTTTCTGGGAGACTTTAGTGAAGCCTGTTTTTCTCCACATTTTATCAAAATCCCAGATTTTTTCTTCTCTGTATGAACAGGCACTCTGACTGCACTCTGTAAGACTCAGCCCAGACCGTGTGCTGCAAGGCTGAGTGGATCTCATTCCAGGAGAAGTTTACTGTCAGTAACACAGAATATCAGAACTCAAAGTGAGAAACAGAAGAACTTTCTGACTTTTATTTTTTGTGTTTTGTTTATTGTGTTAGATTTTACTGTCTGTGGAGAAGATAGACAGTTATTTTGTTTCTTTGAGACAACACCTGGCTGTAGGGTGTAGTAGTGTTTGAGACAGAGAAATGAGAATTATCCCAAAAGTGAGGGTGTAGGTGTTTGTGTAGGATGCTGTGTATACATTTGGGAATGTAATGAGGTATAGGGTCAAACATCCAAGCCTTTTGCCCACCACATAACATAGTAGCTGTATAGGACTGGGATTTGTTAAAAAGCTGATATTACACAGACTCAGTGCAGTCTCACAAAACATGGTCCTCGGTCGAACCCTGTGTTTGAGCATGACATCCATCTAGCTCCATTAAGCAGTTATTGTTAATGACAACCCCACATGAGCAAGCCTAGAGGCCCCAAGGGCAGGACCGCTGTTGCCTATGGTGCCTCCAGGCCTTTTGCCATCTTTTCCTTTTCCCCTAATCACATCCTTTCAAGGGCACTGCGCCGCACTCGCAGGAGTCGTCTTTCTCAGAAGGGACGTTCTTGCCTCCCTGCCTCTCCCCAGACAGGGAAGTAAGAGTGTTAACTTCTCCACTTCTTTGTGGCAGCCCAGCGGGTTTGGCTCTGGTTCAAGCTCTGCAGTCTCCTTGCAGGGTAATGACGGTTTTAATCAATGGCAAGCTGGCTTTCCTAAACAAAGTGCTGTTTCTTTGGAAATCAAGAGCTTCACAGTGAAAATGTAAAAATATGAGCAGGTCATATAGGTATATAGCTTACATGGTGCTGAGCCAGCATTCACTGGGGATCTGGATAAAAACTGCAATGTTTAGGCTATTTTTTTAAATCTCTGTCTCTTGACTAAAAGTCCCATATATTGCAGACAGCATGAGTCACTTCCTTCTTAACTCATTGAGGCCACTGTATGTCATATTAAGTTCATTATGTTGCTAGGCTATTTCCTCTGTGGGTGAGATGTCAAAATACTGGCTACCTACGTAGTCAGTGTTAGAAATCTCTATTAGTATAGACTCTTCCCTCTACAGTTACATTTCTCGAAAAAGTTCATTCAATGAGCCCGGATAAACCTGTAAAGTTTTATAAAATTGCATGCAGCTGTGTAGCAAATGATACAGTAAACTGGATATTCCGCATTTCCAGAGCATGAGTCTTAGCCAGTCTGAAGTATGGGGAGTATTGATAACCGAAGCAAGTACCATTATTAATCTATAATTACTTATAGATATGGTTGAGGCTGATAAAATAAATTACTCCTTACTTTATTTATTCTAAAATTGAATGATAACAGAATAGATACAGAAAATAATACTGAGAGCTATTGATTATACCTAATTTTGAATATCTTAAAGCAAAGCTGTTTCTACCAGAGCCATCGAGTTTTCCTATATGATCCATAAATGTCCTGCAAGAAGGCAATTCAAGCTCATCCATTTTAGACTTGACCACTCATAGAAGAGGATGAATCACTGTCTGGAGGTTTCTGGTTTTCTCCTTTGGTTATAAAGCAAGAACATGTTACTGTTTTAGCTTGGACACCTGCTATGCATCCATCCATCCATCCATCCATCCATCCATCCATCCATCCATCCATCCATCTATCCATTCAATTCTTAAATGTGCATTTGTTAGAAAAAGGCTGTGTTAGTTCTGTTGTCAAAAAAATACCATCATCGTTGACAGAATAACAGGATCACTGCCAATATTTTGCAAATATCAGGATAAATATCATGTTTGAATTTTCATTTACCTACAGGCCTGATGTTATGATGGATACACATTGATCTATACGTGTGATAACAGTACTCATTGACATACACTGCAGGCAGGCAAATCCAGTCAGTTGCATGTGGTTTATCCCCAGAGAGAACAAGAGGCAATTCAGAAATCAATCCACTGCAGTTTCCCTGAGAAAGCCCTGTTTGCAGACGAAGCGGCTCCTGGCAGCCCTGTGGGGGCTGGTGTTCCGTGGGGCCCTGGTGCTCCTCTTCCACCACAGCAGCAGCAGTGGCCGTGGTGTGCAGCTCTGCTTTCATCTGCCCCACTTAGTCCTCTTGCCTCTTCTCTTTCGTCCCTCTGCTACCATTTTGGTCATGAATTTTAAGCACAGAGGAGAGGATCATGAACTTGGCCAGGAAAATGTCATTAATAACCTTGACAAGTATGGAGATGGATTGGGAAGGATAAAGGAGAGAGTGGGAGGAAAGGAAGTCGAGACAATAAATAGGCTAGACCTGCTGTTACCATGTTAATCTCTGCAGGGTTATTTGAGGGAATTGCTGTGGTAGCTCATACTGTACCAAGGTCCTTTCCTCATTTGTGCACTATTTATTCCATGTTACTGACACTGTATTTGTAACACATTGCGTATTTATTACATTTTACAAAAATAAGAAATCAAAATACTATTTCAGACGTACTGAATACACAGGTGGATGGGGAATACACAAATTAATGCATTAAGTGATAGAATTGCCTGGTAACATAAAAGCTTTTAGTCTCACTCACTATTTCTTAATTGAAGATGACTATGTAATTGCATACCACTTAATGTGATCTCCAGTTGTTGTTCCAAAATAGACAATAGTTTATTATATTAATACACCATAAGAGGCTTACAGCAACTATTATTTTTAATAATAGTCTCACTAGTGCCTTCCTGATTATACAGTACTTCACCTTTGGATGTTGTATTGTTTGGTTCACTACATTGTTTTGAGTAAAATAATCATGATGCATGCAGAAAAATCTGTTTGAGGAGGATTTAGAAAAGGGATCTGAAGTTTAAGGGAGATTAGATTTCCATTTACTGTAGGTAAATTATATCTTTTATCTGTGTAGGAATGGACTGAATACCCTGTCAGAAAGAAGTGTATATAAATGACAGCTGGTTGCTGCGATGCTAATAAATAATCAATCACATTAATTTAGGAGAGATGTAAATATTACCATTTTAATAACTTTAGCATCAAAACATGTACTTCGGAAGTCTTCCTAAATAAACAGGTTTTTTTGCTGTGGATTATCTGCAAAAGATAGGTGTGAATGGTGGTGATGGAAGTGCAACCAGGCTCTCCAGAACAGGAGCCCAGTGTAGATAATCTGCTGCCTGAACACTTATGCATATTGTTGGCAGCGGGTCAGTCATAATTTTCAGAGGTACTGGTGGTTATTGAAAAAAAAAAAGAAAGTTGAAATTCCAAGTAGTAAAAAGAAAAACTATAGATAAATCTTAATCCTTAAAAAAAACCACCTGTATTTCTTTGTTTTTTTATTAAAAGTGTCCAGTTTACTGAGTGGCAATTCAACTTGAAAGGAAGTTTTCTGCTGGAAACAAGAGACTGTTGGGTTTGGGGCAGGGAAGAGGCACCCTTGAGGAGTCCCAATGGACCTGCACTTAGAGGAAACTCTCAGTGATTGCAGTTAGGGCTCTGTTGAACAGAGCTGTAACTTTTTGATTCCCTAGGAGCAAGTAGATGGTGTTGCCACCAAAAAGCAAACCAGAGAGCAGCAGCAGCCCAGTAGCTGCACAATCTGATTTCTCCCACAGCCCCTGGCCACATGTTGAGGATCTTCCTGGCCCTGCTCACCTCTGCTCACCTAATTGACATCAGGAGCCTTCCTGCTGGAGAGAGGGTTTCTTAGGAACGTGGGTTTTGCAAATTCGTGTTGGCAAGCACCACTCTGCATGCACTGTACTTGGCTTTGTGTTCAGCATGTTTTCTGCTTGGAGCTTGTTTCCTCCCACTGTTTGAGCAGCACAGAAGCCTTTGAATGGCAGCTCACAGTGCTGTGGCAGTGGGAGGCATGGACTGGTGCGACTGTGGTATGGCAAAGGCCTTTGGCTGACTGGCCTCCACCACCATTTCCCCTCTGTGTCCTGTGTCTTGCTAAGAGACGGCTTCTTTGACGTGTTCTGAGCACCTCGTGGGAAGAGCTCCGTGGGAGAAAATTAGGACAAACCCAATAGCTGCAAGATTCCTGCTCCGTGTGTCATCTCCACCACGTGTTTGCGATTGAGCAAACATAATCTGTCTGGCAGATAACCGAGTGTGCCGTGCCTGCAAGGAAACAGGCCTCTCTTTGACCTATGACTGTATCTATGTGCAGAGCTAAGTGTGTTTAGTTAGAGATCAGTCATGAATTTGTCACAGCTCCTCATCATGGAGCAATCTCCGTTTCACTTGTGGTGTCGTCCAAAGAGACATGCCCGTGCTCCTCCTTTCCTCCCCACAGCTGTGTCCTTCGTCAGGCAGAGCAGCAAGCCAAGGATGTGCCCCCCGATCTCCCCTCCCTGCCAGCCACATGGTGACAGCTCAGGGAGAGAAGCCATCACTCCCACAGCATCTCTTCCCACCACACTGGAGCTGGCACGGAGTAGCAGGGCAGCATGCAGAGTTCCCCCACCGCTTGCTTCCAGCAAGTCCTCTGCGCTGCCCACACGACTACAACAGAAATCATACCACATGTGCAAAGCCAAAAGCTTTTCATACTGCAGTTTGTTCTTTCCTGCACCCGAGGCCTTTGTTAGCAAACAAGACGCCAGTCTTTGAGGGGAGAGACAATGGTGTGGTTCAGCTCGTGCTGCGGAGGCGCACTGGAAATGGCGCAACAGCTGAGTTGTCACCCTCTTCCCCCCTGCTCAGCCCCTTAGTTTTATTATTCTGGTTCAGTGACATTTATTTTGCTGTAAATGCCCAATTTCCTATACAGCACATCTGCTTTTCAGAGAGACTAGTAAACTAAAATTATACGTTACGCAGAAATGCTTTGGTCTGAAAGCACAGATAACCCATATTCGCCTTTCAGCCTTCGCTAGCTTCACGTTCAGTGACAACCAGCAATAATGTTCTTAGCCACTGGCCTTCTCCTCTTTAGCTGCAGGCTGACTCACTAAGTTGATCAAGAGGTGCTCTTTGAATGAGCTGACACCTTGTGCAGCCAATTTTGTATTAGGAAAAAGAAAACGGATAAAAGAAGAGCACTGGGGTGAGCCTGTGGTATCAGGAACTGATTGAGGCTGAGAATTTGTCATTGCTGAAGTTTTCACTGTATTTAGAGAAGGAAGTGGTTGTGTATGTGGTCCAGCTCATCTGAATTTTGCAGCACCATTTAGGCACCAAACCTGTCGGGGCTTTGATTAAGCTCCTTAAGAGGATGCACTCACTGCTGGCCTTCTGTGCACATCCTGTGTCTGCAACGAATCCCCTTAAACAACTGTCTAAACAGGGCCCAAGCAAGGCAGATACCCGGGGGATAAATAAAATTTCATGTATGATAAACAGTAAATACTGCTCTGCCATAGTCATGAGGTTTGGCTGAGTTTTCCTCCCCCAAGTCTATTAAGTTTACTGCTTCTGTGCGAACACTCAGAGTTTCCATTAAATATGTCTGTATGTCTGAGCCCAGGGTGACACTCTGATATTCCAAAAATAGTTTAATAAATTGAAATTCCAAGATGTATCATCATAAGCCTGTCACTTGAGTATCAAATCTGCCATGTTATGTAAAAAATATTGGTTATATAATGGGATTTTTATCAGTCTAGTGACATAAATGCAAATATTAGAGCATTATTAGGAAACTGACCTCTCTCTGACTTTGGATCTTTTATGCTGGAAGTTAGAGAAAAAGTAGCTTATGTATATATGAAGATTTAGATGCTGTAGCTTCAGAGGTGTCTGACAACCCAGAGCTAGTTTGAGGGTTTTCTTCCTGATAAATATAAATACATTTTAAATAGCACTGAGGAAAGAAACTGGAATGTGATAAGAACTTTGAGAAACTCCAGGGTTTTCTTTGTGATGGCCCAAACTGAAGCCATTGCTGCTGAGGGATCAGAGGTGTCCCAAAAACCAGTACTTTTTACCTCTTGAAACACATGAAGAGAGAGCTGGGGAGCTATAGTCTGTCTATCTGCTGGAAAGCAGATAAAGGTCCTGAGACAACAGAAACTGGGCCTCGCTACAGGAGGACATATGGAAGAACAGCAGGGATTTCCTGCAGGCAGAGCAATGTTCATGCATGCATCACAGCCAGTTGTCACCAGTGGTCAGATAACAGTGCCAAGCCCTGGGGAAAGGCTGAATGGGCAGCAACAGCTCAGGGAGCAAAGGGTTTGTGTGGAAGTCCTCCCTGCTGGGGAGCAGAAGCTTTGGAGTATGGGAGCATGTAAAAAGTGGTGTTGTGAGTTACCTGAAAAAGAAAGGAAGTATGCTATACATAGAAGTGCATCGTTTTATGACTGAGAAGCTGATTTTGCAGGTTGCACAGCTTCTTGAAAACCCTAAGTAGGGTACTCTCTGAAATTGCACAGCCTGATGTTACTGACGGACAACCATCTGTCCCCATGGGCTTTCAAATCAGCAGAGCATCACTTTTACTAAGCACAGGCAGTCTGTGTGGTGGAGGGTTTAGTAAGTGAATTAGATGAACCTTCTGACTTTTCAGCCTGAGGTAAAAGCAGACTGAAAAAAATAGATGCAAGGTCAACTTCACAAGTTAATATAAGTGCATTAAATACTTTAATTGCACATGTTTTCTGGGTTAGTTGAAGTGGGGCAGACTGTAAAAGGCTGATGTTTCTCCAGTTCAAAGAGGCAGCTTTCCCAGTAGCACTGGCAGCTCCCCACTCTGCTCTATCACAGCACCTTTAGACTTAAATCTCACAGTGCTCTGCCGGGCAGGTAACTCCTATCCTCCTCTTATGGATGGGGAACTGGAATACTTAATGAAGGACTAAGAGAGGGGAGCTGGAGGGAAGGAAACCTGTGGGGAGGGGGCACTGAGTGTACTTATGTGCTTCCCAGTGAATGCTCAGTATCAGAGTCCTGGGACATGGAACTACCTGCCTGTAAAAAAGTGTATCACATGTCCAAAGTAGCACTGAAAGCTGTAGCACAGACTGGTCAGGGTCCCAATACCTCCTGTCCCTGGGCTTTAACTAGAAATTAGTTCCCCTGAAAATCTATAGATGCAGGTAACCAGAGCAGAGGATAACTGCTCTTGCCACCTTGAAGACCCTGTTCTGCAAACAGGGCTGTGCGTATGGGCCTCCTGCATCCGTGTGAAGCTCCCCTGCTGCCTTCACTCGAGTGCTGCACAGGGCTCCAGGGCTTCCAAGCCTGCATAGTCCCAGCTGGGCTTTCAGCTTTCCCTGGCAGGGAGCTACCTCAGTGCTACCAAGTGCACACTGACAAAATGCTTAATTTAAACCACAGCATAAAAGTGCTATTAGTGCTTGGAGTGCTGCTGGATTTTTTTCCCTTGCGCAGGATATGAAAAGAAAAAAATAAAAAAGCAAAAAAGAGAGAGATTTTTTGCCCTGTAAGATTAAACAATCATCATGGTTTTAAGGGCTTAATCTGCTGGCATGCAGACTGCTGGCTGATAAGTCTCCGAGTCTGAGTGTAATTGGATGCAGCATCGGATTCAGTTGTGAGGGGTTTCCAGGGGCTTTTTGTTTGTTTGTTCATTTTTTAACACACTGCAGAGTTGAAGAGATCTGTCCCTGGAAGTGCCTTTGGGGGTGAAGCTGTAACGCTGTGCGTCCCCCAGCCGCTATTTCAGCAGCACCTATCTGGAGACCCCCGCTCGGGGAGCACGGTGGGGGAGGCTGCTCAGTGTATGAATTTGTGCTATTGTTCGAGGCACACATCTGCCTCAAGAAACTGCACGGCACAGGCCGTTACTTATTCAGATGCAGAAGCTCCTTCCGTCCCACAAGACGGCCCATTCAAGTCACATGCCAGAGGTCTCGGCAGAATGGGCTGCAGCTGCTTCAAATCTGCTGTCTAACATCAGAAGCAGTTGGACAAACTGTACCGTGCTGACTACAGTCAGGCTCCCCGGCGCCGAGGAAGACAGGGAAAAGATTTGGGATCCCAGCGCTATGTTCTCAGAGGATCTGTGGCTGGAAAATGAGAAAAACTGTGCTGTTGTTCACAAGTCGAAGCGAGGAAGGAAGCGCCAAGAGCTCCTGGCTGTGGCCCTGGGGGTGAAGGTGGGAGTCAAGGGGGCACTTTTGTGGCAACCTCTGAAACTCTTTGCCTATTCACAGATCACCTCCTTGGTCAGAAGAGCAGCCTTAACTCAGAACGACAACCACTTCAACTATGAAAAAGCACACAATTTTAAGGTAAGCACAGCTTCCTATTATTTTCAGCTAAAAAGTTCCGTTGAGATGCCTCAAATTTTATTTTTTGTTGTGATGAGGTTTGCGTGCACCTATTTATACTAGATCTAAAAAAGGGTTAAAAAATGAATTTTTCTTTCGACTTCAAGTTTCATTAACTGAATTCTTAGTATGCTGTTACATAGGCACTTAATCCAAATAATGGTTTTGCTGCTCACTGCACTACTTGACTGGCAATTTAACTCTTTTTCACAGATTTGGTTTTCTTTTTTATTCAGAAACAAATTACTTTATATTTATTGCCTCTATCTTAAGTGTATCTACTTTTAAATAAGAAAAAGGCCCTTTTCGAAATTTAGCTATTACCAGAAGCCAGTAGTATTTTATCAGCAAACATTTTGGACCATTTCTGATTTCAGAAGAAGTTGGGGGAGCTTGGGTGCTCCTAACAATAAAGCAAAGCACAGTGGTGGGTATTGTCTCCCAGCTTTTGTTCCCCCACCATATGCTAAGGAAATGTTCTCAGAGTCTCACTGAGCTATAGGATCTGAGCTTGTGTTTGCTTGTCAAACGAAAACAAATCACTGGGCAAACACAGGGATGTTTAAATGGATCATCTATTTGTTGTCTATACGGACAAAATCAGATTCTTAGGGATTCTTTTCCCGAGTGCTGTCTCTGGCAGACTGCAGCAGGGAAGTGACTCAGCTTTGGAAATGGACCTTCCAGGCAGCTTGTATTAAAATGTTTCGCCAAAAGGACTGTGCTGGTTTCAGAGCATGCCAGCCAGTTACCGTAGCTAATGCTGTCAAATTGTGTTTTGATGCTTATCGGGATGAGCATCAAGGATAAGAGGCACTAACAAGACAAGAAAGGAATGTATCTCAGCTTTGAAACATCAGTTTAGTTAATGCTCCTTGAGGATCTGGGTCACTGTCAGAGCAGTTCAACTCATTAGCAGAACAAGAATTTTCTGATATTCATCTAGGGCCTGTCAAAAAGGGAGAAGCACTGGTCAAAATCATTTCACTGAGCAAAAAAGTTTCACTTCTTATTTTTCTACATGCTCTGCTGTGCAGACATTGCTAACCTCTGCAGTGCTTCTGCTGTTGTTGGCAAATCGATCATTTAATATTAGTGAACAAAGCAAATAATAGCAACCCTTTTCTCATTCCCCTTCCTTGACCCAGTCTACAGAAAAGTCGATATTTACCTCTCTGATCAGCACTGAAGGAAATAGGGCAAATGCTCTGTGTTTTCTTGCTTGATTACGCCAACTTTTATTCTTTCTGGGTTTTGCCCTCATTATCATTTTAATATCAAAACTATTTTAGTTTAACTAGAAAATATTTTCTCATGACTGGGATTTCTTTCCACTTTGACCCATGCATTCTTTCCTCTACAAAACTTCCCTTGTTTTGGCTTTGATTTATAATTGGACCTGTGCCCAGTTAACTTTGTGTTTGCACAATCTAGCTGTTGTACAGTTTCTGTTCCTTTCTGTTTCAAAAGAGTCATAGTTTAACTGGAAAACCACATGATTAAAGTAGATGCGTATTCAAAGACTTGACAGCCAAAAAATAATTGTCCTATCCTAGTAAAGGCAATAACAGGCCTTAGGGAACAAACATTTTTAAAATAATTGTCCAGAAAGGTCAACCAGAAGTGTTACATTTGCTTAAAGGACAAGTATGTTCACTATGCAAATACAGTTAGTTTTCCAAAGGAATATATTAGAACATGTCCAGTTGTTAAACAAAAAATGTGGACAGTGTACTCAGAATAGAACATTTAAATTTAAATCATGGCTCAAGGCTAATATCTTTAATATATTTCATAGTCATTACATAAATGGGTTAAGAAATTATTTTAAAAAGAAAGAATGGCTTTATGGGTCTTGGGGCAAAATGCTTAATGGCTTTTGACAGCACTCAGGCTGTGATGGTATGGGATTTATCTGAAGGACAACGCTATTTTGCAGATGTTCAAAAAGTTGTCTTCCCCATTTTAAGGTGAATACTGATGTGTATTATATCATTCATCTCAGTTTCTAGGGATAAAGGTTATGTGTCACAGTGTCCCTCATAATCTTGTCATAGGCAATTCTTCATGAACAAACAGGCACTCTTTAGCTTTTGTCCTTTAGCCATGAAGAATCTTAAAAATGAAGGGCACATTTCTAGCAAAGCTGATGGGATTTTTGCACATCTTACACCAAAGATCTTACTTACTGCAAGAGAGAAGGAACAAAAGGAAGAAATAGCCGCAAAGCACAAATTCAGAACAAGGATGGCTCTCCCTCCATCCTTGCCAAGCTAATACAGAAATTAAAAAGCAGCATTGAAGTTTGGAGCATGAGGGCGCCAGGTTTATGCCCTTCTGAGCATCCGTGCTTTCTCATTCAACCTCTCTTCCAAATTTCAAGACACTCAAGGCAAGTGAACAAAAAAAGATTTAGTATCCAGGCTGATTTGTTAAGCTGGGTTCATCTTGAGCACACCACGCAGTCACATGGATTTAGGTTTGGAGTTGGCGTCTGTCTGGCGGGACAGCTTTGCATAAGCCAGTGTAGACATACCATAATTCAGGAAAGAGAATAAATCTCTGAAAGCCCTGTTTAGAAAAACACAGAGGTATTTCCCTAGCTATGTGGGTGTCAGCCTAACTGGATCCCAAAGTCCTCTTGTATCTTATTCCAGTTTGGATCCAGCAGCCTCTTTCAGATGTGCTTTACCTGCCAACTTCAGTGGGATCCCAGCTGGTGGTGAGGTCAACCTCGTGCCTAAGGGCAGCAGCATGGAGTTTGAGGATGCTCCATGCTTTTTGTTCTAGGCTGGGAATTCATGAGAGGGCTTCTGTGCTGCTTTAAGAGAGCAAATACAGCTGAATAATGTGCATTTACCACAATACTGTGCCTGTTTGCCACCATAGCATGGGCAAATCCCATTTGCAGGTGGGCTAGTGGAGTAAAGGCAGCTGATCACAGACAAGTCAGGAGATCTGCTGGGAGAGAGGGGGTTTTGGGATAAATTTCCCCTTGTGTTAAGCACTGCAGATAATACTGCTTCTGGGAGACAAAGGGCTTGGGGGAGACATTTTTTGCAGACATCACGAAGATTACGTGTGTTCATTTAAACAAAAATAACAGCAGAGTCAGCTTTTCTTCCCTGCAAATGACTCAGGTTCAGCAGGAGTGCACAAAAGAGTATAAATGTGTCTGTATTCAGGTAAAAGTCTGAAAAAAACTTACTTTCTTGGAAGGCAAAGAGAAAAGTCTTCAGACCTTCACATAAGCCCAAAATTCTCTCAGAAACAATACTGTATAATGTCAATTAAAAAAAAATTCATTTCAATTCGAGACAATTGTTTTTGTTCGTTTCTGCAATATTGCTCACGGCATTATTTTGTTTTGCCACTGTACTGGCATTCCTTTAACTTTGGTCTCAGTTTCCCCCTCTGTGAAGACGACTCAGACACAAACTAGAAGTGAATAAGGTAGCACCTGCAGGGGGAATGCTGCCATTTGAAAGCAAGGGCACTGGAGGGGCAAAGGGCAAAGAGAACAGGAGGGCAACAAGAAGAGACATGCAGGATAGTGTTGTGTGAGATTGTCCAGCAATTCAAGAGAAGAGACAGTGAATCTAAGAAGCGACTTTTCATTGGAAGAGGATGAAAGACCGAACAAGAAAGTGGAGTGTATAGTCTGAAACATCATGGCTTCGGCTTATTTTAAGAAATAGTTCCCTGTAAATTCTTTTTAAAAGTTCAAATTATGTGTCAACTCTAGCCCAGGCAGCTCAAGTCTATGCCGTGTGTACACAGAGAAGTCTACTTCAGGATGGGGTAGGAACCAGCAATAAATAGTTCTGGATCATAGTTCCAAAAAATCTATGCCCAGTCTGTTTGCAATGATGTGGTTACAAATGGTGGGGCAAAAACTAAAACTCCATCTCAAAAATCTAAGACCTGCTGTTACCTCTCCCTGTTTGAAACAGAGGTGAGGCCAATCCTGCAGGCAAAATTCCCATTTACCATTCAAAAATGTTGTGTTCCTAAGAACAGGCTTCCTCCATTATTTCTTTAACATTAATGACAAGCTGTAAGAGTCGTAGCTCAAAACTGCGTCTTAAGGGATTTTTTGCACCTTCATCTAGAAACTTTTGAAGTTCTCTCTTTTTTCAGTTAATTTCCCTGTTTCAACTTGGCCAGAAACCATCAAGACTAGCTTTTCACAGGGTATTTCAGCTGGAAGCTTGCCATTTGAGCTAAAATGCGGATCCGTGAAAAATTGAAGTGAATGAATAAAGAGGACTCAACCTTTGAGGGCCACCAAGCTGAATGGAACAAGGGAAGGGTGCGCTGTCAGCACTTCTCAATTGGAGCCCTCAGTCAGCATTGATGACTTTCCAATTAATGGCAGGAAAGATCAAGGAATAATCAGCTACCATTTTCAAAATAAGCCTCAGCCAGATCAGCTGAAATAAGCTTTATGTAAAGTGAGCTAGTAAGCCCCAAATATCCTAGCAACTGCAATGGACTTTGTTTGTGAAATGGTGCGTTTTTAAAACTCCTGGCTGAGCTCTTACAACCCCTTCTCACAAGGTTAGCTTTTGTAAACTGCTGCAAAGCAGAAGACACAGCTAGCTATCTTCCCACAGCAGATGATTTTCACCCACAATTAAGTGCAGGTGCAGACCTACTAATTATGTGGCTTTCAGTCTAAAAATGATAAAGATGCAGGCATAATTAGTTTTATCTGGAGTTTTGTATCCACTGAAGGTCCCATAGTGCATATGACTGAAACTCAGGTCATCAGCTGTTACATACAGCCATTTACCCCCACAAAAAGCCATGTCTGAAATTCATGCTACCCACTCTGCAAAATAAAGTCAAATGAAATGAGAAAGAAGTGTGGGGCTATATCTATTAATATATCTATCTCAAACTTTATTGCAAAGTCTTGTTTCACAGAAATACATGCTTTTCTGAGAGGTAAAATACCACTACAAATAAAGTCAGATATTCCAGTTTTGCCCTTTCACTGTCAAAAGGGAGGAAGAACTACTATTGCTTTAGGTGTATTAACACAATTATGTGACTGTGAGTAGTTGGTCAGGAGCCATTTGCAGCCAGGCTCACATTTTTATCTCAAAATCAGGAAGAGAGGTCTGTATTAAAATCACAATACTTCATCTTCCTGAACTCAAGAGTACAGGCTTGTGTAGTTGTGCTCCTGCAGACAAACGGGGCAAAAACATTAGCATGCAAAATGCTTGGCCTAAAACTTTACAGTTTATCTGGAAAAGGACAATGACTGTTTTTTCACTCTATGAAAAGCAAAGAGCAGCTTTTCCCATCCCAGGGGTGGAAGTGGCCTTTCAGCCATCCACCCGATGGGTAAACAAGAGCAGAGAGAAGGAAGGGATGCATTAGCAGCCAGAGCGTGCATGATTTATGTTTTGTTAAGCTCAATTAAGTCTCTGGCCAGAACTAGCTCATACCATGCCCATTCACATGGGCATAGACCTCACTATTTATTCTTCGTTTCAATGAAAATTCAATGCTTACTTTACCAGAATACACATCTTAAATAAAAAGATTTTCTGCTGTAGCCTTTGGAAAAGCAGTAGTGGTGTGCAAAACGTGGCTGGGGAGCCGTGGGCTCTATCAGC
Organism: Struthidea cinerea; assembly: GCA_013397865.1. Lineage (NCBI taxonomy): Eukaryota > Metazoa > Chordata > Aves > Passeriformes > Corcoracidae > Struthidea > Struthidea cinerea. The sequence continues at coordinate 1,084,590 of VZTI01003262.1, forward strand.
ACACAAATCATTTTATTATTCCTTATTTACTCGTGTGTGGACTGTAGCAAAATGAAGTTTGGTCTGCTGAAAAAGAGTCTATTGACATCTTTTCCCTATGTGCGTTCAAATTACTTACTGAAGTGGGGAAGGGTGCTTCCATCTACAGTTCTTTGGATTATTAGTTCTACTTTTTTTCTGCTGGTTTCCTCCCCTCTGCTATAGCGAGAATGTCAGCAGGCAAAAATTATTTGTTTTCAGTGTCATCCACAGCCTGGTTCTCTGCTATGTTAAGCCTATTGAAAGATAAACTTCAAGATCAAAGCAAATTTCTGTTCCCATGGTTTATTTCATCTAGATGTTGGAAGGATGTGGGCACTATGTGCTAAAGATTTACTCCTACTGAGTCTTCTGTTGTTTATCCATTTCAGTTGCTCCATCTGTCAGACCATCTGCCTCCCAGTGACCCCATTTCTTTCCCCCACCCCCATTTGTATTGCAGGTCCATACGTTTCGAGGTCCGCACTGGTGTGAATACTGCGCCAACTTCATGTGGGGTCTCATCGCTCAGGGAGTGAGGTGTTCAGGTAGCACTTCAGCATTTTCCATCATTCTCTTGAAATGCTCAGACATCTGTCCCACCCCAGCCTGCACTCCCTGCAGGAGTGGAGGGCTGGGATTTCTTTAAAGAACAAAGCAGGAAATCCTCCCGCAGAAGTTAGAGTATTTTCATTTGCCTCATTAGCTGGTTTAGAAATGAAGCCATCAGCCCTTGGTTGCTGAATGACATCCTCTAGAAGTGCCTTGGTCCTGCCTGTGCCTGTTCTTGTGCCTGCTGTATACATTTGAACTTGTTCTTTATGATTAAGTTATCCCTGATGTTTTTATGTCTTAAGAAGCAAGCACTGGAAATGGCAAAGCCAGCCAGCAACTAGGCTTCATAGCTCCTCTTTTTGCTACCAATTGCTGGGAAGTGCCCTTGTCTGCAAAAAAAGACTGCCACCTGTTTCCCATAAAAATACCATGCATTGCTGCAAGCCTGAAGTATCCCACCTCAAGATAAGAACAAAAAATATGACCTTCATTTTCCAAGAGGGATTAGTTTTCTGTTGCCTTTATTGGCATTTTAATAGTGCCTTAATTATTTTTGATTTGTTTGTTGTTTAGTGGGAAAAAATTATCTTGGAAAAATGCAATAATCATCACATCACTTGCTTTTTGATTCAGCAAGTGAATTAGTATTTGGTGCATTACAAATGGATTTTCATAACTAATTTCTTCAGATCTGCAATCTCTTCCAAAAACTGTTTGTCTTACCTCTCCCTGCCCTGACCTCCAGGCATTCCTGATCTCAGACTGGCACCAAACACATCCAACCCTGACATCTGCCTTTCATAAATAGAGGAGGTGGTTGTTACCTAAAATTATTTTGGACCACAGTTTGAAGCATCAAAATTCTTTCACAAATGCACAGTTTTAATAAGTGCAGTCTCAGCTGCTGCTGCATCTTGTCTGTCTGTAGGTGAACAGTGGTAACACAAAGAATATGGGAAGGATATTTAAAAAGAGGAATAGTAGTTTGCTTTTCAAGCTATTTGATCTTAAACACTAGTGTGCAAAACCTGACCTCACTAATGCATAGCACTGTATTTGTTCACATACATAAAATATTAAACTTATGAAAAGGCATATTTATTTAGTATGAAACATAATACTCTCCCTCATAAAATTACCAACATTTAACTCTAAGTAGACAGATGCATTTAAATTTAATTTCACATGTTTGGAGAACAGCGCTGAACACAATGCAGGCAGGAGCCTGACTGCAGCTTCTCACATTTGTTTAGATTTCACAAACAATAATGTATTATGCAGTAATAGCTGTATGGAGAAACACACAAAAAACTACCCAATTCCATTAAATGTTTAGGTGCGCTTATGATTTTGCTTGATTAATATTTTATAGAGTAAAATATTGAAACATGCTGCAAGTAATAGTCCTGTTTACATTTTTAATAGCTTCATGTTAAATTATCTCAAAGGGTGCCATCAGTGATGGGCATGACTGGGAAAGCATTAAAACAGGAATCAGAGCTATGTAAGATAATGCAACTCACCGTGGTGGTGTTTGCTTTACTGAACTTACAAATTCATTTGGCTGAATAGTTGAATCTATTAGAAAAATTCAATTTGAGGTGAAGCAGTGATGGTTTAACAGAAACCCACCTGTGCAACTGAGAGTAGTATTTGACCCTGGAGTAAGCCACCAAGAACTATTTATAAAACAAATCGCTTTTTTACATCGTGCCTTTCACAGCATTTTATATGCCTAAGCTGACCTACAGACTAAACCACAGGGGGCACTTTAGTCACCAGTGAGGGGATGGGGAGTCTGCTGATGTGGCAGAACGAGCCAAAATGTGACACTGCAGGAATGTGGAAGGGGGAGTGAGGCATGCTGGCTCACAGCACTGTCCCAGTTGGAGTGCTCAGGTGAATCTTAGGTTCTTTGACTAAGCCACAAGACAGCCAGCAGAAGACAGTCATTCCTGTGCCAATTTTATTTAAGGCTAATATAAAATACCCAGAAGTTAAGTCTCACGTGTTTAAATGCAACACCTTGAGCTATATGTCCAGTGATGAACCAATCCAGACTCCACCAGCAGTCACCTACAGCTCAGAGGAGTGCAGGGGACATCCAGAGTTTTTATGGCTCTTTAACAACCCTGCTGGAGTTTACTTTCCCACCATGAGATTTTTACACATTTTCAAGCTCATCTTTCTCATCTCCACACTATTCCATCTTTCCTGACTGATGGGGAAATTGCGCCCCTTGCTTGATGTGGACCAGGGAAATAAATTGTTCGACAAGACCTATCAGCTTTGGTATTTATTAATTAATGAATTAACCTGGCTAACTCTGCTTGCAGACTGTGGGTTGAACGTACACAAGCAGTGCTCCAAGTACGTGCCCAACGACTGCCAGCCGGACCTCAAGAGGATAAAGCGAGTCTACTGCTGCGATCTCACCACGCTCGTGAAGGCCCACAACACCCAGAGGCCCATGGTGGTGGATTCCTGCATTCGGGAGATCGAAGCAAGAGGTTTGTGTGCTTGGGAGAGCAGCAGACACAGCAAAATGAGGATGCCTTGAATTAGGTGCTAAACTAGAGCAGGGGGCTGTCCTCATGCACACTGAGGACAGGATGAGAAAAGTGGTTTTTTAGTGTGATACATTGCTTTGCATTTGCTAGTAAAATTAAATCATGGCATTTCTTAATGCAATTTCGTGAAATGCTTTCTGAAAACATGTCAAAACATGTATTACCTTACACTTCTGAAAGGGGTGAACTTTAAAGTGAACTTCTAAGTTCGGGTTTATGTGTCTTTCTTCATTACTTTATTTTAACATACCTAGGGACACATCCAATTTCAGAGTAATCAGTTTAAATCAAATCCATTATTAATAACCTTTACAGACATTGTGGGCAGGAGAACACAAGTGACTGGAAGTGACTCAGACAAGTGAGGTCAGAGGCTGTGGTGTTTTGTGGTAGGACACAAACTGCACAGGGTTTCTCATGATGCTCGGTTACTGACTGATGGATCCCGTGGCACAGGCAGCATGTCACCACCAAAACTCAAGCTTGTGACAGGTTTTTGGTAAATAGATGTGTGCCAGATTGAAGGAAAAACATATCCCCTTCAATAATCATGTATCCCCTCCGTAATAATCATGTATTTTTCCTTTGGATAGCAAATGTGCGTGTTGTGCTGCCCAATAAGCCAAATTTTCCTGTTAGCCACAGCTTCAGCACAGGAATCTAATAATGTTGAATTCATGGCATCCCAGTAATCTGCATAGCAACACACTAATACTAGCCATAGGGATTTCAAACCCACACAGCATCTACTGAATTGAATCAAAGACTTACTAGTAAATCCCCTGCACTGCTCTGTAAAGCTCTACCAGGATTATGTCATCATTGCAGGGACAAATGGAAAGAATAGTGTGGACTAAGACAGAAGAGCTTTACTCTGGTGATATAGCAGGAAGCTACATTGCATTTGAGATCTAATCACTTACTTGTACATTTATTGATTGAGATAAAATCTGCTGCCTGCTCTCAGTTTTTTCAACATCTTTATATGTCTTTCCTTAATTGCCATAGAACTGTGAAAGATTCTGATTTTGTTCTTAAGAAAACAAAGAATATTGGAACTTACAAGTAGGTTAGCACAGGGCATAGTTACAGTAATGGATTTTAGGATTGAAATAAATAATGTGTGTGTAACTTGGCCTGCTCTGCTGAGCTGCCCTGCATTTCATGTTGATGTGGAGCAACGGGGGGAGAGTTGTGCAAGTGACCAGGTCTCTTGTGGTGGAGAAGAACTGTATCCATCACATTCATCAGCTGTGTAAAAGTAAAAGGTGACAGCAAAACAGGAAAGAATTGTGCTCATAGGGAAAGGCAGTCTTTTACTTGCATTGCTATTTATCATTAGGCAACTGGTAAAAAGAAGGGAGACCTCTAAAGCTTTATTAATTATAGCCAAATCCAGGAAAATCTCCTACATAAAATGAATAAATCGTAATAACATCACATGCCTCACCATTAGCAAATTGCAGTATTTTCCTCTAACATGATCGAATCAACCATGTACCTAGCAAAATCAGAAAGTAGAAATTCTAGAATGCTTTAATCCTTTAAAAAAAAAACAGTTTAACATCATCTTGATCTTTCCTTAACTGCTCCAGAGTTTCACATTACAGGTAACATTTTGCTATGCTTAGTAGGTCTGTTGTTCTTGCTTTATTGTTCTTAAGCCTAAATATCTGTTGGTTACTGAAGCTAAGTTAACAAGAACTTTTTGTTTCAGGTTTAAAGTCCGAGGGCCTCTATAGAGTTTCAGGCTTCACTGAGCACATTGAAGATGTGAAAATGGCTTTTGATCGAGGTACACCATTTTTTAATGTTGTACAGTTTTACTCTAAACTTTCAGTTCTAGGACATTTCAGATCTTTTGGGGTTTATATATGTACCATGGTAATGAAACTGACGTATAAGCAGAAGTACAGGAAGTAACCTGTCTTTTCTGAGTTTAAAGTGATCTGTAGTCCTTCTCATAAGAAGAAATCATGTTTCATAGTTGGAAGGAATAATTAAACACTAAGTGTCGGTGTGTAGAAGCCTAAGTGGGGGACTGGATAATTGCTCAGCATAGCAGCACAGCCTAGGCTCCTAGTTCAAGCGTGAGCCTAGATGGTACTAGGGGAAAGTTGTTAGTCCTGTCTTTAAAAGGCTCAGTGCTTTACAATACAATCATCTATTTATGAGTTTAAGAACCAGGAGCTCTAACTGGGAAGTCCTTCTGCCTGCAGCCTTGTAGAAAGCACTGTACCACTGTGTGTGTGTGCTACAGATGAGAGGGGCATTGAGGAGACTGGTTGTACAGCATATTGAAAAACTAACAATTAAAACACTGGCTACCATCCTCGTAGCCCTTCTGAATTGATTGAGCTGATTGTGTTGGTTCTGGGTGTGCACGTGGTCTTTGCACACAGGACTAACTTTAAGTGTGTGTGTAAGCGAGCGCGGGGTAGGGCCTCCATCAATGGAAAACGTTTGCAAGTACATTTGAGATGCTACATGAATATTCTTCTCCTTTCCCATAAACAGTGGTTTCCTACCTACTTAATATTTTCAGGTGTTGCCTCTGCTGTGTTAGGGGATAGGGTCGGACACAGCCCTGTGATCACAAGTCCTTGGGTACGAGCCAGGTCCAGGTCAAGCCAGAGAGTCAGCCTGGGGGTCAGGGTAGTGACCAGAAAGGTGCATGGCCCCACACCATCATGGTGCAGCTGGAGACAGCTATGATGTCACTCAGGAAGGGACTGAGGGCCCTGGGGGTGTGGGGGCTCCAGGGCAGGCTGCACAGGCCAGCAAGGTCTGTGGATGGTACATCTTACACTTGCTGTGCCTGAACACTTCTTGTCTGGAGGCAGTAATGCAGACATTCTGTAATGTAGACATCTCCATAAAGAAAGTCCAGCTAGGAAATTCCAAACTGACTGTTTACATGCTGTAATATTCTTTAAAAAATAATACATCTTTTAAAATACGTTGGATGCTGCAGTTGTGAAATATGCATATACACACATAGGTCAGCCATGCTTTGGGCCAGAGAGATGCACGGTGATATGGCTGCTATCATGGCACAGGAGTGTTGCAGATGTGCCATGTGAAGCAGTGCTACTGGGAGGCTCACAGTCCTCACAGATCCCATTCTGCTCCCTGCAGGCAGATCTGGCCCAGCAAACCCTTTTTTTCTGTGTCTTAATTCTCCTCTAAGTGTAACAACCTGGATGAAACCCAGAAGGAGAGGCACAGGTTGTAGAGGGAGGAGTCGGAAGAAAGCAGATTTAAATTTATGTCTGAGCATGACTTCAACACTGCTGCAGCTGTAGTTCCTTTGCAGATGCTTTGAACCACTGGAGCCACTTCAGGTTATTGCCTGTTTATTAAGTATACTCCCAACATAATTGATGGCAATACACACTTGGATTAGACCCACAGCAAGGAAGAAAGTGTGATTTACAAAGGCAGCAGCACCTAGAAACAGGAAGAGGAAGGTGACTAGCAGTATTGGATTTCCAAAGGTAAAAAAGCATGGATAAACATGAAAGCGGAGAAAGCAAGAACAGAGTTTGCAAACAAAGGCTTCCTTCCCCAGTGGGGAAGACGACTGGGCAGAAATTGATAAAAATATATGTCTTCATTTTTTTTAACAGTTTCATGAGGGGAAAGGGCTAAGAAAGGAAAGAGAGGGTGTTGCCATGAATAAAAAGGCATGAATAAAAGCATGAATATAATCCTGTTATGGACTAGAGGACTAGAGTATTGCTGAGACCAGAAGATGACAGCTTCCAAAACTTCCCACTTTTGAAAATGTATTCTCTCTTAACTGGGGTGGAAAAGCAGGAGAAGTTGAGAGTTTTTGCAGGAAAGGATTTAAAGAAAAAGAGGGTTTTTTTGTTCTGATGTGTGGGCTGTGCAGCTCGAAGGTGGTTGTCAGCTGGCAGAAGTTTGAATTGGCAAGACACTTCCAACCTGACAGCTCAGGGCTTCCTTCCCTGTCAGATCCTTACAGAGACAGGGATGCCACCCTCTCTTTTGCATCCCAGCCCAATAGGTAGGAACACTGCTTTTCTGTTGCCCTGTTAACTCTTCCTAGTACCAGAAGCCAGAGCAGCATGGAGTGAACTACGCCAAGAGTGAGGAGTATCCCAGTTCTCTGTCCCAGGTGGAAGAGCTGGGAGAGAAAGGAGCTGAGTACCAGGTGGCAGGTCTTGTCTTCAACACCACCTGCAAGTTTTCTGTTCAAATTTAATTTTCTGCCCAGAAAGTGAAGTTTGTGAGGGTTTTACAGAATTCGTATTTCCACATTCACTACAGGAAATTAACTTTTTTTAAAAAAACTAAATTACAGGAAAATTAAAATTACAGGAAATTAACTTTTTTTTGGTGGGGGGAGGATAGTTAAAGGAGATGCTGAGAGCAGGGGTATGAACCAGAGAAGAGAACTCTTTAATCTAATTGATTGTCTGACACGCTACTGGAGGATGTGCACTGGCCAGGAATAAATTTCATTTAACAATTTAAAGACCATTTTTCAACCACCTGAAAGCAAGGCTTTGAAACAACCTTCTCATAAGAGCAGGGATAACGAACACTCGCTAGTTTTGTGAATGGAAGTTGCGGAGTTTACAAGAGGGTGCCTGCGGTAGCAGAACACGGCACTTCGGCATTCCAGAGGTCCCTCCCTGCCCATCGTTTCTGAGTCAGTGCTCAGGCACCTGGCTAAAATGCCAGGAAACTTTTGCGTCTCCAGAAATGCAGCGTTTAATAAAAGGGTTTGAAAATAGACAGGCAAGGAGTCCTCCCATTTTAATGCACAGAATGCGTCCTTGAAATAATGCCGTCAAGTGTTCTGGTTCCCAAGCTCTTAATCAAGCCACAGGGGCCAGAAGACAGTAGGATACAGGGAGGAGGCGTGGGAGCTGACTTGGCCATGGGGGACTTCTCCTGCTGATCTCATGTGCAGCTGAAGGGGTGCAATGAAGAGAATTCTGCCTCGACAAAGAGACAGTCACTTGGTGCTTCCAAAGAATTACAGCAGGAACAGAAAAAGTTTCCATGTCGGGAAGAGAATAGCAGCCCACATAATATTACTTGGGCCCAGTGAAGCTGTGGTAGTTGGTTTTAAAAAAGGGTGAAGTTGGTCCTCATCTGATTTAAACTGCCTTCCAAAGCCATAGCAGTGTAAATGCCCCTACTGTAAATTAGCATTAGGCTCCCTGAGGCACTGACAATGTTCCATTTTAGTGATTTTTGTAATGAGAAGGAGGGGAATAATGTGGACTTATTTAATCTGGTGAATGTTGGTGCTGTAGAATGACAGTTGCTCTCTGTCAGCATTGTTGAGCTGTGGCGTTGTGGCATCCCGAGAACACCCATTGTGCATTTTATCCACAGAGCTGCCATTGTCACCAGCGCATTCTGTCCCCCCACTTGTTTGTACGACGGGCTGGTACAATACACTTTGCTAAAAATATTATGCTGTTAAATATTACATGAGTACTTAGAGGCATTCTAATTCCTACTCTCTCTTTTGCCAGTGTAGCTGAAAACCTGACAAGTGCCAAATCCAAGAAAAAAACAAAAAGAAGCGTGTTAGCATGGTAAAGGTTGTGCAATAAAACCAAAACATTTAGGAGAAAGGAACTTAAATAAAATCTAATTCAGTATTCAGAGGGCATAGGTGAGGCTTTAAGAATGTAATACTTATTCTATTTCATTCTGTAATGAATTGCTGATAAATTTCTATGGCATCCAAAGTCAGATGAAACCTTTCAGGAAAAGAATGAAAACTTTATTTGTCTTGAGATATTTAAATTTCAACATAATGCAACAAAATACATTTAGAGTCAAACTAACAAAGACAGAGAAATTATGGGGTTTGGGTAGAATTAGGTTTATAAAGCTGAAATTTATCACGTCTTTTAAATCCAAAATATTTTTTAAAAGCTGTATTAACATAAGGACGCTGCAATGATACTGAAAATACCAACTGCAATCTGAAAAAGTTCCTGTATTGAAGAGTGAAAAAAATGATTGTGGTCGTGCAGAAGGTGCCATGTAAACCACATGTAGTTTGTACAAGCATACGTGCACCAACCCCTACATATCTGCTGCAGGAATGTGCAGTGTGCAGGGTATGTTACAACAGAGGTATTGTCGGGCTCACTTTAGAATAAACTTCAGTGCATTTCCAACAGATGTGTATTTGTCTCTGAAGAGAAGAGTAAAATCTTTGACTCAGGAATTCATAATTTTTCCTACAGTAAGCAAATATGTAAATAAGAGGTATGTTTGAAGTACATTGTAGTTGGAAGTACCTCGAGCTGAAGTGCCCCTTTAAGGAAGCTTGCTGGGCTGCTTTGTAAAAGTACTAAATAAATAACACTTCCATTTAGTGTACTGGTGACCTGGATAATAGATGTAAGCTTGTGATTTGCTATATCTGTTCTGAGGCAGCTGCTGGCTCCTTGGAGGTATCTGTTTTCAGTGAAGCATTTTGAGTGCTCAGTGTCCATCAATTAAATAGAGCTCTCCACACAAAGCTTTACAAGACTAATGCTACCGTGCCTGGAATGTGTGGATTAAACAAAAGATTGGGGCAGTGTAAACATCCTCCTAGGGCTTATTGATGCTGTATTAAATTAAATGCTGATGGATGTATTCAGACTGCTCAGCTGCATCAAGAAAGGCTGTTTGTTTTAAACACTTAAGCATATAATCTCCTCTTGATGAGAACATGTAGTGCTATTAGTCTTAATGAGAATTATGTGCATACGTTGGACAGGACGTATCCCTGCAAGACTAATGCCATAGGTTTGTATAAAATGTCTGCAATCAATATAAACTCTTCCACTGTGCTATGAAAGCCTTTATCTCCATCTTGCATGCCGTGTATCAAGCACCCCCACTCATCTGTCTGTATCAGGGCATGTCCACAAGCACTCTTACTGTGAGACAAGCAAGGCAATGGCTTTACAACATGTCAGCACCTAGCTGGTAACAGCCCAAGCTTGTGCCTGCACCTCCTGGCAGACTCAGAAAACCCCTCTCTGCTGTTCAAGCACACAGAACCTTACATTGCCCCACTCATCATATGGTCCTCACCTGCACCACCTGCCCTGAGGGAGGCGTAGCATCCTCAGCTGAATGGTGGGAAGTAGGGACTACGTGTTGTAGCTGATCTGCAAGAAGCCTGAGGTAAAGCTGGGGGTTAAATCCAGACAGCCACACCCCCTACTTGGCCAGTGTCCTACCCATCTTTCTGCTGGAAGACCACCAAGACAGACAGGTCCCAGGAAGGAAGGACAGCAGAATTTCTTGATCTGGAGAAAAATGTGGGTATGAGGGTAATAGGTAGTACAGAACAGATGTAGTCATTTGAACTTGAAAAATAATAGTGATCCTGCCTCGCTGCTAGTTCTTGTAATTTCACTCATTGCAAGCCAGGACTTCCCAGCAACACCTGTAAACTTTAAGCTCATGTGTTTAAAAGTGCTCTGTAATAGAGTTCTGACTAACTCTGTTACAATGTGGCAAACAAAATCTATGCCTTTTTAGATGCATAATTCATCTGTTTAGCATTTCATCCATTACAAGTATCCATATTAATTTTAAAAATTGTGATGCACATTTCAGAATGAATTGTATAGCTAAATGCCTTATCATGCCTATTTAAATTCAGATCTTTGCTATAAATAAGTAAGTAAAATATTAAGACGTTAGAGGACACCAGAAAATAAGGCAGCTTTCTTTCCAGCTAATCACTACTATAGATAAGTTGATACAAGATGTACAAGACTTGGATGTTTCTTGATTTTTCCTACTGGTCTCCTGAGGGTCATTGAAAATTTATTTCTCTATGCCTCTGTTTCCCCAAGTGGAGATGAAAAAAATGGTTCATACTCCTATGCACCCATCTGCAGATGGAAAATATGACATCAGAACAAGTTACTAATATCTTGGTTTCAGTGAATAAATGGGCTAAATGCAATAAATATATTGTGAACATGGTTTTTCATCCGACATTAAAACAGTATTGTTTGAGATGGTACACTGCAGATACGGATGCTGTAATGACCAGCCCCTCCGAAAAATGTAGGCAAATAAATTTTTTACTAAAACATCAAGAAACTACCATTCCTCATTGATATACTGTAAAGTTGGTAGCAATATATTCTCATTTAAGCCTTCCAAATGCTTTCAGGTTGTTTTTTCTTGTCAGGTTGCACACAATAAATCTGACTTAGAAGTCTAGCCTTGCTTGAGTCAAAATTAGGGTGGTTTTATGTCGCTGTTGTACCGAGAACGGCGAGAAATGACACGACCAAGTTCAGGAAGAAACTATTTTAATTATAATTATTTATAATTAAATAATTATTTATTTAATTATAAATCAGTTTATATAACTTGGGTCGCCTGCATGGCATAAGGTCATTGGTCATTGACCATCCACCTCCCAGAATGATTGGGGGAGGCTATACAACATTCATTTGAAAACATTTTCTTCAGTATAGCATAACAACACTGCCAAATAACAGCAGGTGCAAGATAAAGAATTAGTTTACAAAAACCCGTAGCAGTGCAGAAAGCTGGAAAATTTCTCTGCTACAGCTTTTCAGCGTCTACAGTTTTAAACAGATTTCTTCCTCCTTTTCTAGATGGTGACAAGGCTGATATTTCTGCCAATATTTATCCAGACATAAACATTATTGCTGGAGCACTGAAGCTATACTTCAGAGACTTACCAATTCCCGTGATCACCTATGACACCTATTCCAAGTTCATAGAGGCAGCGAGTAAGTATTGCATAGACATTTGTACCAATCTTTATTTACATTTCCTGTCCATAAAGCTGTCCACGTTAAAGGAAAGCACAGAAGAAAAACTGGAAAAAACATGGGTGCTGTCTTCATTCCTTCTCTGCCATGTCCTTCATTCACATGAAACTTTTGCCTGATTGTTCATCAGATGGGATATCATGCAGGTTAAAAAAATAAAAGTAAATGTACGGTATCAAAATAACCAACTAGTATCAGAAAGTGTGGTTTCAGTGTCTTTTTGTATGTCAAGATAAAAAATGGTGTAAATCCTGCTCAGATTTTTAGAGAGATTGCCACACAGTTTTAAATGAGCACTGGTGCTCATCAGTGATACCTGCATATTTAAATACATTGAGAAATCTTGAAGTAATTCCATGCCATTTCAATCTCTAGCTAAACTTACATATTCGAGCGTAGTCTTTTAAAGTCATATAGCCACACTCCCGTCCAGTTCTGAAGGCTAATGGAAGTAATCTTTTGTAATATTTTAAAGGGACAGTTCTGGGCAGAGTAATATTATGAAGCACTTAACAAAGCTCGGGTACTGTACCTATACAGACCTGTAGATAGAGCTACAGACCATGGAGATAACTCCTGGGTGGTCTTTGTTGCTGATTTCTTTTTAAAGATCTTTATTTTTTTGAGGATGCAGACGTTGCTGATAAGCGTCGCATTTATGAGTGCAGTATTTATCCCTCCAAACACAGTCAATGGCTTGTAAATGATCCCATAATAATAAGTTATCTTCCTGATTTATTGCTGTGTACACATGGAAAGCCCTATTAACATTAATCCTGTTTGGTGTTTTTGCAGAAATCTCCAATCCCGATGAACGACTAGAAGCAATACATGAAGTGTTGATGTTACTCCCTGCTGCTCACTACGAGACACTTAGATACCTAATGATTCATCTCAAAAAGTGAGTTAATTGACATGCAGGGTAATTCTTGAAGAGCTTAACAATTTTCCGCTTTGAAAGAGAAATATTACAGAAAGTACTAATGAAGCTTCCATCAGGGCACTGCCACTAAGCCAATAATGTTACAGATAAGCAGACAGGCTGTTTATGTAAGTGCATGTAAGCTGTGCACTCATATAGCATAGATCCTTTTGCTGGCATATTATTGCAAGCCTTTCAAGAGTTAATGACATTTGTCACACTTCTCTGAGGCAGATAATACCTGAAAAATACCGAATGGTGGATACTTCAGAGGTGTGCTAAAAGTGCTGCTGTGAGGCACCTGACCATGCTTTGCTTCTGCCTCCCCTTACCTCCTGTTTTGTCTTCTTGAACAATAACCCTAAAAGGAAAGAGCTGTCTCGTGTGAGTTGTTTGCTCACATCACAGTAAACCAAGAATCAAGCAGGGCCTATTTTTATATGACTAGTAAAAGCAATACAGGTCCCAGTTATAGCTCTCTTGGTTTTAAATGTGCTCTGCCTCATTTGCTTCCCAAAGCTTCTTTACGCATGCATGAGACATACATGAGGGGCTTCATAAAGCTTCATAAGGCCCACAAAATTTTCAAAACCGCCTAAATTTAATTTTTGTAAGTTACTTAGGAGTGTATTGCCAAGTTTTCCAAGTTTTCAGCTAGGTACCTAGGAAAATTAAGGACTGCTCCAGAAAGAATGCCCAGTTTCCACTCATTTCATGCAAAACTGTTTTTCAAAACCATGCTAACTCTACTTTGCTGCTTTGGGTATTTACATGCCTCAAGAGGTCTTCTTTGTAAGTATTTAAAAACTGAAGCTGAGTACAGACTGGTGCTGTCATCTCAAAGCAGGCCTTCATTTTTTGATATATTGCCCAAGATTTTCCTTGTCTCTGGTTAAACTTTGCTACTTGGAAACAACAGAAGGGGGATAAGGGAGGAATAAAGCTATTGATGTTTTAGTCAGAAAACCCTTGATCTCTTCTTAGTTGTCCCACTACTTGCAACTCCACTGTTGTAAATGTGGAGTACTTTCTAGGTTTCATCTGCACTATTCTGCACTATTAATGCCAACCTAAAAAGAAAAAGACCTCAGTTCATATAAAGCTCTTCAGAGAACTTGTGTGAAGTGCATTTCATGCTCTATCAGGTTCTCATTACGCAGAGACTTTTCCTCATTTTGAATCAGCTCAGGTCATTACAGCTGAGTAATTTTTCCCCTTGATGAGACATTACCTGGGCGTGCAGGAGCTTCTTTGGACTCTGCAGAAATGAGATGTGCAAATATCCACCATTGTCAGTACAAATGCATGGACAACTGATGATGACTCACGTTGGCTTTTAAGAAGGCCTGTGGAGGCTGTAGACAAGTGACCTGCACACAGAATCAGTATTTTCATGTCCTGGCAGCAAATTTTTAATAGACATGTTTGCACTTGCCTTCCTTCTTCCCATGAACTGCAGTCCAGGCTTTGGTTTGGCTGTTGAGCTGAACTACTGATGAGGCAAAAATAGTCCAAGGTGCTGATTAAGCTTTGTCTTTCAAATATTTGCAAATCATGCAATGAGTTTCCTCTCTATTCCCAAATCGTAGCTTTTGGTGCCTGCATGGAAATCAAATGCATGTCAGTTCCTATGGAGAATCTCTTGGAGAGATCTGAATGTGAAAGAGGAAAGAATCATTAAGGTTCAGACTATGCTGTTCTGTAGGTTAAACACAGATTTCCAGCTTCAACCCCCTAGGACTCCACCTGCATGGATAAAACCTGGACCAGTATAACGGAGTCCATGTAAAGACTGCAGGGTCACAGCCTCTGCCCCACTGCTGTTTCTCAATCAAAAAGAAACTGCAGAGTTGTTGTTAAAAGCACAGGAAAATCTAGCAGAGGACAACGTCAGCAACGAAAAATGAGTTTGTCAGTCAATTAATTACCTTTCTGATAACTTTTTGCTTAAAATTGAAGGAAATGCAATTGCTTGAGCAGTCCCCCCTGTGGTGAAACGCATACAACTCCATCCACACTGACATTGCACTCAGGCTCTGAATATTTTGTGTTCACCCCAGCTGTGCAGCAAGCCCCACACTACTGAACAGAGGTGCTAATAAGTTCTGTGTAGCTTTGCACAGCTGTTGAACATCTGTGCTGCATACATCCACAGAGGGAAAGCAGAGTGTCAGACAAACACCTGCACAGAGGTGGCTTCAGCTTCGCAGCCTTAGTTTGTCTTTGCTCCTTGCAAAGCACTGCTGATATAGCTGTGCTAGAAGATGAGGGTGTATCTGTAAGTAGGGGCACAAATGAACTTCTGTCCTGAAAGCAAAGAGGAACAGCATTTTTCTGTGGTGGAGCCATTCTTTGAGGAGAGGCGACAGTAGAAGCAAAACTGAATTATATGAGTACCTTGCAAACAAGGGAAGAACAAAGTACTTCTGGTTTCAGCCACTTTGTTCTTCCCTGATGGCATGAGTGAGTCCACTCACAATGCCCAGCTGGGAGTTGCCATGGCTAGGGAAGGTCTCAACTGCTGCCAGGAGAGCTGTCTCCAAAACCAGATGTACTTCACCCTGGCAAACGAGTCGTGTGAAGGAGATGTGAAACATCATCCAGGCTGTACTTATGACAGCAAATGTCTGGTCCATGATGGATCAAGGACCGTGATGGATCAAGGGACTGTGGCTGTCCTACACTGCAGTGCAAGAGCACTCTCAGGACTGAACTCAATATGCCACTCAAATGGGACAACACTGATGTGATCCAGCACTGTTACCTGGAGGGAAACCTTGAGCACACCTTGCATTTTCCAGCAGGCCTGACTGGTTTTCCAGCCAGGGCTGACTTCTCTGCAGCTTGGCCAATCCTTGGTGGTCTTTGTTTGCTCCAGCCACAAGCAGTCCATCTATTCTTGTATGTGCATTTTACAATGTATGTCAGCAAACAAAACAGCCTGGGCTCTTCTCTGAAATGCCTCTGTTCTCTGTCAAGGATAGATGGCATTTATAGCAGCCCGATTTAAGCAAGCCACCTCTCCAGGCAGGTGCAGGATTCAGCCTGCTTCTGAAGTGTCACAAGTAGTCGGAATCACTCAGCTGCTGGTTGGCCTGAGGCAGCCAGCAAGGCAGAACATCCGTGTGAGGGGCTGTGTTCCTGCAGGCTGGAAGCATACCTGGGAGCATCGGTAGTCTAAGGAAAATCTGTGCCTGTGTTTGTGGAGCACACCCACACCCCCAGTATGATACACACCAGGCACAACCTGCCAGAGAACTGCAGTCACTGTAGCATAGAGGACTGTTCCATACATCATCATTTAAATCATGATTATGCTTTTAAAGAAGCAATTTCCACTAATTCTTACACCCTAACAGACAGTCACATGGAAAAATCACTGAAGAGGCACATGAGAGGTGTTTAAAGGCACTAAAAATCACAGGCCCACCATAGTTGCACTGTACTTGTTGTGGAAACAGTTATTATATTGAGATAAAGTAAAAATTGTTACTGAAAAATGTCATTACACACCAGTGCTTGATGTGAAGCAAGACTACAGACAAAAACGCAGATACTCTTTTTTTCTGGGAAGTAAGCAATTAATTACTTTCTTTTTTTTTTTTTTTTTTCTTTTTTAGGGTTACCTTGCATGAAAAGGAGAATTTTATGAATGCTGAAAACCTGGGAATAGTGTTTGGACCTACTTTAATGAGACCTCCAGAGGACAGTACCCTTGCTACACTGAATGACATGCGGTACCAGAAGTTAATTGTGCAGATTTTAATAGAAAATGAAGATGTTCTCTTCTAGTCAGAGAGGCATATCTTCAAAGCCATTTGTTTTAAGATAATTAGTCTGAAGGAAAAACAACATTTCTTTAAATTTTTTTAAACAGAAAGGAAGAGTTCCTTGACTGCACTTCAATTTCTGCAAAGTTGCAGATGGATGCCAAAATGTTTAGGGAAAGCCTATGTCTCATAGACATATGCCTCTTTGTAGAAGGGAAAAAGAAGGTCAGAAAAAATCCTCTTACCTTGTATCTTTTGCCTTGCCTCAGATGTATATTTGTTTTGAGAAGTTTCAAACAATTTTATTGTTAACTTATTAAGAAACACAAAACGTATTTTAATATGGCTAGAGAAGCAAAAAGGTACTTAATCAGTGTTACTTGTATACACCCTATACATTTCCTTCTTCATGAGACATAATTATATATGTCAGTTGTGAAACAGAACCTATATTATAAAGATATTTTTACTTTACCTAGCTGAAAGAATGGCATTTTATTTTAGCAAACTATAAATCAATGCGGTGCATTGATTATTTTCACGTAATTCTTTCCTGCATTTTTGCTATGATATATTGAAAACAATTGCCACTAATGCAGTATTATCCTGACATACCTCTTCCATTGTAAGTGTTTTAAAGGAGAATACCTTTCTTGTGCATATTTCAGCTTTCCTTAGGTTTCTTTGCATTTAGGCACTAGCATCCTAGGATTGTACACTTTTAGCCGTTTACTATTTCCCAAAAAATATAGTGTTTTCTCTTTTTCTTTTTTCTCCCATGTCAAATACGGTCTTGAGAATTTTTCAAAAGTCCTGGTGGTAGTATCAGTTTCACATGCCAGATTTTTCTTGGATTACAGTAATATAAGAGTTACATGATGCTGGGACACTGGATATTTTCTGGCCTTGTTGAAAGTCAGCACTTTTTTGGGTGAATGATGAAGGATTTGGTTTTTCTGTAAAAATTGAGTTATGTTTTGTCACGTTTCTCTATTTATAAATGTACAGTAAATCTGCTAAAATTGTAGGTATTTATCTTGAATGTGTTTCCTGATGGTTTGTTAAAAAAAAAAAAAGTAAGAAAGAATGTGTAGAACATGTGGGAGCTGGTAAATTTAATTATTACCAAATTTTAATATTTTTCTCCCCTCACAAACATTGACCTACAGAGTTCATAGTCTAACTGCAACTTATTCCTAATGTTAAAACTGTTTCTCAGCATGATGTGTTTCTGCAAGCATAGAAAATCAACATACTTTACTACCAAACACAATTTTCAGTACAAAAAAAATTCTAATACTCCCTCATCTTGATCATATGTATCATACGCGTGGTAACTCAGTGATGCAGTTTCCTGAATTCTTTCAGGGAGCACATGTTTCTATTCAAATTGAAAAAATATGCGTAACTATGATAATGAAGAGAGGTAGAGGGTATGACTGTAAATTTGTCATCTTCTAGAGAAATAACTAAGGGCTAGATAGATTAACCCAGATTGCAGAGCAAATGCTAAATAGTCTGAGTTCCCAATACTTCCATAGATCCTCCTGCCTTGTACAGGACTATTTGTTGTAGGTTATGTACTACTTAATACTGTCATAAAAATGATCTGGAAATGGTTTTATTTTGTGAAGTGAAATATGCTTTGTAATTTATGATAGTGTAAATGGAAGGAAAAATCCCATTAAATGTGTTAAAAGAGTTTTGGTGTCTGTCACTGACTACACGGCAAGCTGCCAAACAAAAATCAATCGTTAATTACCATTCTGACATTGCTGGAAACTTTCCTGCTCAAAAATTTAGAAGAGTTCCACTGCATGTCGCAGTTTCAGATTGGCACTAGGTTGCCCATACTACCACAGCCAAGCCCGTGCACACATTTATTTTCAGAGACCACCCTGAACCACCTCTATGCAAAACTTCAAGCAAGCAATGAATCCCAGCATCAATCTAATCAATATCTGAGAAGCAAAGCCATCAGAGTATTTTTCCACACCCTTGAACACAGACATTTGACTCACAATGATTTTCTTTATTTTTTTCTGGTCAGTTCAGTTATGAGGGTTTTTATTAAGGCCGCACACAGGTAGCTTTAGCTTGTCTCACCGTCTGGAGTCTCCAACACATGTCCCATCTTAAGGATTTGATGACAGTACAAGGCAGTGTGCCTAGAAGCACCCATGCTTAGTATCTGGAGAGCAGAAGTTTCTAGTCTGTTGGACAGTAGGATGAGTATGATTCTGCATCTTAAAACACAAATATCTACTAAATTGTTCATGTTTCGCTTGGCTAACTGATCAGCCGACGTCCAGCATCCTCGGGGCATATTGAGCACGGAGGTAAAAGGACCCTGTCCCCTCCACACCTCGTTAGTGCCACCTTGTGCTGCGCCTGCTTCATCTCTTGTGTCGCACTTGCCGTGGCCATCGCTGCTGCACCTGGGGTTGAGCTGCACGGCTGAGGTCAGACCGTTTCACACTCACCATTTGAGGAAGTAAAAAGGCCGCAGACTTCCCTCTGCCAAACTGACTGCTGAGACAGTAGAAAAATCATATTTACCTTTAATGGAAACCTATACTCCAGTACACAGGACAAAAAATGGGTCTGACTGGATTAAACCAAATCCTTCCCTTTGCTTCAAAGCATCCAGCAAGAGCATGACGACTTATCTCACGTGAGGTACTAGCAGAGAGTATGAGTCCTTTGAAAGATGCTGCAGGAGGCTGTGTGTGAGCCCATGTAACTTCCCTGCTAGGTCATTTCATCTCGAGTAGAACACAGTTCCGCACCTCTGGGAGCAGCTGAGGTACCAGTGTCTGACTGCAGTGGATCCTGCCTGCAGCCAGGTGTTCAGCAGAAACCTTGCTCCCCTCCAGCTACTGGAGAAGGCCTTTGGTGAAGCAGCCAGCCCCCTCCTGCAGCCACCCACTCCCGATTCGTGTCTGCCATTCAACTATCCCCGTGTTCTGGGTGCCACTCTGTACCCCCTCCCAGTGACTGGGTGAGACAACTTGCCTTGCAAAAAGCAGACGTGTCTTAGCCACGATCAGTGAAACATTACATCAAGTTGTATTAATGGTTTGTAAGGTGGTAGCTTTCCAAAGTGCCGTGGAACAGTTGAAATCTCTTCTTTATACTCATCTTTGTGAGACTCACGGCTGTCAGGTTTAAATATTTGGAACCCGCCAGAGAACTCAGCACAGGAATTGTTTTCTGACACCGCCACGCTGGAGACAAGGCAGCATGCTCTGTGTCTGACTCCAGAGCACACATGTCCTGAAAGGGCACTGGACACGGAACTGCCAAAGGGCTTCCTCAAATGAGACACCGATTCAGGGCTCCTCCACCCAGAGACCAGTTGCTGTGAAGCTTAATTATGTCTCTCCTGCTGTCAAATACTGCTGGAATTGGACAAAGGATGTAGAAGTTACTGAGGAAGGAGAGTTTGCGAGGGGGAGGGGGGGAAAAGAGAAACAAAGTGTATAGTAAGGAAAACTTTTCTTAACATGAAGTTACAAAGTACAAAGAAGACAGAGCTTTGTTCTCAGCTCTCTGCATTGCGAGCTGAGGTCAATTTAAGCTAGGAAACAGGTCTAACAGAGCACAAAGCTGGGTGATTTTGAACCACATTCATTTTATTTCTAAAGAAGAGGTAAGACTAACCTTTCCCCCACACTTAACATTCTCAAAGCTCACACAACATCTGAGTCTTATTGACAGAGCCAGTGCTGCAGGGGGACTTGGCCTAAGACCCTGGGAAGGAATGTATCAGGTTTGGGGTCTCTTCTGAAACAAGGTTTTTGACAGACCTGAGCTGTGCATTACTGGCAAATGCAGTATGTGGGAGGGAGAAGGGTTTGCAGGTGTGGTATTGGGCTAAATTCTGGTCTTAGTGAGACCTCGGAGAGGTGCTGGGAATACCTGGAGTAATAAATAGCTGGGCTGAATCATAGAATCACAGAATCATAGAAAAATTTGGGTTGGAAGGGACATTTAAAGGCTATCTAGTCCAACTTCTCTGCAACCTCCCTGCAGGAACCTGTCTGGCCATCTTCTTATCTCTTTATTGGCAAGTACAGAGTGAAGTTCTGCGGAAAAGAGAGGAAGAAAATTCCAGTGCAAATAGACCCCCTACCCATAACCAGGGACTGAAAGCACAAAAACTCTTGAGCAGGGAGGTAATTCACAAACACTTAGGCAAGAAGAATGCCATCTAACTGGATCTTCAAAGCAGAATTGCATTGCTATCCCTACAGCTATCTAAAGGGAATGAAGACACTGTAGGGCTAACAGAGATAAGGGTGAGAGCATCAATACGCTTTATGTTCTTTAGCTGTAGAGATTAATTCCTTGATTAAAGATAATGGTTAAGATTCAGAAATCTGAACCTTAGGGACCTAATATTATTGCTGAATGCTCTAGGGCTTGCAGATGCAGGACATCGGCGCATCTTACATGGGGGCCATACTTCACATTATCTTTCTCCGAAGGCATGGTTTTCTGAATATAATTGTGCTGATGCTACAGGTAGTGCCAGGACTGGGCGTTCAAAGCTTGAAGGACATGGATTATTGCAGGATGTGTTAAGGACTGCAGTTAGGAAGAAAGCTTGTGCCAGATGGAGCCAGTGCTTCGTAAGCTACAGTAGAAATGAACAGCTGCTTATAAGTAGAGAAACTGGGTTCAGTTTACAGCAGATTTGGGGGTGGCACAAACCAAGGTTGCCACTGGAAGTCACTTTCATTGCAGGGCCTGACAAGGTGCCAGTCCAAGTACTCTCTCTTCTTGAAAGTATGAGCCATTTGTTACCACTAAAAGGAATGTTAGAATGAGGAGTAGGGTTAGATGTAGGGTTTGGAACTGCAAATCTTGGAAAGCATAAATTGCTGCCAGCCATATTTGAAGATATCTTAATTTCTGTTCTACTGTAGGGCACATATGATGATCAATGTGCATAAAAAAATCCATATTAATTACCACATGCTGCTGCCCAAGAACTTCAGGAGGCTGGGCTCCACAGGTACCCATAACATCCATTGGTAACAGCTAGGGTTAGGTTAGGAATCCAAATATTGGGGAACCAGTAATGTCACTGCAAGCTGCACAGCCTTCAGTGTTAGGAGTAGGGATGATGTCAGTAAGGAGCTGTTGTTCCTAGTGGGGTTTTTGTTGTTACAGACATGAGTGTCACGGTTACAGTTAAAGTAGGAATTAGGGACAGACCTTGGAAATCTAAAGCCTGAAGGACTGAGTGGTTCCCAAAGTTGTGAAAACTGCAGGATGCTGGTACCACTAATGATCAGCTCTGTCTTCCCATTCAGTCTGTGGATTCTCTGGTTAAGAATAGGGATATTGGATGAACAGACTTTTTTGCAAGGCCTGCAGAGCTAGGAAGGGTAATGGTGTCAATAGTCACCATATATATCCATATTTTTCTGATCTGCTGAAGGAATAGGACCTTAGTTTTATCTTCAGACACTGTAAGGGTGAAAGAGAGGACAAATTTTAAGAGTTTGGTATTAAAAGAATCAGGCTGAGTTTGCTGCTGGACATACAAATGTAAGAATAGGGCTGGTGTCAGAGGCCAGCTGGGAACTGAAAATTGAGAAGCTGTTTTTATGGTCTGTTTTGATGAAGTTTGGGGCCTTCCTTATAGTTATGAGTGTTTTAGGTAAAGTTTCAGAATCTGTTGAGTTCTGAGACAGATTTGTTCAGGCAGCTGATTCATTCCCATTGAATGAGGATGAGCACCAGCACTAAGCTAACACCTTGCCTTCCACTACAAGACTAGTTCCCTTCATAGAGCCACCTTAGGGCCCATGTAAATAAGGATATTATCTGCCTTAGTGTTGGAGGTAAGATCAGAAAACTTAAGGCTACATCTGTGTCAGTCAATAAAATGGAGTCAAGGCAGTCATGCCCAATCCATATTACATTGTACTTAAATGAGGTCCTCTCAGGGGCCCACGGTGTCACCTGTGGCTTTTGAGAGACACTTTTTTTCCTAGAAGCACTGATTCAAGAATTGTGCAAGGGCTATGTTTCAGCCCATCAAACTGCTGCTTTCACAGGCAGAGGCTATGATGCAATGCATGTCCTAGACTGTTACATGAGGAGTGGTTGTGAACTGAGCGTTCGGAGGGCGCAAAGCCTGCTGCACTAAAGCTATGGAGGGGGACAAACTTGTGTAGTTTCATCCATTCCACCTAAGGGGAATAATCCTTTGCTCTCACTGCCTTGAAACCATGCCTGACCAGTGCACAAACACTGACAGAGGCCCAAATTTGAAATTATGCCAAGGAGTCACCACTAATAGGCTACATACACCAGGTGCAGGGTTCAAACCCATGCCCTGGTTCTAATATTTTATTTTTGTTTTGGCAGGGCAGACATAGACTGGTAATGAATAGTGTAGCTCCAGTCTTGAGCAGCAGCCTGGTTTCAACAGGGAAGATGTTCTTGCCCATTATAAAATGGCTGGAGTCCTTCCTGTGGTTATTATGGTAAAAGCTAAGGTTTGAGATGCTGCTAGCACTTGGAAATCTAAATCTATGAGAAATTAAGTTACTGCTGGATTCTTCTGAATTGGCATCTTGACACAGATGGGAGACAGTTGTTTGTGTGCTCTTTTCCTGTACCCAGAGATCCACTGGTTTACATTAACATGACATTTAGGCTCTGAGACTTAGGAGTTACAAGAACTGGTTTCATTGCTGAATGCCAAAGGGCCAACTTGTGCCAGCAGGTATCAGTGTTGCATTTTTTTTTTCCTATAAACCAATTACTCAGTTGTATTTCAGGGCAGGGTTAAAAGTTTAATTGAAACTTGAAGAACCAAATATGTTGACTATTGCTGGGAATATGGACCTCAGCAGAGCTCTGCCCTCTGTAGGTGCCAGTGCCATATGCTCTTTTCAGTTGGCCTGAACATGTCCTTGGCCTTAAGGTTAGCATTTGAGAAACCCACATTTCAAACATCCAGTATATTTGCTGGATGGTCTGGGGTTTCAGGGTAAGTGAGAGATCTGACAGCAATATTGACCAGGGCATTTTATGCTTCTGGGGGTTCCCTTGGTATAATTGTAACTGCATTTAATATCAGAGTTTTGGAAACCAAAGGGTTCCATGGTGTTGGGAAGGCTGATGTCTGCAGCGGACAGTGCCTCTCCTGTCCTGCTAGTAGAGATGGGTCCCCTCAACACAATTAGGTGAGAGTGTGGTTTGGCAATCCAAGCTTTCCAGAGCCCAGTTTCAACATGAGCACAGCAGGGTCTGCAAAGTTTGGAAAAAGGACAGTGGGAACTGCAACAAGCACTATTTTTTTTTGTTCACTGCAGTAAGTTAGGGGTTGTAAATAAGATTAGTTTGAGGACTGACATCAAAATCAGTCTTTGAGAATCTAAATCTTGAAAATACCAGGATATTTCTGAATTTTGGAGAGCCTGCAGAATTATGAAGAAACTTACGTCAATATGGTCCAACTGTACACAAAAGGAGCATGTTATAATGTGAAAAAGGGCCCTAGTGTTTTATTTTGCAGTGTACTGGGGCATCTGCTAGAATCCTGCACAGACACCCCAGCTGGGACTACAAAACCCCACTGCTTTTTATCTCAGCCTCCTGCAAAGACAGGACAGAATTTAACTGCAGCAGTCTTATTAAATGAATGTGCTGTCCAACTTCCATGCATTGAAATAGGCAATATGTTATTTACTTTTCTGTTTAAATAAACACTGTAAATATATGTATACTGAAAGAATGCAACAAGTACTGTTGCAGCAAGAAAGGGAGAGAGCATACATTCTCACTGTTCAGAGTTGTTTTTGTATGAACACTAACCTTAGTGACAATCTTGTGGAGCAGCGCGTTGTGACTTTCAAAAGCAGAGCAGGTTTTGCTGTCCTCCTGCACCACCACATACTCATGCAGGCAGCATCCTCCCACTCCCACATCTCTTACAGAGCTTTCCAACCTGCCTCTCTCTTTTCGGTAAGCTCTGCTTTCAGTACACTGTCAAAAAGGAAAAATCTCTCCTTCTAGGACTCTTTGAAATGGGCTTAACTGAAAAAAAACCCACACTGATTTGATGTAAGTTTGGCATTTTGTGAGCTAAGAGATCAGGTGTATGGTAGCCTATTTGCAGAGTGAAAGCTGTAAAAGACAACCAGTTTTTGGGTTTTTTTGGTTTTTTTGGGGTTTGTTTGTTTTTGGGGGTTTTTTTTTTGTTTGTTTGGTTTTTTGGGTTTTTTTTGTTTTTTTTTTTGGTGAAGTCGTTTGTAAAAGAGCATTTAAAAACAAAACTACCTTTATTTCCCTTTTTCCCAGGCACTTCCCTGGGACACAAGATGGGGAGAGATGCTGGTTTTCTCTTTCTCTACAGATACAAGTGAGTAGCAGAGCAGGAGAAACTTGACCCTGTGGTCTGCCGCTGCCCTTGGCCCAAGAGAGCCTGATGCCCTGGTGCTTTGTGTCTTAGAAAATATTAGTTGCTTACTTGTTAGGAGGGAATGTAAAGGCCATCTTTTATCACTGGAAGTTAGTGTTTCATTCCATAGAAGATTTTTTTTTTCTGTTGATTTTAATTACTATGATAGTTTGGAGTACTTTCAAGTGTGTACGCTTCCCTCTCCAAAAGCCTTTGCCTTTGAAGAGGGCAATCTACAGAGTAACATAAGTGCATGCCCCAGGCTCCTCTGCCTCAGTAGCCTGCATTCACCGATTTCTATACCTCTTTTCTTTATGGACTATTCAGGGAAGCTGCAAGTAGCAGAAGCTGATCTGCAAAAGAAGATGAGGCTGAAATATGATGCTTTCACACACTTCTGCACCATCATAGGCATCCTTGAATGGCTGACTGGGTAGCTGATGGGATGGGCGTTAGGAATCAAATGCATATTACATGGCATAGTTCTCCAAAGAACAAATCATCACTTTTAACACATGGTGTGGCACAAGCAAATCTTTTTTTCTCCTTTCTGGGTAAATAAAAAAGGTGAAGTCGTTTGTATGGCCATATATCCATCAGCACACAGAAAGTCAAAGTCCCAATTCTAAGTCAGTTTGAATAAAACAGTCAGTGTGACCTACAGCTCCACTCGTTTTTTAAAGAAGGGCAGTTAACCACAATTCTATTTTCTTCAAGGCTATAAAATACCCACCCACGCACATCCATCACGTGCACAAACAAAAAGCAGTGATATTTTGTTTCAGCCAAGCACGCTGGCAAGTCCGCATCCATCCACCCTCGGCAGCCCCGGATCTCACGGCGCTGCTTCACCTGCTCTGAGGCTCCCTGCTCCTGCTGCTGCTCCTGCTCCTCCTCCTCTTCCACTTCCCCTTGTCTCTCCACCGCCGGGTCTGCCTGCAGGGGACACCGACCCTCCTCCCTGCAGCCCCGCGGACTCGGGACCGGCCCCTCCTACCCCGCCCCGCGGGAGCCGGGCAGGTGAGCGGGAGCCGCCCGGCCCCGG
>VZTI01003262.1:1111244-1151778 GCA_013397865.1 Struthidea cinerea
CCCCGCGGGCCGCTCCCGGGCGCCGGGCACCCCTCCCCGGCAGCGCTGCCCGCCCCCCGGTGCTGGGGAAGAGGGGTCCCGGCGCCGCCCGAGCGGGGAGGCGGCGTGCCCAGCTGCCAACCCGCCCGAGCCCTCTTCCTCCCCGCAGGAGCCCGAGATGGCGGACAGCGCCGCGGCCACCGCCGCTCCTCGGGCCGGCGTGAAGAGCTCGGCGGGGCCCTGGTGGAAAGGGCTGACCAGCAAGAAGAAGCACAAGGAAGCGGCGGTAGCCCCTCCGCACCCCGCCCCCAGCGAGACGCCCGCCGACCCCCCCAGCCCCGACGGCCGGGAGGAGCAGCCCCCTCCCTTCGGCACCGGCGACGCCGCGGGAACGGGAGTCGGCAACCGGCGGAGCCTCCGGGTGTCCCACTCGGGCCGCTTCAAGGAGCGGCGGAAGGTGCGCACCTCGCTGCTGGCCGACAGCCCCGAGGTCTTCGACGGCGGCGGCGCCCCAGGCCATGCCGCCCAAGGGGCCGAGTAGCCCAGGAGGACCTTGCCGAGGAGCTGCCACTGGATGGGTGGCCGGAGAACTGGCGGGACAGGCGGCCGGAGTCAGTGACTTGCCCCACAGCTGGGCTTGGACCCGTGGGTGACATGTGGGCGTGTGGCAGCGGCCTCCCAAACCCTGAGCGGACGCTGCGGGGAGCCCGGCACCGCTGCCAGGCGAGGGAATCGCGTGTTGTGTTTCAGGAACACCGCCAATACCAAACCCCCGGATGACGGGACGATGTGATTGTCTTTAAAAAAACCCACAAATAAACACCCCACTCCCTGTACTGTGGTGCGCGGACTCAAAGGTGCTATCCCAAGGCCGATGGCAGGGTCTATGAACCTTCCCGCAGCCCTTGCCAGGAGCCAACGTGCTGACTTCTCAGGCCTGTGACTCAGCTCCTTTTGGCTCTCAAGCCGAGGAGGCGCTTTGCTGCTTTCATTTCACAAGCTGTCTTATCGAAGGAAGGGGGGAACAAAGTGCTCTTATCTAATTTCAGGGCCGAGGACCTCCGGCGGTGCCGAAAGTGAGCCTGTCCTGCCGTTAGCCACGAACACATCCTCCGCCCCCCACGGAGGTCAAAAGAGAGGTATTGTGAGGGGCAGGCTCTTGCATTCGCCCATGTCCCACGTCTGATCGCATTTACATATGGAAAAGACAGGACTATGCTGGTGTTCTCCCTCTTGCAGTGTAATACTAAGCATGTGTTTCAGAGTCTGGTCCCTCGTAGTTATGTTACAGAGGGAGGCCCATGTTGTCTAGCAATTCGCACTATTTACCCAGGGGATACATGATTTTTGCATGATTGGTGATAACGGGCATAATGAAGCTCCAATGAAGAACTTGTGTGATAAGATGTAAACATTGTTCTGGGAGATGAGACCAGCCCTGGAGAGCACAAGCAGGATTGCAGTTCTAATGTGGAAATAGGCTTGGGCACCACTGGAAGTGTTTATTATTTACCATGTCCGAGGCTTTTGAAGCAAGGTTAAGTGCCCCAGGATTTCTTCTGATGGTGAGATAATGTGCTTTCACTTGAGCAGTTATCTGCTCCCTCTAAGCGCTCTTGGATTTTTGGACAAGTAAATATAAGCCAGATTTGTACTTGGTGGTGTGCCTTACAGAGCAAAATCAGTTAAAAATACTTGGCAATTATACATTTCTTGATAGTCAGTGATGTAGCAACAACTGACTTATTTATTTTAAATGCATTTGCAATATACTTTATATTGTTAAAATGGTTTTAGATCTTTTCTGAATACAAGATACTGCATAGTGGCAGGGACTGAAGATTATTTCCTAACAGTCAAGTATTATGCAGTTATGCTTTTGTTTGGTTGTAACTAATCATTCGAGGTCAATTAAAAATAAAATGTGACTGGAAAGGAAGTAAGAACTGAGTTCCAGTTGAAAATATGGATTAAACCAGCCACTGACAATCACTGAAATGATGCACTAGATGCTGGGCAAGTGCCCCATGGTTCAATGTGCACAATAATATGTAATGAACCTTGAAAGCTCCTGTGCAATAAACTCAGACAACCGAGCTGCTGAGGTGCTCACTGGTCATGCACTCCTTCAGACTCTGGAACCCAAGGACAAAGGGACTGTAGCATCAAATCAATTTCCATGAAAGCTTTTTTTTTCACCCACTGTGTAGATACATGCTTTTAAATTTTCATTTAGTAAAACTATGAGGTACTGGATTTGGACTGCCTTTTTATGTTGCTGACTCCATGCTGACCAAGCAAAGATCTGGGGCAGGGTGAGGGAAGCTCTTTAAACTTTCTCTTCAGAGGTGCTTTTCTTATGGGAGGCCTCTTCAGTCAAGGGGCATCTGAAATCCTTCTCTTGAGAAGCAATTGGAGCAAACTATTCTTGGAAAAAGGGGGGTGAGAGAGAAGGAGGAAATTTTAAAAGCTGGAAACAGAAAGGTGGATAAAGAAGAACCATATTCCAGTTACATTTAAACCAGGATGGGAGTGGGGGGGAAGGAGGCAGAAAGGGATGGCTCTGTTGCTAGGGTTGTCGTACTACCTTCGGAAGGCAAACTGTTCATCTTTATTACAGGCAGAAACAGTCTGCCTGTATTTATGTATTCTATGGTCCAAAGAAACGTTTTTGTGTGTGTGTCTCCAAAATGGAAGAACAAGTAAGCAGAAATTGCACTGATGCATTTCTTAACTCCTGTATCTGGTTTGGTGTGAGTTCTGTGGTGGTCAGATCCTCAGAACTATCCGGAGGCTGGAGAATGAACGCAGACTATTGTTTTATATAGCTCATGTAGATGCTTTTCTGTGTTTTTAATCCTTCCACTTTTGTGAAAATACAGTTTCCTTCTCTCTTCTGTACCTCAAAGCTGCCTTGTTCTACAGTGAACCTCTGTTTGCTCTTTGGAAATGCCTCAGGTTTTTTTGTTACGAATCTTTACCTAGGCACAAGAAATCTCCAATTTGAGTTTTATTTGAGAAGTCTGGTGTGTTGCTGCTAAGATTCAGTATCAATACTGGTTAATATGTGACTAAATATTAGCCATGTCTTAATCCTTGCGTATGATACTTTCATCTTGGAAATTTGGTCAGAATATGAAGTCAATAAACACATGTAATATGCCTCACAGCCCTCCTCCATCGTTATCCTGACCTTGAGCTGTTGGAAGGAGATGTAATTCTATCTTCCTTCTCAGTCAAATCCTTGCTTCAATGAATATGATAGCAGCCACTGAAAAACTAGATCCATGAGAAAAGGGGCTGACTGCCTCGTCTCGCTTTCCCCGCCCTCTGTGACAGCAATACCTGCAGCTTAGTGCTCACCTATGTACCAGGGCCAGGAGGAGGGAGAAGGCTTCTTGGCCATAACCAGCCTGTTGCACAGAAATAGTCCTCTTGTTTCTCAGCCTGAGCACCAAATAAAGCTTAAGTAATCTGTACACGTGGAAATAAATTAAGCTGATACAGAAAAAAAACCCTGGCATTTTATGGAGCACCTGAATTATTTTTTTTGACCCTTGAAGTGGAAATCGTTTCTTATGTATTGGACAATACTTGCTCTGTTATAACAATAGTGCATTTCTGGGCATTGGGTTATTAAAAGGCAGTTTGCACTCTTAGTGTGGATATTTTTCTCATCTTCTTTATAAAGATGATGCATCAGAAAGTAAGTTGAGGAAATAGGGTGACTGAGAAAGTACTTGCAGTTTATTTTTAAAAGCAAACAGTGACATATTGACAAAATAAATGGAAATAAGCAGATGAGGTGAACCTCTGTAGCATCAGTTATAGTGCAATTTTCTTAATATTATCCCAGATACTAAGGATTGCTGGTTTGGGGCAAAAAAAAAATATTTAGCAAATAGAGAACTTTTCAAATAAACTGCAAAGTATATGCTTGCTTATTCCTGCTCTTGCCAAAACTAAAAATAAATCTCTGAGTGGTTGCCTGGTGAATCATTCCCTGCTATTGTAGGCTGGTCAGTCTGGACCTCAACAAAGATTATAGGGAGCACCTGCAGAAAATGATCCTAAATTGGAAACCCTGGAATAAATGCCTTGAAAACCTCAAGACTTCTAACCTCAGATGTTATGTCAGGGTATGACAAACTGAGCTGAGAGAATGGAGTAGGGACCTTACTGTTTAGAGGAAGAGTCTTCACTGTTTGGAGGTTTGGTTTT
Organism: Struthidea cinerea; assembly: GCA_013397865.1. Lineage (NCBI taxonomy): Eukaryota > Metazoa > Chordata > Aves > Passeriformes > Corcoracidae > Struthidea > Struthidea cinerea. The sequence continues at coordinate 1,115,445 of VZTI01003262.1, forward strand.
TTTTTTGGGGGGGGGGGGGGGGCAGGGGGGAAGAGTGTTGTAGGCTTTTTTGTTTGGTTTTGGTTTTTTGGGTTTTTTTTTGGTTTGGAGTTTTTTTGGGGTTTTTATGGCAGTGGTGGTGGTTTTTTTGGTTTGTGGTTTTTTTAGTTCTCTCTTCACTATAGTGCCACCAGTGATAATTTTATATTTAAAATATCAAGTCTCTTGTCCCTTAGCAAGATAACCTCATACGAAGGTTAAAATCGGAAGGATGGAACTCCTGGCCTTGGCCTGGCCAGCGCAGCTGGATGCTCCACCTTACAGCCCGTGTTTAATTTGGCTCATTTAAACAGCTGATACCTCATCGGGAGGCAAGCTGTTTCAAGTGCACACACAAACTGGGAGCTCATTTTGCTGCCTCTTGGGATTCTATCTGGTAGAACAAAACAAAGAAACCCAAACCAGGTATTTTCTAAGATGTCTTTTAAAAGCTGGGGCAAGAGAGGGTTGGTTAAAGAATGATATTTGAGACCATATAATTGCACCGTTTCGAAAAGCAAACCTTTCCCCTTCATCACTAATTTACTATAAACAACCTGCTGGCTGTGATTTTTCATTTCAGAATACCACAAAAGAGAGAAAGTTGCTCAGTTTTATAGACACCAGTAGTAGTGAAGTAGTTTATCAGTTTTATCCTTAATGACACGTCTGAAATTCACAAGTAGCTCTAAGAAACAGTATTTGAAGGTAGTCCTCAACTAAAGCCTATTGATTAGCAGCTCCAGCTTATGAATTTGATTTACTGCCCATTTTATCTAGACAAAGCAATTTAACATCAGATAATACGTGTCTTGGGGATAGCAAGTGGTTTTCCATGATAGCTGTAAGGCATGATTTTAAACAAAAAATCTACCCTAGTGAGTAATCCTCATCAGATCTAAACATCATGTTTCTTGCAAGTAAAATGAGATAGAATGGTTTTTTCAGGGTATTAGTTACCAGACTATTGGGTGTTTTGGGATGTGGGAAATAGGCTTGATTCTCAGACACAAGCCTGTGTGTTCTGTGAATCTTCTGCTGCCTGTTTGCAACATCTCAGGTCTTTCCCCCCATCCAAAGTTATTGTTCATCGTGGTCGTTCCTTTTACATCAGGAGGTAAACAGCATGACTCTCCCCGTTACCGAAAATAAGAACCATACCTTTGTATGCCTGTTGAAGTGAAAGATTACGGGTAGTGTGCACTTGAACTCTGGTGACTCACTTTTTTTTTTGCCACTGCTGACTTCAGTTCATTTTTCTTTCCAGGTCTTTGTTTTATCCGCAGTCTGTAAATGTTTGAGCAGATAAACTGTCCGCTGATCTCACAAGAGCTTCTCAGTGACAGGAGAGTGGGCAGCACTTCAGTGGCCAAGGGAAAAGTTAAAATAGATCTATTTCTGGGTTCTTTCCCACTGAATTTTATGAACAGGAGCAGAACTGAGCCTTAGTTTTGATTCTGGAACTATGACTACCTGGGAAACAGAAGGAGCCTCTGAGTCTGTGCATTCTTAGTTGTGTTTATCTTGGCATGTGCTTTCAGTGACAAGTTTCCAAAAACCAGAATTGGTTCACCTGTCCTGTTTAACATCATTAGGTTCAGGACTAGGAGCATGGTGTAAACTTCCAAGAGAAATCCTGCCAACACTACTTCCTAGAAATGCTGTAGCTCAGACCTCTGCAAAAAGGAGGAGGAGGAGGAGAGAAAAACATATTTTCTGACTTCTCTGTTCTTGTGTTCCTTTCTTGGTATACCAGTGCTAAAACAATCTCCCTGCTAGACCCTAAAACAGCTAGAGAAGTAGAGTTTATGAAATAGGCCGATGTACAGAATATACAAGGACAGCATTTTGCACTGGCATACATTTAAGGAAGAGACAAACCCGTGGCTAGATACTGCACTGGGCATTTAGAGGTAGTTTAATTCTTCCTGCAAGGCTGGCAAGTTATGGTTTGTTCCTGGCTCAATGCTCAGCTGACTAACAGTAGATAGGAAAATGCCTCTAGGTAATATATTAGCTATCACAGGTGTTAATTAACATCTGCTGAATTGCCTCTGAAATGGCAAAGAGTGAAAAAGTGAATAATCGCATTAGACTAGCAAACATTGCTGACCATGACTGAAATCACCTAAGCTTTGGAAAGCTGAGACCCCATTTTAAATGATCTGTTGAAGCACTTAAAATATTATCTGTTTTTGTTGATGACAGCTATTTTTCCTTAATCCATATATTTTTATTTTTCTGCTGTAATAGTTTACCATACAGATACCTTTTTAATGAGTATTCTTACATACTGTATATTACCTCTCTAGTTTTATTGATTGGCTTTCACTTTTTTTCCTGCTGAAACAGGAATTTGGCTGAGCTTATCACCTGCAAAAGGTTTCCATAAAATTTGAAGATATACCTATGACTTATGCATAAACCTAAACTCAAATTCGTAACGATACCTTGCAGTTGTGGAGAGCTCTGGAGAAGTGAGCTCACCTAAAGACTGATCCTTTCATCTTCCTGAAAAGTAGCATGCATCATCCCCACTTTAAAGAAAGGAAATGCAGGATATAGGGCTAAAGCAAAGCTTCTAAGTACGTGATCAAAATTATGCATTAAATCTGAGAACAGAAATCAGACTATGCCAAAACTACCTAAGAAAACCAAGGTGTAAAAAGTGGTGGCAAAAATGTCAAATGGGCTTTCTAAAGTTTTAGACCTCTGAGAGGAACCTTTGGGTATGTGGGAGTTTTAACATGACCTAAACTTAGCACATCATTGCACAGTGTCTTCCAGGGCATGGCTGAGACTTCAACGAGAACAGATGATGGGCAGAAGTGGAATTGAATCTGTGGCGTTGGCATCCCGCTTGCACACATAGGAAAAACAATTGAGTTATATCCTAAGATGTGTATGTAAACTAGTGTGATTGTGTAGGAGTATGTCTCCCCTCATGCAGCTGCAGATTTCCAGTGTGGTCAAAGGGTTGCACTGACAAAGGCATTGAGGTGTCTGATTCCATTTACTTCAATGGTGTCTCAGTACCCTTGTGGCTCTAAGCTTCAGTAAAACCTCATGAAAAAGGGAGTGCAGTTACACAAAACTGTCAAAATTGTACTAGATGAGAAGGTTACAAAGGAAAATTTCTGGTTTATTTACCAATGCAAATGGAGTTAAAAATGCAAAAGAGCTGCCTAATATCACATGTATTCTTTATTCTGTATTTTCAGCTGTTCATGCTGAAGCAGTGTAGCTGCTTTCTCCCCTCCTCCCTGGTATATTCTTGCTTTCCAGCTGCTATTTGATCTTTTCCAGTCTCAACTTGAAATTATTCCTTACAGAACCTCAGCCCCGTGTAGCATTTCGGCAGGGCCATTGTTCTTTTGTCCACTGCCTGTAGATCAGCTTTTACTGCTAAACAGCTTCTTTATAAGCCCCAGTGAAACCTTCTCTCGTGCTTTTGTTTGCGTTGAGAACAAGACCAAAGGTTGAAGAGAGTTTTAAGTCCTGAGGTGTGCGGAGCCCCCCCATCCCTCCCTGTGTTTCGGTGTTAGTTACTGCTTTGGCCTTTACCTGTCTTGCTTTGCCAGCCAGGATGGGGCACACCCTCACACAGCACAATACAAACCCTTTTAATTAAGAGCTATTCAAGCTCTTTTTTTAAATATTTGCTTCAACAAATGCCCATGTCAAGCAGCAGTCATACGACACCTTTCGAAACCCTTTAATCCAGAATAGAAACCAGCAGTACAATTTTAACTTGTTTTTGGGTCTGAACCATCACTGTGAAGGTTCTCAGGGCTTGTTGCCAAGGCTTTGCTGGTCCTTTATGGCATTTGTGTGCTCTGTAACAGTTTCTGCAAGTGATACCAAAAATTGCCTGCTATTAGGGAAGAGGCAAAAATGGCAGCACAAATTTGGCTTCTTGAGATTGGTAACTTCTGCATGCCCAGGGTGCACTAGCAAGTGGGATATTTTCAGGATGTATTTGACACCCAGCCTTTGGTATCTGCATATAAGATGCCACCTGCCAGTATGTGTGAAGGATTTGCTTTTAGACATGGACCTGTGCAAATCAGCATGCAGGAAACTTTTTGAAAGTGTTGTCCTTCCTGTCTTGCTTGGGAACTGGGGCATCCCTGCACATCCCATGTGACTCCTCAGTGGCACTGGGCCTGAGGAGACGGAGTCTACCGCACGTCTCCTAAAGCACTTTGGCAGCCCCTCGAGAGGAAAGAGAACTTGCTCAACCAACAAAATGCAAAGTAAAAGCTACTACCAGCAAAGTTAATGCCACAGGGATCCTGGAGAAGTGCCTCTTCATCTTCTTTGCCAAATCAAAGCTACTTATGGGAGTTGTGTTGCTGCTGCTTGTTGCTGTGACAGCTTTACCACCTGCTTTCATCTGCCTTTAAGTAGCATGGCAATATCATTTGGAAATGTTTGACAGGTTTGAGAAGGGGTGTGGTTCACTGAAGGCTTGACTAAGAAAATAACTTGGAGAAAAGTCATTTTTAGGTGATAAAACAGAGCTAAATTTATGGGGAGGGATTCCCTTGTCTAAGGCCTTATCTGTTGATCAACACAACCGTTAAATTCTTGTGAATGTGAGTGGCAGGATCTTCTCTGAAGATGCAGCTGACTAATCGGGAGGGATCTACGTGCCCTTACACTCCGGTAGGAAGTGGTGTGTCTGTTCTGAAGGACTTTAAATGAGAGGCTCTTCATCCTTTCCAATGGGTGAGATCCCAACTTGTAGAGAATGTGCAGACTTTTCACTCCTTTAATTGGTTTTTAAGAAAGGCACATTGACAGTCCTCTTTTTAAGCTTATGGCAATGTATCACCCCTGTGCCATTTTAATCAGTCTTCCTTACAGCTGCTCTGTTACCATGTGCTGTTAATCTTCCCCCTGAACCTGCCCAGAGGCTATTAAAAATATACCTGAAGATGAAGATGCCTTGTGGTATCAGGTAGTTAGAGAAACCTGCCCGTCCAATAGACTGGGAAGATTTATGGCCCCAGGTATCTCTCGTGACAGAGGTAGGTCTGAGTCCCCTCAGGCATGAGGGAAACATAATTGAGGGAGCCACCTTCCTTGTAAGTGCTTTAAATGTCAGGTTAGGTATCTCAGTGCTGTTGATGGGGCTCAAAAACTATTCGGCAAATTCCAGTACAAAGATGGGGTTATAACCCCCCAATGGGAATTTCTGGAAGAGTTGGTGTTGATGTCTTGTCAGAAGCAGGAGAGCATAGCAGAAGAGTTATCCCATGTTCATCCTATTCAGGAGATGAGAAGGGAGTATTTGCTATCAGTTACTGTCAGAGGGTGCTGGATCAGATGGATGTTTGGTCTGACCTGGTAAAAACCTGTATCTTGTTAAAGAAAAAATGAAAGTAATCTCTGTGTATCTTTGTGGAAGAAATGGTGCTGGCACGTGAGCTCAAGAGGCAATCCAAGGCTCTGGAGGTGGCCTTGATGAAAGCATGATCCAGCAGAAAGGTAGGATACAAAGTACTCATGACTGTCCTTAGAACTTTCACCTGAACCCAGCACCTAAGCTTTGAGGAGTCCCATGCTGGAGTGGAGTCCAAAACTGAAATTCCTTAGGGAACATGGCTTTGCTGTCACACCAAAAGTAATTTGCACCAGAGCAATGACCCTTTACAAAAGAGTACAGTAAGAGCTGCATTTGTCAGTGCTGGTTTCTCTCTGGTTCAAACCTAACAGGTACCTTTTGCAACTGCTGCAATGAGCTATAACTTTGCCATATTTTATCTAATTGTGGCTGTGGCTAATTTTTCACATCGTGTACTTGTTCACAGGCAGATAGTATTTCCTAAATGCTTTTGAATTCCTCTGCATGGGAGCTGCATGAACAGAAGGGACGGCTTTCTGCTCCTAGGGGTGAACAAGTACTTGGCAGGAGTTCCTGTGCCCGCACTAGAACATGAAGTATCTTTAAAATGCTTTGTCATGTTAAACATTTTTTAAAAACCAAACCAAACAACAATAAACACAAAAGACAGCTCCAGGCATATGCAGGGTGAAATGGCATGCTGGTGTTTATAGCAATTAAACTGTCCAATGTTCAAACAATAAAATATTCAGAATTACACAGTAATAGACAATGTCCTTCCTGCTACAGGGAGGGGCTGATGTGAAAGTCTTTTCACCCACATCCTTTGGGAGGTTTCATCTCCTTCCCAATGGAGACACCCAGGTCCGTCATTTCCGGCTTTCCCTTTGCTGTAGGAGATAGCTTTTACACTCACGTACTCTTTCTAGTGACTGCAGATTTTAAACTTAAGGGAAATATTTTTTAAATCAGTTATGTTGTAACCTTAAGATGATCTAGAGTATGCCCCGGTAAAATTTTCATCTGCAAGAAGAGTGAGAATTTTACCTGTACAACTCCAGCCATGTGAAGCTGACCCTTTCATGTGTACATAAAATTGCTTAACATTGATCATTTCCTGGGCTGACCCCTAGTAGCTTCTTGTAGTTTGTGTTCGTAGTTTATGTTTTTAGGTCTTCGTTCTTAGTTGTTAGAGCATGGTGCCAATAATGCCAAAGTCATGAATTCAATCCCCCTATGGGCCATGCACTTAGGAGTTGGACTTGATTCTCGTGGATCCATTCCAACAGAGAATATTCTGTGGTTGTGTGGAGTTCTTCAGCAGCAGCCTCAGTCTCACAGAGAGAGGCTGTTTTACACCACAGTAATAACCCCAAGGAAAAAAGTCACTAAAAATACTTCTTCAGTCATAGGTAGCTCATAATCTGTTTATAAAACAACAAAAAAAAATCCAGAGTTTATTTGAAGGAACTCCAAGTTCCTCTGGGGCAGGGGCTATTCTAAGTTGCATCACCAAGTTGAGGCAAGGAAATCAGACAACTGACTTTTAATAATTACTGAGATTTTAACCTGTAGGAGTTGTGAATCCCAGATGCAATCTGCCACTCACAAAACTTTTTTTCTCACCCTCCTATGAGTTTGAAAATATGCGGTTTATAAGCTTTATTTGTTGGACACTGACAATAGCTGCTGCTGTTGATTCTGGTTCTCTGTCAGGAGTGATCCTGTTTGGAGGATTTAAGCTTTCCACAACACTTAAACCTTTTGCTCTTTGATGCATCAGTCTTCACACTCATTCTGCCCTCTGAGGTCTCGAGAGGCATGCTGAAATTGCAGACTGGTACGTCAAGGGAAAAAACAACCAGGAGATTCCAAGAGGTTTTAATCAGGCTTTTAATTATGTTAAACATAAATATCCTAAAGCTTTATACATTAGCAACAGTGGTGTAAATGTTAATTTTCGTTTGCAGACCTTCCTCTTGACACTGGTGACCCAGCTAAGGACACATCTTTCCCAGATTTTGTACAACTGACTGCTATCCACAACTAATGACACACTGTAGGATTATCTTAATTTGTCTTAAATTTAAGAGTACTGTATATTACTAAATCAGGAGTAAGTCAGGCCTATAATTTTATTAGATTCCTTGGGGAGGAAGAGTTAATCCGATGTTCTTAATACTTGTGTAAAAGGATGTCTGAGTGCTTAAGGCATTACAAGGGATGAATGGTTCACTCTTGCCAGAAGTGGTGGAGAGCTTTACAAAATAGCACATGGGCCTCTCACCAGTTCAGTGCATCAACATTGTTTTGTCTTGGGCCTGGAGCAATCTCAGTGGGCGCCAAAGTAGTTTTTAATCTCTCTCTGCTACCTCCCCTAGCAGCTCCATTCACAAGGTGTGGTTGCTGCTGTCCTCTGCTCAGCTGTGTGTAGCTGCTAAGGCGTAGGTGAAAGGTCCTTCACTCTGAATTCTCCTTGTAAGGTTTTTTACTTTCCATCTGCATGCGCTGACTAGCTCTGGCTTCTTGCTGGCTGATCAATGGATGTCTCCCACACTGCATTCACGCACACTGCCAGCTCCACAGGAGGGATGGCACAAGACCCATAACCCATTGACAGTCTGCTCCTGAAAATGTCAGAGAAGGCACCTGGAAGGGGGAGCCAGAAATCTGCAGGGCAAAGTCTGTCTCTCCCTCAGCCAGAGCATGAGGAATACAGTTCATTCTTTGTGATTTTGCCATGAGTGCTGCAAATGCTGTTGATTTGAACTGTAAAGTGTGCCAGAGCTGGAAGGTTGAAGGAGTAGGAAGACCAGCAGCTGAGGAGCAGGACATCGTGTGCACTGTGTTGGTTACAGATGCAGCAGGGTAACCTGCCAGAAAGGAACAAGGCGTGGTAGTATACTGTCTTCAGAAGGAACATCCATTATAAAACAGGTTTGGATGTAAATATTGATGCATGTTGTGTGCTCTTTGATGGGCAAACAGTCTGCTTTGGTATGGTAAGAAAAAGAGCCCACTAACAAACTGGGGGCAGGGTGGACAGTCATTCTGTCTTTTATTGTTATTTGCATTATGAGCACAACACAATGCCTATTAACAAATCCTATATTGGCATTTTAAGTAGTAATCTACTAAAGCTAATCCTGATCCATGGCTGGTGGATGGAAGGACATTTAATTTCCCAATTGAGAAAAGCTGCTAAGGATAGAAAAGCTTTCCTATTATACTGTTGATATCTGATACTCAGTGGAGTACACCAACAGTCCCTGCTGGCCTCAGCCACAAGAGAACTATTATGAGTTTTTTCCGCTTTTATTATCCAAGTTTTATATGCAGAGACATCTTGATTTCCTGCTGCTTTGGAAAACAAATAATTGCTGGTAGATACAGGGAGAGCTTTACTGGGCCGTAGTACTATATGGCCAAAGCAATGTTTTACTTTGAGTGTGCAGCAATCACCATATGTATTTTAAAATTATACATATTCAGGATCCAGAGCTGTTGTGTATAAAGAAAGACATTTCTTTTAATTCTTGTGTGTGAGGACTGAAGATGTAGGTATAAAAAGGGCGTGGATTTGAAAAGTTCTATCTTCCACAGCAATCAGAACTGAGTGGAACAATTCCCTTCTTACTTGGGCAATAAATTATTTAATTGAAAATGAAATAGTCCTCTCATGAATCAATAATATTTTAAAAGACAAAACTTTTAAAGGGCAATAAACGGTCAAGGGCTGGAAGCGGCTCTCAATGAAAAGGCAGTGGAGGGCAAGGTGACAAGACTATTGATTATTCAGAAAAGTCAGAGTTTGAACTACAGTCTCAAGAGTTGATAAATGGAGTAACAGATGAAAGTGAAAGTCAGTGCAGTAATGGGTCCAGAGAAAATAACCCTTACAATGGTAAACTCTCCAGAAGTCACTGCTGTGCAGTAAAGAGAGCTTGAAACTGTTGTGTTGGCTATTTCAGCAAGAATGCCAGCTCAGTACCCTGTGGCAGTCCAGAAAGGTAAATCAAATGTTCAGATTTATCAGTAAAGGAATAGAGGGCAAACCTGAAGACTGCAAGTTCATTATGTGACCACATTGTGAACAGTGTGACTGTCAAAGGCAGTTCTGGTCCTTATTTCAGTGAAAAGATGGTAGGGCTAGAAAAGGTGTACAGAAAGGTGAAAAGGCTGTCATAGGTTTGAAAAGGTTTGTGTTCAAGATGAGATTTGACAGATTTGCTTGGGCAAAATAACAGACATAACGCACCTATGCAAAATCACAAACAGCAAAGAAAGGTGAGCAGAACACCATTGTCTCTCTACACAAAAGCTTGAGAAAGCTGGTTTAAAGCAATTGGGAAGTATTCTTCACAGCCAATGGATTAAGATGTGCAGCTCCTCATCATAGGGTGTTGTGGAGACAAAAAGTATAAGCAGGTTGAAGAAAGTGTTATGAATAAATTTGCAGATGAAAAGAAGCCATCAAAACTATTAAATACAAAGATATGGATTAAATCCCTGTCTCAGGTAGGCCCCAGCTAGTCTGCTGGGATCTGTGAGGATATACTAGAGGAAGTATAACTGCACTTGCTTTTTTCCTACAATCTTGTCCTAAACATTTGCTACTGGCTGCCACAGAGCCCAGCTACCAGCCTGGATGGACCTTTGCTCGGATCCAGTGTGACTGCGCTTGGGCGCCATAAATCTGTCTGTTTGAGAGGCAAATACTGAACTTAAGTGTGTGCATCAGCTAGTGCTGGAAGATACACGCTATCTTGTGAGTCCCATAAAAAGTATACAAGCCATCTATCATTCCCTCGTAAATATATGGCAGGGAGCCATTTTAAAACAGCACAATGTGCTCGTTACGTACGCTCTGTCAGACTATTGATACTAACGCAGTACTGTTATATAGCCACAGATTATGTTATTTTCATAACACAGGTCGTGGCAGAGTCTTGGCGCCAGAACTTTGGATAGTTTAAAAGGTTATTTCTCTGTTCAAGCCAAATAGTTGCTTTGAGATCTTTTAGATTTGATCTTGCTACCAACTGGTCTGATTTAACAAACTCTTATATAGGGTCTTAAAAATTAGGATATGCCTAAACTGCAGGTCTGAGGTGCATTAGACTTCACAGTTTTAGATTAATGTCTGAAAATAAAACATGACTTCAAAGAACTAAGGGTTTACCAAGTATTGTAAACCTCAATGAATTAGCAGCCCTAACCCTTAAGGTGTTAGAGAGGGCTGAGAAAAGGATTTTTTTTCATGATTAGAGAAAGATCCAGACTAAAGAGTGATTTATCTTTAACAGGGACCAACCACATTTTCCCATTTATGTAGTAGCATTCATTATATGAGGAACTCAAAGTGCTTTACAAACATGAGTTAGCTAATGGCTATGAAGCAGACAGACATTGGAGCAGCCTCATTTTTTAGAATGAGAAGACTTCCCTGAAGAAAATTTAAATGGTTTTAAAAATTTCCCCTGGCAAAAGGCACCAAAAAAGTTATTTTTGTGAGGACAGCTTTCCATGTCTCTGCTGTGCTGTATTTTCACACTATTTTTATATGTTGTGTTTTTAATAAGGAAAGACAAAATATTTACTAGAGGGATAGCTGAGAGTAGTTATTAAAAAAAGAAAACAAAGCAACACCTTCCTGTAGCTGTGGTTGAGTTCAACTGAACTTCACATTCTATAATCCTGTTCCTGTTGGCAAATTCCACTTCTGCAACTGCATTTCCCATGAGCTCATGACTCACAACAATGCCACCCTCTGAAATCCTAAGTGCTAAGCTGGAAATCACTCCTTTCTCTGGAATATTCCCTGCAGGTTAAATTCACTTACTTTCAATAGCAAAGGCATTATTCACTGATCAGCATGCATTCCCTTTTTGAAAGGGGAGAGAGAGTACAGCATTTTGGGGAAGATGGAAGCTGGCAATTGAGGTGGAGCAAAGCTGGTGTCTGCTACTGCCCTTTGCTATGGAAATGGATGTTTTGGTTCAGCTGGGGGATCAGTAATTGGAGACATTTTGGCAAACAGGCTTTGGGGTTGAAGACAATGAATCACTTCCTATTAAACAAAAAAAAAAAGAAAACCCACAAACCCCAACAAAATAACTCCCTGACCAAACTTTCAGTGGAAGCTGTCTATGCCCGTGTGAAATGGCTTGTGAATGTAAACAGTGAGTGTAAAAGAAGGCCAAGAAGGGAAATCTGGAGGTCAGTATGGAGGTAAGGCTGGTCCTGGTCAGCCACGTAACTTCACTTGTCATCTGCTGAGTTCTGAAGAGTGAGTGGGAAACATGGCCTCCTAGTAAATGGATGGGATATTTCCAAGAGAAATTAAAAGACAGGTGAAAATAATCCTGGAACTTAACACTGCCAAGCTCTGAGCTGGCAGTACTGGCTAAAATGATAAATTCTGTCTCTCTGTTGGCAGTTCTTTTTCTCAGGAAAAACCGAGCTCCTCCTTGAAAATACTTTAAATTACTTTTTGAGTTGAGTACCCAAACCATGAGTCACTGCTTCTTGCACTAGGTAGTGATCAGCTCGTGTTCATGTATCTGTTTAAATGCCTTGGTGTTTTCTGTGGAATATTTTCACAAAGTGCCAAGATATGTTTCAATGTCTTCTATTTTAAATGAAGAACATTTCAATGAAGAAAAGCACCAGAAAAGAAGCTCTCTCAGAGAGAGACAGAACAAAGTGTGGAATTATCCCTCTTTAAAGTCTTTTTCCTTTCATGGTGTGACTGCTGTATGCCTTCTGTAAAATGAAACATGGAATTACTCGTGCGTTGAGAAATGAGTCCCAGTATTTTCAGGGAGTTACAAACAGCACCCTTTAGGATTAAAAAGCCTTTATTAAAAACAATGGACCATTTATCTTAAAACCTTTCACATAATCCAGAGGCCAAGCGATGTTTCACAACTGAGCTTTATAGAATTCTTATTTAATTTTTTTTAAATGTTAATATGTTTTAGACGTCCAACTTCTGCTGCCTTCAGTGGGAAAAAAAGCATAAATTTCCCCTAGCTGTTCTTGAAATGTCTCTTCTAGGTTTCAGTTGACCTCAGATGAAGCAGCCTGCTGGTTTTAAGGAACTGAAGGAAGACAGGGAGGAGTTTAGTCATCAGTTTAGAGGGAAATCATCATTATACACCATGGGAATATGGCTTTTAGGAAGAACTTTGCTCTAGTATGGCATTTACCAGGAACGTAGTGCAAAGACTGCATACAAATGACAGGCTGTGGTAGCAAAACAACCAGGGCAGCGAGAATTGCTGCAGTCTGGACAAGCTGCATCACAGAAGTAGCTCAATGAAATGAAGAATGATGGTAATTTACCAAAGAGTCTATATCCTTAATGAGCATAAGATCCCTATAATTTTACTGACAAGGCATTTGATGTACTGTTCTCCAGTTTACTGCAGAAACAGCAGGAAGTCTCTTTGAAAGCAAAACAACATCAACAGCAAAAAACCTGTAGAACATAATGATTGCTTCATGTGTCCAGGCTTCTGAGTCCTTTTCTTCCTGAAGGTGCATTCTGACCCCTGTGACCAGGAATGCCATGCCGGTATTTGAAGCCCCTTAAACACTGTGACTTGTTTTTTACCCACCAGCAATGCTATTAAACTGTTGCAGAGAAGGTGTTGAATCAAGGGTAGCGTGGCCTGGGAAACAATGCTTCAAGTCTGTTCTGCACTGATGAGATTGCAGCTGGAGTGTTCATCCAAGCTGGAATCTTTCAGGCATTAAGAAATAGGGAGGGTAAGTAAAAAGAGTTTATGAGACGTACTTAATATGCATGAGCAGAAGCCTAGAAAGCATGATAGATGAGGACAGACAAGAGAAATTAGAGGTTTTTAATCTAGAAAGGAAAAGAAAGAACAGGAAACATAATGGTCTTGAAACACCTATAAAATTGTTGTGAGAAAGAATAATCTGCCTCCCGTGCCCTTGGTAGCTAATGCAAGGAGTAATAGGTCTCGACTTCAAAGTGGAAGCTTAGGCTCGACATTTGAAAAAGCAAAGGTTGGGAGGCTTGCCTTTGCTATACACAGCTTTAAGATAAGGGCCTCTCAGAAATATAGCTGACATTGCCTTGGGGCGGCAGGCTGGAGCCAGGGATCTCTTTGGATTCCTTCCAGCCTTCCAAGCAGTTGGTTGTAAAGGGAGAAATAGTGGCTGTCTGTCTCTGGTGGCTGTTTTATGGACACAGGAGGAGCATTCCCACCAAGGAAAGGAATTTATATGAAGCTGATCTTGGGTAAAACGTTTGTTTGGTCCTGGGAAGCAAGCTGAATAATTGCAATCCCCGTATGGACCTAGGATATTTTTGACACCAGCAAAGGCCATAACCACCTTCATGATACCTGGCATTTACTAAGGGAAGGCAGAGTAATATAAAGAAAAGCCTCTTACTGGGAATGATGTAGGGTCTTTCTCAGCAGTAAGATTTGTAAGGGTGCTGTAAATGCCAAAACTTGGCCCTTTCCACAATGATACTGAGGATTGCAGCCATCTGGCCTTGGAGAAGCTGAAGCCATAAATGACTTCCGCAAAGTGCATGTTAAGAGGAATGACTGGCTCTGATGAAGAAGCAGGAGATAAAATCTCAGCAAAAACCGGTGAGAGCAGGTGTTTCCAGGGTCCAGAGCAAACCAGTGTGGTAGGATTCCAAGTTTCATGTGTTTTACTCTCCCAGGACTTCTCACACTGTGTCCAAAAACATTTACCTTTTCTAGCCTGAGCTGGAGCAACTAATTTCCTAACTAAGTAAAAATGCTGTTTAGATAGTTTGGCCTGCATCTAGAGAACCCTAAAACAGGCATGAATCAACACGAGGGAATGTTTCAGCTCAGCCCCTTGCAGCAGTCCCTGGAAGTTTCATTTACACAGCAGGCAACACAGTGCCCACCCTGGAGCTGCACAAATCCGAGGAAACAGCAAATATTCACATTCCCATCTGTCAGCAGCAAGCACAGCCTCGGAGCAGTAAATATGCCAACTTAGGTTAGCAGTTTGCAATAAAAATCTAATTATTAAATAGCAGCAGAAGTCTTTGGCAGTTTGTGGCAGAGGAGTTTCAGAGCATGGACCAAGAACTGGCATTTGCTGGCCACCCATTTGGTTCAACAGGAGGTTCATCTGTTTATCTAATGTGGCTGGGTCTCCTTACAGCAAGATGAAGACAAGCTTTCACTGCTTCCTTGTAAACAAATTTCACAGACTTCTGATTCTTGTGGGAGATGGAGCTCAGGCTGAAAGTTGTCTGGGTAAACCTGTGCCAAAACTGTCAAGCAGGAGGGAGACTGCAGACGAGCACGTCCCTGGAGCAGGAAGATGTAGGTGCAGATGGGTGCTCCTTAGGGAGCCAAACCTCTGCAAGAAGAGCTTGCAACCCTGTTGCCCTCAATGTTGCTGATCAGGAGTTGGTCCAGCTTCCTTCTAGACAGAAGGATTTGGCCATGTCCTGGTGCTCAACAACCTTATCACCCTCCAGAGCGCCTTGAAAGGAGTTTGTAGCCAGCTGGGGGTCAGTCTCTTCTCCCAGGCAGCCAGTGATAGGACAAGAGGACACAGTGTTAAGCTGCACCAGGGGAAGTTTAGGTTGGACATTAGGAAAAAATTCTTCACAGAAAGGGTGATTAGACAATGGAATGGACTGCCCAGGGAGATGGTGGAGTCACTGTCCCTGGAGGTATTTAAGGAAAGACTGGATGTGGCACTCAGTGCCCTGGTTTAGTTGGCAAGATGGCGTTGGTTCATGGGCTGAACTCAATCATCTCAGAGGTCTTTTCCAGCCTAATTGGTTCTGTGATTCTCTGATTCTGAGGTATACTCGTGCCTCCCTCCTCCCTGCCCCTTGACAGGACAATGGAGGTGAGGCAGTGGAGATGGGACTGGCCTCTCCCTTTCAAAGGTGTTTAGATTTCAGTTTTAAAGCCTGGATGGAGAAATTGCAAGGAAAAAAACCTGATCCTTCAATAATTTGATTATAAAGTAGGGCAAATAAGGTACAGAAACTGTTATGTGTAAAAATATTCCTGGTAAAACACTAGCTATTTTATTAATAATCAAAAGAATACCAAAGAAAGTAAAAAAATTTAGTAGTTAATACTTGACACGTCCAAAATCTCACTGTTAGTGGGAAATTAACATGGTTGTGTTGCCAGTAAAATCTGACATGAATTGGCTCTTATTTTAGTGTAATTTAACATTTTTCATCAGTGTCATGGAAGAAAAGAATAATTCCCAGTCTCAACAATTACTGAAGTCTTGAGCTTACACAAAGACTGGAGATAGTGGATGAAAAATGAAGAGATGTCATGCACAAAGACCAGTCTGGGTCTTCTGGTTACATCAAACCATACATAGAAACAAAAATCAATTCCTACAGAGACCATAGGGCAATCAGACCATGAAAGGCAAGCCCTCTTTGCAAGCTTCCGGTGGCCAAAGAACATACCATGATCCCTGATGTGTGAGCAGGAGAATGGTGAGAATGAGTGGGGAAGGCATACTGCCTCCATCATTCCACTGGTGTAGCCACTTCTAAAGGAACATCTAGTTCGTTTGTCTGGGAATGATTAGAGAGAAGACTGATCATGTAACATCATACAAGAATGATTAAAGCACTGGAAAATAGACCTCAGTGTGAGACAAGAGGAGTTCAATCTATTTAGCTTAACAAAGGAGCCACAGCATGACAAAACTTTGATCTCAGGCTCCTTCATCTCACAGACAAAGATATAACAAGATCTGGGACAGGGTGGCAGCAAATTATAAATAATACAGATTATAAATAAGATGTAATTTTTTAATAAAATCGTTGCAATTTTAAGGCAGTAATAAAATTATTTATAGAAAAGAGGCTTTAGTTCAAGCAAGAAATGTTTGTCAAAGCCTCCTAATTCATGGTGTATGGGAAGTCAGTCATTAACCAAAGTAATCCCTCAAACGTGATAATCGATGGGTTACTAAGAAAATTTCCCACGACTATTACTTTATTATTTCATTATATGTTACAAGCATGTCAAGAGACTCTCATTAAAATCCACATTTCTTTGTAGTCAATACTATGCACCAATGTCTCAGGGAGAAAGTCTCTACCCCAAATGGGTTCTAAAAGAAAGTATTTTATGCCCTATTTTGCAGATTAAGTAATTTGACCAGAATCAGACAGGAAGCTTGTGACAGAAAATGGATTTGAATCTATGTAGTCCTTAGTGCTGCCTTAAGCAGAATGTCATCCACACCTCCCTGGGACATCTGCCAGTGTTCTGTGCTTACAGAGTGAGTGCCCTTCCTAAAGCCTCTGCAGTGCCTACGTGCTGGTGGCTCACCCTTTGTGCCACAAAATGGTGATGGAGGAGTGCAGAAGGAATGTTCACACAGTTCATAGGGAAGGCACCTCGACCCTTGCTGATGGGACAATACTGATGGATTTCTGGATCAGTTTTCCCTCTTTTTGTTAGAGCCTGCAGACGACAATAAAGTCAGGGTCACATAATGTGAATTAGCTGTTAACCTGTCAGTGCCAGAAACAGAGACGTAGAGTGCAGTGCATGGGAATTGCAGGTCTGCCCTCCTGATGTGCTCAGAGCTGAGGACACTTCCAGATTTGTGCTGCTCTGAAAACATTTGAAATGCAGCCCAGCAGCTGCACCTCAGCCCACTATAACCACAACCACACTCTGCTCGTGGGAAGCCATTGCCTCTGATGGATTGTGCCCTGGCTTTGGATTGCACTGCAGGCTGCCCGTGGTCCTAGTCCCACTGCCTCCCCCAGCTCTCCCTGTGTGCTCTTCTTCTCCCCATTAAGAGAAGGAAAGAAGATGATTCTTCTCTGCTTTTGTTTTAATTTTCTGTTTTTCATCCCTGCATTTTCTGACTGCATTTCTCAACATTTTGAGAGGAGTGTTTCTGAGTGGGGGTGGAAACAAAAAATCCAGGAGTTTCATTTGAAAAAATGGAAGCCCATTGTCAGAGAGCTCTTGTATTGGAAGATATGTACTTCCTACAAAGTCTGTAGGAAAGAATCACCCAGACTCAGTGGCTATTCCTTTGGTGGATACATCCATATGCTTCAGGGCTATGTGTCACGCAGAGTGGGGAAGAGAAGCCTTTTCCTGTCCAGTGCCTCCAAACATGCACATGAACACACGCAGTCAGACACTGCCTTTCCCTGCATCCTGAAGAGTCAGCTGGTACTTTCAGGTGTTTACGTAACGCTGTCATTGCTAGCTAATGCATTGGAAATTCTGAGCAGCAATTAAATAGCAACTAGTAAGCTGAATGCTTTATTGTGGTCATAATTCCTTTCCATTTTGCTCAGTGACGGCGAGAATGTCTTGGCCAAAAGCCAAGTGATTGCTCAGAAGGGTGATTCTGCATTTCCACGGCACCCAGAGAGTTAAGTTTCCAGAAGAAATCCAAAAGCCAGCAATGAAGACATAAGTCTGTGAGATGCATGGCAGGAATGACTACTATAATAATGTTACATATGGACAAACGTTTTGGAAACAGTTCTTTGGCGAAGGAGTCACACTCCTCCCATCTCATAGCTATGCTACGAGCTTTTTCTTGCCTTCTATGATACTGATTTTTTATTGTTTCATACTTTGAACACTTCTTATGGACTCCAAAAATTATGACACTTTTTTTCTTATCTCATTAGGATAAGCAAGAGGTGAAACTTGTGGAGATCCAAAGATCCATGTCCATTTGGTCCTGTTGATCTCCCCAGCATGTCCTGTGACTGAAGAAGGCGTATCTCAAGCTGTTCAGCTGTAACTAAGCTGACTAAATGAAAACAAGCGAGCTAAGGGTAGTCGGGTGTGGTGCCAACCTTTGCTCATGTGCTTTTGTTTGCAGTTGGCAGAGTCCAGGCTCAACATATTTATCTTATTCCCTGAAATCCATATCTCTCTATTTAATTGTTGTCAAAGGGAAATGGGCATGTCTTCTGGCTCCTGATTGAGTTAGGAAAAGGTAGTGGTCACCTCATATCAAATCTGATTTTTTTGCTGCAGGACTGCAGTGCTATGCAGCTCGTTATCATTGGAGTTTTAAAACACTTGTTAAAAACTTCAACAGAAGTATAACTATTAAAAAAAGACTTCTTCAATCGTATCTCAGCATCAATCAGAATAATCCTTAAACAACAAGAACCTTTTCAAATAGATGCAGTAACATAATGCACCCATCTGTGAGGTATCACTTTTGTAAACGTTCTCAAACCTGGGAGATTTGTCAGGGGATGAATGACCAGCTGCTAGTTTTGTATCTAACCTATACCATAGCTCCTTTGAAAAGCCCAACTAAAGTCCAACTAATTAAAATAAATTGGGGTATACAGCAGTGCTTCTATACAGACCGTGGCATTTTAAGGCTGTAAGATGAACCCATTTAGAAATCCTGTCTGTGGATAATACATACCCTCAGTATATTGAAAAGGTTAATTGCTAGGTTTCTCAAAAACATTTCTCTATTTTTCTTTGTCCTGTTGCTCACATTGCCTCCTCCATTTTCATAACTGTGGGCACGATAAAGGAATTGGTGTATCTGCAGAACACAGTTGGTAGGTCTTCATTGAAGGTAAGGCCTTGATGGTGACTTCCTAATCTGGGCAATGATCAGAGAATGAGAAGAAATCTATTTTAAGGAGGTACTCCACTCTTACTGTTGAATGTAGAGAAGGATAGTAAGAAGATGCACAATAGCATTGCATGTACTGGAAGTATGGTAAAAATCAGAAGACCTTTGGATTTGGGAAGCAGCAGTGTTTTGAAAGAAAATGTTCACCATTCACTCTCAGTACTTTAATATTTGCAAAACTCTGTAATAGAAAAGACAAATTCAAAGGTAGATTAGCTAATATAACATTGCATTCCTAGGGAGCTAGATGTGTCTGAACCTTTATTCATTCTTATAATAAATAGGTGTACATTTGGGACTTGCTGACGTGACAAAGGCACTTCAGAGTGCAAGCAGAAAAGTTTTGCTCATCTGTATATATGTCAGGAGCAGCAAAACCCCCAACAGTGACTGAAAAGCAACTGCAATTCACTTTGAAATGCACGCCAGTCAGAGAGGATTTACACCTGAAACATTTCCTCAGAGCTGTGAGTTACGTTTCTGTTTCTGTAGAAAGACCTTTGTTTCTTCAGAGAAGTCATAATAAACTCTGTGGTACTTGAATACTTCGGCACAGGTGACGTTACAAAATTGTGGTATTGTTTTCAGCATAGCCAGATCTGCTGGGATGTCTCATGCCTAAAAAGCAGGCTCTAGGATATTGTTTTCCTCTGGATAGACTTTATGACTGCTGTTCTGATGTGTTAAAGTCTTACCTCTGAATTTTCCTTTACTTACACCGAAATTGAAAGATCGAGCAAGATACTTTTAGCTTCCATAATTTTTAAGAGATCGCCACCAAGTGGTAAAAGGGAATTAATAGCATGTTCCAGCTCCCGTAGGCAGCAGGTGTATGGCACTGCTCAGAAATGACGGTGCAGATCAAAATATCGCCATAATAACACATGCAAAGTAAATATTAAGGATCATGCAATCAAAGGTAGTTCTTATTTTAGAGTGAATTAATCAAGGAGGTAAATCATTTAAATGTAGATGACATAGCTTTCACTACCATGCTGTGCTGTAGAAGAAACAGCCCTAAGTAGGTAACTTTTTATTTGAACCACTGACATTGGTTATTATGAAGACAAGAACCACCTGAACTGCACAACTCTGACTTATCACCGTTCAGAAAACTCAATAGAAATGATTGCATTAACACATCTACCTTTTTAGGTGGCTGGGTTTCAAGTAGCTAAGTCTCTTAAAAATTAGCATGCTATTATTTAGTCACAATCTTTCTGGCCTAATAAATGTTACTTGTAAACTCTGTGATTGCAGGGAGAACGGGATTACTCATAGGGGGTCCTGAACAACAAGCTGGACATGAGCTAGCAGTGTGCCCTTGTAGCAGGAGTCCAACAATATCCTGGCCTGCAGCATATGAGGAAAGGCTGAGGAGCTGGGACTGTTCAGCCTGGAGAAGAGCAGCCTCGGCGGGGGTTCTCACCAATGTGTACAAATATCTGAACAAAGAGTACACAGGAGATGGATCTCTTTCCAGTGTTGTCAAGTGACAAGACAGTGGGCATAAACTGAAATACAGGAGGCTCTGTCTGAACATCAGGAAACAGTTTTCATAGTATCATAGAATGGTTTGGGTTGAAAGGGACCTGTAAAGATCATCCAGACCAACCATCACTGTGAGGATGACCTGCACTGGCACAGGCTGCTCAAAGAGGTTGTGGAGTCACCATTCCTGGAGGCATTCAAAAGTCACTGGGGCACTAGCTCTGCTTCCATTTACCTCACCAAGTTCACCAAAAAGTATTGCTTAAAAGTGAAGTTCTTGATTCACAAAAGGAAACTGTTGACTTGGAAGTTCTGAAAGAAGGGAGAAAGGGAACTTCATGTGCTACATCTACATAGTGGTCAATGTGTTTAGTCCACTAAATATAACTTTGCAATTACTTTACCTATTCTTGTTTGCTTGCCTTTTCAAAAGTATTTTCTGCATTCTATAACAGAAGTCAGAAAAACACACAAAATAATTGCCATCATTGATTCTCCTGCAAAACCAACACATTTTTACATCACTTTGAGAGATCTTAATTCTTGGGATCACAACCAGCAATTTTTTTTAAAGTAAAGTCATCTTTAAATAGTATTTTCAGACCACCTTCATTTTGTGTTCCATAGTACTGTTGGAGGGCTCTACAATAATAAGGCTTTCTGTGGTTCCACATTATTTGCCATTTATGAAAGCCAGCTATGCAGAAGGAAAACGTGGTCTTCAGGAAATGTGTCTTTAGGTGCAGCTACAGAATCTGCAATCAGAGGTGGCCAGTTCCTGGTCCATGGAGTTCCCCTCCCATGTTCCTGGACTTCGTGAGAAGCCATTTCATCCAGAACTTCTGCAGGCTGTGTTCTGCCACCTAACAAAAGCAAGGCCATTTAGGATCCTGTCCTTTGTGAAATTTAGTGCTTACATGATCATTAATCCTCTCCTGCACATCCCGGGTTTTTTAAATAGCACTCACAATGTGGGGGACAAGTGTCTAGTTCCACATGATTTACTTTTTTTTTTTTTAAAAAGCTAAAGAGTGACTTCTTTCTGGGCTCTTAAACAAAGAAAGTCTTCTATGTCTCCAGTGATCCATGAACCATCACGAAATGTTTGTGTTGGTGATTCAGTGCACTGTAACCAACCACATCACCAAATGCAACCAGCTCCAAAGACATAAAAACACACACATACACAAGACAACTTTTCACTTATTCTCTGGATAAGGAGCCTCCTGCCAACCATATTATACTCTGTCTTGAGCCAGTGATCCAACACAGACAACCTTGTCTTGGGAACCTTGGCTTGTGTTTCATCAAACCACAGATACTGCTAACAGGCTCCCTGTTGAGCAGCAAGGACCAAGTGCCTCTCAGGAGCAGACCCAAAGGAAATTTTGCTTAAAGATTGCTGCTTTTTAAAATAAGTTTATCTTCCAAGACCAACTGCATGCTTAAGTGCAACTTGTAGCAGTGGCATTGAAAGTCAAGTCTGAAAACAAGCTCCAGATCCAGTCACTCTGTGGATATCAGAGGAGACTGCGCTCAGGATGTGGCCGCTGTGTCACAGTAACAGTGTTACACCATGTACAATTCATGTCCTGAAAACACTGTGGCAGAACTCAAATACCCGATGCTTTCTCATGCATGTAGTTATGCAAACATCACTCAGGATTGGAATATGTGCATAAAACCATGTAGCTAGGTATGTGTTTGTTTAAAAGCTGGCAGGAATGCCAGACCTATATTTTCCTGCTTCCTGTTGATTAAAGGAACAGGGTGCAGTCGAAATTTGTTGTGTAGTGAGCAGCATGGAGTCCTAAAGAGTGTGGGAGATGAAGGCTCCATCACTCACAGGAGCCCCATCCTCACTTTGTGAATACAAAACTGTGAGGATTAGATTGGATTTTGACAATGAATACTGGTTGAGAAAAAATTCTAAATTCAAGGGACTAGGTCAGCCTTGTTTTAGTAGGATGGTGGTTAGCATGTTAATTATATTTGGTTTTAAGCGGATACAGCTTAAACAGTACAAATACTAGAGGTTAACTGGGCAACAGCAGGGAATAAAGATGCAAACCACCTCAATACCAGTGTGTTATCTGTCCTCTACTCACGTAGCTGTTCCTGGATTAAAATGCCTGATTTATGCACCTTGTAATAATTACATCTCCAAATTGATCACACAATTGCAATCCCTTGATTAGTGTAAAGCTTTACTTGGTGAAGGTACATTCAAAGTTAATGTCCCAGTCTGCTCTGTGGACAGCTTTTACATGAAAGGTGCTGATGCCGGCTGCCCGGGATGTGGTGGTGTCTAATCATATTTACTAGGCCATCTTCTCAGTCATAGCAAGGTCTCACACGCAATTTCTTTTTTGCGATGGAAGGCTGTGTGCAGGCTGCTGCCTTGACTGATACATTGAGGAATGAACCTCAGACCTTGGGGGAAACAAACCTCAAGGATCTATGTGCAGCTATAGTTTGAGCTGAGGATCCTAGCTGTGAGCTGTAAAACGCCTCTGTGCATCAGCACAGACGGGATCTGTATCACACACCATAAGGGGTTTGCACCTCAGTTCAGCCGAGTCCGACTAACTCAAGCGGATGAAATTTGGCCAGGGGCTGAACAATGAACTGCTGTGTTTAAACTCCTACTGGTTTAATGAATAAATAGCTATGAACACCACTATCAAAATGGTCTCTTACTCTCTTTGCCTTTATTTTCTTTATCCTACAGTGATGGCAGTAGGAACAGTGTCAGTTTGTGACTTGTAACCTCTGTGATGTGACAAGGTTATTAATCCTTTTGTCAGTTTAAGCCACGTTGAGAGACTGAAGCAGAAAACGAGGATCAGCTTTCTTTAGCAGCACCCTCCTGTGTTTGGGTGTGTGTATACTTTGCTACAGCAGTGACAATTCTATTTATGTCAAACCGAACCCTTTTCCTTCTTACATATTCATATGCATTAATGAAATTTTAGCGCGTTTTGTGTAGATTTTGTTTCTCTGTTGCGATGCAAATAGTCACCATTTTGGCAACTGTCTCAGAATGTAGGGATTTGCTCAAGGGTCTAAGGCAATGTTTGGTTTTTCGCTGCGTGACTCCCTTGATTATAATGTGTTTATACAATTTCATCAATGTTAAAGTAATGAAATAGTGAAGTAGGCCAACTGTCTTCTCTTCACAGACCCAATGCTGCAATGAACAATCTGTTGAAGACGTAAAAACTCTTACAGAAAGTAATAACCTGACTGCACACATTCAGGGCAGATTTTGTAGGTGTCCCATGATTACCCTAATCCCTTTTGAACATGTGGCAGCCTCCTGGTGGCTTGGCAGGATGATTTTGCTGCACCCAGTTTCACTGGTCTTTGACAGGTGGTCTTGTTCTTTATTTTGGAGGAGGTTACTAAATATCTGCTGCATTTCATTACATAATTGATATGGGAAGAATATTCCTGGAGTTATTAGCTGCAGCGAAGACCCTGAGAGGCAAAAATTCGAACCACATTTGGCCCGTATTTAACTCACTTTTGGAAAGAAGGTTGAGTTTGGGCATTATTGATTTTTGAATGTTGGGGTTGCTTTAGTTCCACTTTTGTGTGTTAGTAGGGCTGAAAATATGGATAAGACAACCTTTGTTCAAAAGCAGTTCTGTTAACTTGTTTCTGACGTGTTACGTTTCATGACATGAGAACAGAGCACTCGCAAATGAGTTCTTCCCACAGGCCCACCCTGCACTGGCTGCTCCCCCAAGGCAGGCCTCACTCCAGCTCCTGGCTCCCCAGGGTGCAGCTGCTAAGCCACAATTGCCTGCTCCTAAATTGATTTCAAATCTTATTTTTCCCAGGAACCAAATTCATTCCCAGCCTTGCTCAGCCACAGAGCACAAGCTGACACAAGATTTATGACTAGCCTTATTTTATTAAGGTGGGATAACAAACAGGAATGGTTTACTGTCAATCAAGCAGTTATCAGTTGTCCATCTCCCGGAATTCCATAACCCTCAAGCTGCAAGTGTCTTCTGTATACATTTATTTAGCTTCTTATATCTTGCAGCATACTGTTGGGTATTCTCTTTTACCATTCCCTTTCTAAGTGGTTGCATACTTTCCCCAAGCCCTAAGGAGGCACACAAACTCCAAGCCTCAGCAATGACAGGTACTCAGGTCAGACTGTTTCTTTTAAGGCTGTAGATGGGCTTGTCCCGGTTCCTGGATGGACTACAGACATTCTGCTCATTTGTCTGGTATTTGAGCCCTTAGCAGTCACACTCTTCTCTTTACTTCAGCTGCTCAATTGTAATAATTAGACTTGCAGCTTTCCCGGCCCCTGTTGCATTGCATTAACCTCTGCCTGGCTGCAGTCTGCAGCTCCAGCATTTGCAACACAAATGCACCTGACGAGGGGCCTGCGGCCCTGGCAGTGCCTGCCAGAGTTGCCCCACAACCATAGTAAGACTGCACCAAGGTCACCGCCCACGCAGCAGCTGCAGACCCCAGTCCTGCATCTGTCGTCCCCTTGGGTGCACCCATTACACTTCTCTCTTCATCCATCACACTTCTCTCTTCATCCATCACTTTTGATCAGACCTTTGGAGTCTCGTGCATCAGCGGTCAGGTGAGTGGTCTGTTATACAGCAGCCATTTGTTTAGAAAGGGATTCTCTGCCTTTGTGTACATTCTTGTTTGCACCCACTTCTTTCTCTCCTCTGTACTGAAAATCTTCCTCTATTATGACCTCCAGCCTGTAAGGTTTAGTGCAGACTTCCATGTAAGAGCAAAGTATGATAAGGTATCTGCAGCAACAGCCAATTAAAGTGAAGTAAAAAAGGGAATGATTTTAAAGGTTAAATGTATAGCAGGAGGTGATTTAATTACTCACAGGGTAGGGGGATAGAGAGCCCAAATAGACAAATCAGTGCAGCTGGAATAATGACACCCAGCAGCCTCCCAGGAAAGTACATAGGAGAGATAAGTCTGTCATGAAAGAGGCTTAAGATAACTCACATTATATCGCATTTGCTGTTGCCTAAGCCTGAACACAGGACAGTTGCCATGGCTTAGCTGATGTGCAGTAACTTCTTGAGCTCTCATACCACAGTCACATGTGTGAGCCCTAAGATTGCAGAAATACACACTAGATCAGATTGGCAGAGCTCCCTAGAAACACACAGAACTTTAAACAGGACAAGAAAACAGAAATTGATTCAGGAAGAGAGAAAAAACCACTCCCTTCAGGATTTTTTTTGTAGACTCAGTTCAAATTCCTCCAACACCTTAACCCTGCAGTAGTGTGACATATAAGAAAGGAACCACTACAAGAAGAGTGAAAGTCAATGATGTGAAAGTGTGTTGTTCTTAACATAATGTAAAACTAAACATAATTTCAGTTGTGTGCTGAACTAACTGTGTGAAAAGCAGAGTGGGGAAATGGGTGTTTTGGTGAGAATCAAAAATAAATCTATGCTTTGGGAACCAAGAACAACATCCAGGGTTATTGACAGAGTCATGGAAACAACACTTTTTCTCAGTCTTTCCTGCAGAAATCATTCATAGAGTTCAAATGTCCTTTAGGTCAGAGGGCAAGGAATGGTGCAGCTCAAGGCACTTGTGTGCGTCTTCCAGGATCAGCTCTGATGACCAGAGTTAAACAAAGTTGAGAGTTTCAAGAGCAGAAGCTCAAACACTCCCTAAATCAATGACCAAGACACTCTCCTACAACATCAGACCTAAATATAATTTCTTGCTCCAAGTCAGGCAAGGAAGGGATCTGAATATCATCTTCCTTTACCCTGAGAGCTGTATGTGGATTTAGGTCAACTGTAAGCAGCAGAGACAACAAGAGCTACACTACAGGCAGCAGATATCTATGGTCCTGCTTCTCATTTTGTCAGAGCTGGGGCCCGAAAACCTAGTCAGGGCTGTTGGTTAGGGCAGGGAATGGGCCATTTCAGAATAAGCAGCTGTCATCCTCACCCCTTCCTCTGGCAGCAGCAAGTCTGGCTCTCCTGAACTGTCCTCCCCACTTTTATCATAGTCCTGTCCTTCCCCTTCCTCCCTTCCTGTGGTAGAATGAACCCAGAACTTATTTCCAGGCAAGAAAATTCATTTTTTCTGATCCTGCTGAGATGCCTTAAGCTGAGTCTGGTGTAAGCACAACACTTTTGCCTAATAAATCTCATTTTATTCAAAACTATATATACAAAAACTCACGAAGAAATGTACCATCCTGCAGAAAAAGAAAAGTTTTGTTTAACTGTCGAAATATTTACAAACTATAAAATAAAAAAGTAAAGTTTTCCATTCCAATAAAAAGGATTTTTCTGTGTTTTCTTCAAAGAACAAACTAAAAATTGGAAAATCTTAGAAAGGTGTGAAATAAAGGGGCAATCTGTTATAAATTAGAATGAAAGAGACGTAGATGATCTCAAAGATGAGTAGAGAAAAAAGATCCATGAAATAGAGATCACTAAGTACATTAAAAGCAGTAGCTGAGGTAGAATCCACTTTGTGTGAAACCTCTGATTTCAGCAAAATCTGCATCAAAATCCCTCCCTTTTTACTGAGCCCTCCAAAAACCGCCCCCCAGCTGGAGAAAAGGGTGGTATGCAATACACTGGAGAGTCCTAGAAGGCAAAGAAAAGGCAGAAATTAGCTCTTAAGACAAAGTGGTTGCCTGCTGGGTAAAAAGAATATGGCATAACCGAGGAAGACATGGTGACCTTGTTGCCTGGAAACATTTAAAATGTGCTTTGTTAGTGACTTTCCAGTTGGCTGGGATAGACTTGGCAGTGCAGTACAAGCCAGAGGTGTTGGCTGATTGCGAGCAACTTGCCGGCGGCTCATTTTCCGCGGGGTCATTCTGCCCTTTGTGTCGAGACTAATTCGGCTGGTGAAATGTTCTGCAGCACGTTTGCTGCTCCAGAGCACCTGCGGTGTTTAGCACCTGCCCTGCTGCAGAGTCTTCTAGAGGGAAAGGGAACTGTGAGCTACCTGAGCGGCTTTAGGGGAAGGCTCTCCCATTCCACAGCCCTCTCGTGCTGAACACCAGAATAATCAGCCTGATTAGTGCTGAGCTGCTCCTCTGCACACTGTCTTTGCTAACCTTGGAAATTCAATTAGAAATTATTTCATCTGGGCTGGTTCTGTTTATTCATTTAGCTTTTGAGCTGAAGTACATGCCATGCTTATGAGATGAGTCGATTGGGCAGTTCTGGATACTGCAACACTTTCTAAGGGAACAAATATTCTTGTATTCTTTTACTGTTGTAATATCGAGGATCCCCAGACAGTTTTCTCTGATCCTACCATAAACATCACGCTCCAGCCTCAGAATGAAAGTGTGATCTCTGCCTTGGTACATTTCATGTTCCGGTATTTTCTAAGAATGTGTTCATCTTTGACCCATTTTACCTCATGTTCAGGTAAATATTCTTTACTTATGAGAGTTTATCTGAGGATGAACATAGTGACTTGATAAATATATGATTAAAACCAAATGACAAAGCACAATAATAGCACTAAATAAAAGGGGGTTCAACGGCAAGTTTCTGACAGAGAAAGCGGAAAAAAGACCTTTCCCCAAATTCTGTTCATAGGTTTTCCACTTGTGGGACTTCTGCATTTTTATAAATTACCATCTCCTCTGCAAAAGACTATTAACCTTGTTTTCCCTAGGGAGTGATGAAATTTGTGGTGTTACTCGTGTTGCCTTCTACTGAGAAGCACCAATGCTTGTGGTTATTTGGGCTAGGTTTACCACAGGTGGAGAAATCAGAGAATGAGAGCTGGGTTATATTCTTGGTGTTTTTTCACCTCAAACCAGATGGTGGCAAACCTTGCAACAGCACTTTTCACATGTCAAAGAAGGTGAGGCATCCTTGTCTACATCAATAAGAACTGCAGTGGGTCTGTCTCAAACTCACACAAACTCGAAGGAATCCTGCTTTGCCCTTCCATCCTTTAGCATCATTCACTTCACAAACCAGACAAAACTCACAATTTTATTTTCGTCTCAGTATCTTGAACAGATGAGTTGGCAATTAAGCCTTTTCTATGCCCTACAGGGGAAGTGGATGCAAACAGGAAGATGAAAAAGACTGTTTTTGACACACTGTGCCTTTTGTAACTTGCAGGACAGTTACTGCAGGCAGTTGAACTATTTCTCCGGAGAGTTTTAGCTCAGATGCTTTTACATCTGGCTTTTAATGCAGAATTCATTAGCACTTTAAGTCGTAATAATGGAAAGTGCATTGAGATCCTGAAACAAAAACAGTTGTTATTACAAAGTATTAAACATTGAGTAAAAGAAGCAGCTCCTCAGTGGCACGTAACAGTTACAGCTTTTATCCCACAAATCACTTAAAGCCACTTATAACTACTATTATTAGGCATAAAAGCCCACTTGGGTTTTATGAATGCTGGAGAACTGAGACAAAAAGATTGCTTCAAAGAGAACAGTGTCTTGATCATCATGAGTCTTTTGGCCCCTGTTCGGACATGGTCATAAGAAAAATGGAGATTATATCAGTCCAATTGCATAGGAAAAAGATGTCTGAAGATTTAAATACAATGTATCTACAAAGATTTTATTTTAATTAGAACATAGCAGAATAACAGCAGCAACCTGCAGTGATATCATCAAATCAAGGCGGTTTCTATGGGAACACCACCAACTCCCAGAAATTATCGTGTCAGTTTTCCATAAATAGAAAAAAAATAAAAAGGGAGAAAAAAAGAAAAAAAGAGAAAGGAAAGAGGAAAAAAAATATTACAGAAGAAAGAGAATGAAGAGAGTTCAGCCTTTTGATACTTATTGCCAGTAAGTTGTCAAGTTTTATTCTAAAAAAAGTAGCAAGATAAAAACATCAGTTGCGCTGCTCCTGCCACCCATTTGATGCCACCTTTTCTGAAGACTTTCTGAAGTGTTTCATGGAAAGAAAACACATGCAATGCATTGTTCTATACTGATCTCCCTGCTGCCTGCATTTTCTACAGTATGAGTGAGCCCAAGGTTGGTGTGGGAGAGAGAAATACTTTTGATCGTAGATACTTGCCGTATTTCCTCATTTCCATTTTTCTGCTAGCTCTGTAATTTGAATGTCTGGCCTGAAAGGGATACAACTACAGAGAAAGAAAGTAAGCGATGAACACACAAACAGAAATTATTATTTCCCTCCATATGCTTATCTGATTGTCTCCCTTTCCCAGCAATCTTCTTTCCAATAGCTACCTCCATCCTGGTGCCTTCATTAACCACATAAACAAAGGGAAACCACTCAAGTTCCTCCCAGGAGTACCTAGAGAAGTCCTATCCCTTTGAGACTCCAGTCCAGCAGCATTTCTGCACTCTGACGCTCAGCGAGCTTTTTCTCTGGCTCTCCTCACCACTGACACAGACTCCTTCTGTGGAGGTAGTGCCCTTCCAAAGAGCAGCCCAGGCCAGGAGGAACAGATTCCTAGCACTGTATTCCCAGCTGTGAAGCTCTCTTGCTTATGGTTTGTGACTACTCTTTTTTCCCAGTTGCAAGATATCTGTTCTATTCTCAATGATTCTCATTAATTTCTCCCTCTCCAGCCATTCCTCCTGCAATTATCCATTATAATATTTTTGTGTCTTGCCCTGTTGTTGTTATTAATATTTCCTGAATGCCACACCATAACCTGTATTTGCTTTATATGAGAAGAAATCCTTCACTGAGAAGTAGCCCATGATGATAAGTTATTATTGAATTTTACCTCATTGAATGACTGAAATAAAAACATCACTTTGAGCAAAATGAGACAGTGGTAGTAACTGCTGCTGAGAATACTGACAGTGAATTTGATGATAGTCCTTCAAGTGCAACCTTTCCCCCTTAATAACTTGATTGAAACTCCTATCTGCATACAGCGCAGCAGAGGGCACTCCCTCCTTCAGATCCCCACGATGAGTCTAAAGTACTGTAAGTGGGCTGGGAGAGGTAGAAACGACATTTCAAAGAGAAAAATGCTTTTAAACATATATTTAAAGGTTGATTCCACCACTTGTAAAGAATTGTGTTGTTCCTACAGGTATTACATGAATATTTTTCATCTGCAGCAGAACATAAAATTGCAGATTTTGTTGTTAAGTGCCGGAATGCTGAACAGGCATTTACTAACATTTTATTTACTTCATAGAATGGCTTGGGCTGGAAGGAATCTTAAAGATCATCCTGTTCCAACCCCTGTCATGAACAGGGACACCTCTCACTAGACCAGGTTCCTCAGAGCCCCACCCAATGTGGCCTTGAACACTCCCAGGGATAGGGCATCCACAGCTCCTCTAGGTGACCTGTTCAAGTGCCTCACCGCCCCTACAGTAAAGAATTTCTCGGTTTCAAAAGAGAAATCTTAGTTTCAAACAAGGCTATATTTTTCCTTAGGCATAAAGGGCCAAATTATTACTTCAAAGAAAATCTGAAGGATTTTCAATATTATATCCACACGTTAAAGCTGAAAATTTGCTTATGCAAACAAATCATGAGGCCTGCTGCCTGCCTGTCTCCGACTGTCCAACAACACGGACTGACCCCTCTATATGAGCATGATTTTAAGGACTGCGGAGTTGAACAGTATTTCAGGTTTGACTGGTGGTGAACTAGACAGGAGCAACAAGAGGAGCACTCTAGAGGCAGAGAACAAGGAATTACCATAATTTGCTGAGAACAGTCATTTAAGCCTGAGTTACCATCAGGAGCTGTAAGGACAACCTGGTCACTTGTACTCAAGATGAACAGAGGTGGACTCTCACCTCACTTTGAGTACGCTGAGTTGCACATGCAGCATTAATAGCTGTGCATGCCATGATGTAGGAGATTTCCATTTGCTGTTCTAGGTAAACTCTGAGCTAAATCTTGTGCTTGATACCAATGCTTAAAAACGGAAGTGTTCAGAATAATAGGCCTGGGATGTAGAAAAACGCTCATGCTGCTTCTCTGCTAAAATGTGATAGCTGAAGCAAAAAGAATTTCGAGCGGGAGGGGTGGGAAGAAGGGGAGGGGTAGCTGAGGGGGAAAGTCTTGGAAAGATCACAAAGTATCTTTCTATTTCAAGAAAGTGGCGAAGTAAAGCATCCCCTTCAAACACACTTTTTGTGCCTAATTATTGTCTTCAAGTAGGCTCCCCCTGGTGGGGATGAAAAGGGTACGCTCTGAGAAGTGAGGGCCCGAAATGGCATTCTGATTCTTGCCCTGTTTCACTTTTCGCCCTAATTGCAGGCTAGCACCGGGCATGCTTTCAGCTCATTATTCTCTACAGAGGCCTGCTAATGGTAGTTCATCTACTGCCTAATTCTACAGCTCTAACACGGAAAAATTCCTTTCAAATTCAATACCGACGAGAGCAAACAGTAGGTCTGCCTCTCTGCTTTTTGTTTAGCTGTTCAGTAACTGGATAAACATTAACCAGCTGGATAGTGCAATTATAATTTTTTTTAAGGTACTGTAAATGCTTGCAACAGCATAGTATCTGGCAGCCTCACAAGTATTAATGAATACATTCTTGTTCCACTCACACTATTAGAAGTGATTAAGTACTTTTACAGGGGTCATGCAGAAAATGAATGGCAGAACCAAGCACCGAGGAAAATCCGAAGTTTTTTTCGTAAGAGATACTTTTCAAGACATCCCACAGCACAAACAGAAATAAGAGGAAGAAATACAATTAGTGAAAGAATTTACATTGGGCACTAATTATTTACTGGGAGCCTGAACGTACTTAGACATAATTTCCAATGAACTCAGCAAACAGCTTGCTCAACAAGATCAGGAGTAAGGGTTTAGGATTTGGATTAAAAACACTGAAAAAAGTAAACACTAACATCCCCCTCTAGGGAAATTATCTCTACTAATTATTTGTCTACAGCTTTCCTCAATATTGCTGTCTAAACTGCATTTGTAAACATGGCTCCATTGTTCTGTAACAAGCAATTCATGCACTTTTAGGAATTTCTTGCTAAAATGTATTAGAGAAAATTAAAGTTTTGAGCTATTATTAAATGTCTATGGAAAGCACTTCATTTGTACCAATAATAAGGGAAAGGTAAATATTTGGAGACAAATACATGGGAATATCTCTGTTCATACATAGGAATGTCTCTGTTAATTGTGTTAGCTGTAAAGCTAACAAAGTCATCAAACACAATGGCTGAGACTATTATTGTAACAATTTTCAAATGTTGAAAGCTATTAAGAAGTGTAATCAAATGGCACCCTGAAAGGAGGAAACTGGTTTTTTTTTTTGCTCTTAAGCTTGTAAGTTTCATGCATTTTTATGCAAAAACTATTTTTTACATTATTCACAAATGCCTTGACCTCTGGGTACTTTTGTTATGTTTTACAAATGCATGAATAAACAAAGGCAAATACAAACCAATTCATACTTTCTGAGATGTATTTAGCCTTGATCAAAGTTTAAAGTTGGCTTTTTATGTGTGTGTTAAAGTTATGTATTTTTTGTTTGTGTTCAGTGGTGACCAGAAAGCTTTACATGTGCTTCTTATTCAAAATACCAAGGCACAAATGCTGTAAGAAGGTTTTCAGCTTTTTCTTATATTGTCTGGAGGGGAAAAGAAGTGTAAGTACTTAGGATAAGTATAGGCACTGCTTTGGCAAGTATTTATGTTGACACACGCCAGCAAAGCCTCACAGATTATTGTTCTCAAAATCAGTAACCACGCCAAATAGTTCTGATTCTTTCTCTGTGACACACTATCTCCTTTTAATTGGTTTCATTTATTTCAGGTATTTTTCATTTTCTTGCGTGGGATTTTGAGGAGTCTTAAAGATGACAGTGTCATTAACACACTTTTAGAGTGTAGAAAGGTATTTTTAACCAAGAAATGGTCAATGATACATTTGCTAAGAATGATCATCATCTAGTATTGAATCAGTTGTGAATGAGAGGAAACTCCTATGAAGTTGTATGTGGGTTTTTGTTCTAATTTTCATTTGTCTGTAGTAAAAAATGATGAATCAAAATGAAATTTCTCTCAGTCTCCATCAGATACTGTAGCAGCTCACCACAAGCCATTCACATCTCTCCTGTCTTTAATGGCCATGACTTCTTTGTATAGAACACAGAGATTCTGCTTCCTCCTGTTTCAGTTTAGATTTATCCTGGCATTCATTTGTACTCTTGTCAGATTACACTTCTGTAATGTTTTAGAAATTATAGGCTCATAATGAATTTGGCTTTCAGCAGAAGGGCCAGGACCAGAAATGGATGGGTGTAAAATTTCTCGTTAAGTCTGACAATGCCGAAGACACCTTCAGCTGGGGTTCAGCTGTGCAGGGACACAGCAAAGGAAAGAAATGTAGGAGAAAAGTACCAAGTGTAGCAGCTGTCTGTTCTGTAATACAAAGATGACAGGCCAGGGCTGTTATGTTGCTCAGCACAGCCACTCAGAAAGTCCTCTCCAGATCGACCTCAGAGACATGTTCCCAACCTGTGACAAAACCCAAACCAACCCTTACAGTTACTTGTGAAATGGTACCAAGGAACTACAGAGAACCAGTAGCCTGGCTCTAAGACACACACAGAGATTCTCCTTTGCTAAAGAAATTGATATATTTTTTGATCCATGTTAAAATGTAATTGTGGTACACCACGTAATTTTTAATAATTATGCAGATGGCATGTATGGAAAATAAAATTGCATTTATGGCTATGCATTGTAAAACATAACAGTGTTAGCTACAAATAAGTTTGAGGCAAGTTTCCAGTATTTAAAACACTTCAAATAAACTGGTAGATAATAAAATCCAGGAAAAGCATATCCCATATGATAATGCAGAGTCGGTTTTATCCCTGCTGCATTATCCTGTCTGTGATTTTGGATACAGCTGGGAGGAAGACGAGGAGAAGGGGAAGAAGAAAGAGGAGGATTACACGTGGAGAATTGGAAGAAATTAGTGTTTCAGAGCACTGGCCTTCACAGAACTGCTTGAAGTTTGTACAGAACTCTTTGGCCTCTTCTACTGCCATTGTGCTCTCCAGAAGTCCCTTCCTTCTGATTCAGCACTGGAAAGGGAGCACCTCTTTCCTTCTTCCTTTTCATCTACATCTCCCAAAGATAAAACAGAAAGAGGAGACTTCCATAACTCCTAGGCATGCAGTCCAGTAGGATTCTCTGAATGAAATATAATGCTTGACAAGTTTCTGTAACTAGCCAAGAGGCAGTAGTACATCCTGCAGTGTACTAAATGTGGGTAAACTATGTACCAGAGGCAAAGCTAATTGTTTCAGACCAGACCTGTGTGCAAACTTTGTACTGGGTCAGTCCAGCTCCATAGGGGGAAATGGTTGCTGCTGCACTGGACAAATTCTGCAGTCATTATGTGGAACTTGTTGAGAAGTGAAAGAAATTAAATGAAAGAAAAATCATAGAAACAGGACAAAACCAATTTTTTCCTGCAGCTCTTGCAGCTTGTTCCTCTGAAGTTCTTTTTCTATCTAATTCAAAAGGTGGACAAAGTTCATTTCAGCATTAGCAATCTAAAATCAAGTCTCAGCTGAGATCAATTTGCATGAATAATGAAAGCCATTTTCAAGTGTGGTGTTATATATATATTTTTTAAAGTAAATGCTGACATTTTTATTTTTCTGGAGCATTACCTATGACCCTCTTGGTTTTGTTTTGTGCTTTGAAGTTCAAACTAGTGACCAGCTGGAAATGGGTTTAGAGCTACCTGACCACTGTGGAAGCAACTGGGGCAGATACTTAGGCCTGAAAATTATTTAGTCTGGCAAGCAATCAGGAGGATATTTCCAGAATAATAAATCAAACTCACACCTCTGGACAGACAGGACATGGAGATCTAGAGCACTGATTTTTGTGCCTCTGCCCTGATGAGCAGAAGTGCCACAACAGCCCATTGTTGACTTTCCACCAATCTCAGGCTGACATTGCCATCATTCAGGTCCAAGCGACATTGACTTGTCCAGACTGCTTCATAAGCAAGCAAGGTGATGAAAAACCCCATTTTACATTTCTATAATTAAGCAGGTTTTCCAGAGAAATACAGTGAAGGTGGGCCTGCCTCTTCACCACCTGAAAACACCATCCAAAGGCTGCTGGCGGACCAGAGTCCACATTATGATTTTTAAGTTATCCATCAGCATCCTCATTCCTGAGGCACTCGCACTTGGCAAGCTGGGGGTGCCCCATTCTTCCAGCTGTCTGGGAGGCTGCTCCACTGTGACTCCCTTGCCCTGACAGAAACATGGAAGGCTCATTAGGGCAAGACCTTAATGTTCCCATCTGCGAGCAGCCTTGGAATAAATCCGGAAGAAAACAAGATTTTTTTTTTTTTTTCAGATGCTTCTAATAGTGCACAATCAGGGGTACAAAAGCCAAGGGCACCCAGCCAGCTCCAAGTGCAAGGCCCTCACGGCACTGCTGGGCAGAAGTGGTTTGGCAGGCGAAAGTCTTTGGGCAGGGGGACAGGGTAGTGTCGTCTTTTTTCCGTGCCATGGGGCAGCATTGTGGCATCCACATAGGCTTTTAGAAACATCTTTAGCTCTGCCGGGCCACCAGCATGCGGGAGGGTGCGCTGGGCTGCAGCTGGACTTCACCCTCGCACCAAAGTCGCCGTGCTCCCAGGGGTGGGGATGGAAAGTGGGGCCCACGGGTGGGCGGGGTGTGTATGCGTGTGCATGTGTGTTAAATTACTACTTTAAAAAATATATATTTATTTTTATTCCCTCGTGAAGACCGGGGCGGGCTTTTTCCCCTCAGGATCTTAAGATCCCTGCGCTCCTTCCCCCGCCCCCGCCAGCGGAGACGGGCGG
>VZTI01003262.1:1151939-1182736 GCA_013397865.1 Struthidea cinerea
CGCGGCAGGCAAAGTTCGGGCCGCGGCTCGGCCCCGGCCCCGGCCCCGGCCAGCGTCCGGCCGGCGGGGCAGCGAGGGCACGGCGTGACCGGGACACCCGCACCCCTGGGATGCGGGTACTCCCGGCGGCGGAGGAGGAAGCGTGGCTGCAGGTCAGGCACGGGCTGTGCGCGGTGCTGCTCCGCTTCTGTCAAGCAGAGGAACACGGGTTGTTTTCAGGCGGCGGTGGATGGCAAGAAGTTTTTCTTCCTAGTTCTCGTCCTTGAAGTAGATGTGCTGGAATAGGTCAGCCGAGAAAACGGGGCTGAGTGATTGTGAAAACTACTGTGTGTTAAATACTTACGTACATATTGGAGGGGGAATGCTGGAGAAACGTTGGAAAGAAGCTCTTAAAGGTTTAATAATAATTAACATGGACAAAATTGAGACTAAAATCTAGTGACTATCGCACCAGCCTGTTGGCGCTAATACAGAGCGACAGAGAATGTGTTGGTAAAGGGTAGCATGCGGATTTTTTATTTCTCTTTAGATAGGCTCGGAGTTTGCAAAGGCATAGGGATGGTGTGTTAAGTGATAGCCCTTCCCTGGGGTGGCGGGGTGGGCTTGAGTCGCTCAAGAAATCCAGGAGTTTGAGAATAGGGAGGATACATGAGACCAGCATGCCTTTATTTTGTTTGGTCCTGAAAGTGGAATATTACTAAGTGAGATTTCTGAAAGGAAGCAAAATAAGTCTGATTTAGAAGAGGAAACATTGATATAAGATAAAGGTTGATGATTTCCACACAGAACGGTCGTGAGCAGTCTGGATTTATGGGCTAAAGTCTGCAAGTGCTCTTGCTGATTCAGACAGTGACATGTTGCTGAAATTGCGGTAGCACTGATACCTGTTACTGTGCACGCTGCATGAATCAAGTCGTTGAACTGCTTCCTGATACAATCAGTGTTTTCAGTTTCTCCATCTGTATATCCAGCACAAGTTCCTGTTTATTTAACAACGTGTGTTTGTATAATCAATGTTAACATCTTCAGTTCGCGTGCTTTGTACTGAAGGACAAGCCATAGGGCAGATGATCAAGGAAACGCATGCAACTTCATTCCGTGGTGGCAGTCGGAGCTGGGACACTTGTTAGGTCCGTGTGCGTGGGGATGGTTCCCGTTCGCTGCGTGAGCCTGTGACCCAAAACAGTGTCCCGGCTGGAATGCGCAGGCGGTGCAGACGCTGCTGCCACCCACGGCTCGTACGGGACATTGCCCTGCGTGCAGTGGAAGGATTGAGTCTGCTTTGCAGTCAGGT
Organism: Struthidea cinerea; assembly: GCA_013397865.1. Taxonomy (NCBI): domain Eukaryota; kingdom Metazoa; phylum Chordata; class Aves; order Passeriformes; family Corcoracidae; genus Struthidea; species Struthidea cinerea. Next base: position 1,153,234 of record VZTI01003262.1, read on the forward strand.
GCCGGCTTCCATGTGCAAGATAACATATGAGAAGCTCAGTTTGGGACCCTTAAAGCAGATTGCGTGAGTGTGTTTTTTTTTAATTGATAGACTGCTTTGGCTGTTTTGCTGTAGATGATGATGACAAAATCTGGGTTAGACACATAACCAGAAAGAATGCTGTGGGAGTTGATGTTTTTCCTGGAGAAGATGCAGGTTAGGGAATGGGGCTTGCAATTTAAGTATGAAACTTTTGTTATTTGTCTTTTTTAATCAAGGATATATATTCTCTAAAGACAGGAGTGTATAAATAGTTTGATCAGCTTGCATACAGACTTTGGTTGCTTAGGGGCAGATGCAATGCTTAATTCATTAGCTGCAGTGCTCAAGTTATTGCTGGTTTGGATCTATGCCTGAAAATGATTGAGATGCACTTGAAATTCAGATTCTGTGATTGTACTGCACTGGAAAGGGCAACATATGACTGTATTTATCAAATAATGGAGTATAATGCAAAGCAACTTCCTCTTCTTTTCTCTCACTCCTTCCGCACCTACAAGAGGAAATACAAAGATCCTGTAACATCTCGATTTCTGTTACTGCAGTAGGGGAATGTACAGTCAATGTTCGGAGTCTGTACATAATGACTACTAAATCTGAATTTGCAGAAAGTATTTAGGTAGTTGGTTTTTAACAGTGAATCAAAACACAGTCTGGTCACATCTCAGCAATCACACGGTAAAAATCAGCACTGGTTGTTGAATGTCCTAACCGGATATAGCCAGATGCTAATAGATGATCTTTATACTTAGTAAATTTATTGCTTGATGAGGTCAATATTTTGGGAAACTCATTGTCCTCTGAAAAGAAGGCCTTGAACAGAAAATAATATCTTAGTTATAACAAATAGAAAAATATTTGCACATTTTAAGAGAGAGAAGTTGAGAACACCAAAGTAGAATAACACAATTTAGTATTTTACATCTAAAATAAATATTAACTGATGTTAAGTATTAAAAAGTTTAATATTAATATTTTAAAATATTTTAGCTCCAAAGAGAAGCAAAGCATTGAAAAGATTGATACCAAATCTCTTTGTTTGTAGTCATAACTCACCTATAAGAATTACATTATATTTTCAGAATCATTTGCTTTCGTGGAAACTTTTCTTCTCTGTGCTCTGTGACTGGGACAAGTTCTGTTCAGCCATGCAAAGTAGGTGAGACTGGACAGGCTCAGCTCAGCTTTCTTGCCCTGTAAGTTACTGATCCTGCATGTGTGTGAGCATCTGCTGCATTATTATGTGGGTATTTTATGCAGTTCATTTAAGTTCTAATAAATGAGATCACAGATGAAAAGTTGAAACTCTGGGGAAATATTTGGCTCTTCTGTGCCAGAATAAAGATTCCTATCTTCTTCAGAGTGTCTGTGAAATTAGTATCTAAATAAACATAATAATCCAGTGAGATATCCAGTAAAGTCTTCTATCTAGAAGTCTTTAGTACTCACATTACACTGAGTTACCAGTGGCTGCCATGCAGTTTGGAAATGCAGCTTTCTGGAATGCCTTTAACACTGTTCTTATAGATCTTCCTCAATTAGTCTGTGTTCTTACACGAAGTAGTTACTGTGTTTGAAAGACTGAAGCTTTCTGAAAACGGGCTTGTAGTAGCAAAACCTTCATGGTACTTCACAGTTGCTTCTTTATCTGTGGTCATTCTGCATCAGGGTTGTCTGGTGGCTTTGTAGCCAGGACGAACAGAGATATAAAGAGTGCTATATTTGCAAACAGAAAAAATGTCCTTGGGGTTTCCAGATTGGAAAGAAAGAAACTGTCTTTTTTGACAAACTTATATTTTTTTTAATACACCCACCTTAATTTGACTTCTGAGTATGGTGAAGTGGACTCATTCAGTATTACATACATGACAGCTGTAAAGCTGCCTTTTGATTGCTTTGAAAGTAAGTGAAACAGCTAAAGGATTTTCAGGAGATGCGAAAAGCATGTTTTCATGCCACGGTAATTGAAACAACAGCTGAAACAGATTTCACTACTAGGAATATCTCTCTCTCAAATAAGATCATGCATCTTCTTTGCATTGACCCTGCGTCATCTTTCACCGTTGTTACAAATAGATGTATAACTCTCTGTGGTGCGAATGGTGTCACACTGTAGCCAGCCCAGGCAGAGCAGAGCAACACAGCACCTATGCTATGGCTACCGTGTAAGAGCTAAAGTGAAAAGTGGAGGAAAACTGGGCCAAAAGTCCCTTCAAGATTAACTTCTCTAAGCATAAGAACAGAAAATTCAGTGCGAAAGCACTTGCTCAGTCTTGACCCTGCTCTTACAAGTGTCTAAGGAAACTAAGCAAACTGTGTCTGCTCTGCAGCTTCTGTGTAATGGATGTTCTATACCCTCCATTTACCCTGGTGGCAACGGCAGTGTCTGCCTTGATAAATGGAAGTGTTTGCTATAAATTACAGTGCTTCTGCTTCATTCATAAGAGAGGGGTAAAACGAATGAAGTGAATTAATAGGTTTAGAGATAGTAACCCCTTTGTGCTGGTCTCTTTCACCAGCCATACACAGGTCTGCAAATGACTGCTGTACCATTTAACTTTTTGTAGTTACTGTGTCATGGTTTCCTCTCTTCATTGTAAGTAACCAAAAAAAAGAAAAAAGAGGACAACAGAATATGGTACTGGATCACGAAGCAGGTCTTGGGGTCTTCCGTTCCTCTTTCGTACCCCACTGTTTTAAAGCTATTGTGTTATTTCTCTCCTAACTGGCATGGTTTTGTCTGAGAGAAAAATATGTATGCACCAGCACTACTGATGTGTATAAAATAGTCCTGACAGGTTTTTGGCTTCTGTCCAAGTCAGTTACACATTTTTTATATGCTAAAGAAGAAAGTAAATAACGCTATATCTGTTCAAAATCTATAGATCTGCGGTGTTAGTCGAGTAGACACGTAAAGAAAACCATGAGGCACATAAAAGGCAAGCCAGGCTTACATACCAGGAAAACAGACTGGGGCTTTAGCAACTTATTTTCAGAGGGAATGTTTGCTCCTCTTGGGCATATGTAAATCACTGCCAAATATCTGTCAAATCTGCCTGGGATTCGGACAGAAAGTTGCTTTTATTGGTCAGTTGTGTGAGTGTGAACAGCTTAACACATTAGTGATGTTACTTCTGTTGCTGCAGATTGTGTTTCCTTGAGTATTTTCAGAGTGAAACCCTAAAGAACTGATCTCACTTCCACTGAAAACAAAGGAAAATTTGGCATAAAAAAGTAAGAGATGGATTAGTCCCTAGGTTAGTAAATTGGCAGAGGGGGTGGAGACTATCTCTGTAATATACTGTGTGAGTGATAGATGTGGGGCCGAACAGGGCATTTAATACAGAATGAAAGCCTTTTTTAGCCTTGAAATGACTAAGTAGCAAGGAAATTATGCAAAAGCGGATTGTACAAAATAGTCTTGGATCAAGTGATCATGAGTTTACATTGACTTAGCAGTAGGATAAATGATGCAGTTCCACGTGGGGGCACTTGGGCTTGCTCTGAACAAGCTGTACCAAGAGCTGCAAAGGCCCGGTGTAGTTGCAGAATGAGTATACTGTGGTTGCTTTGCTCCTTTCCTCTGCCCAGACTGTTTTACCTGCTTGTTTTTCTCCAATACTTCAGTCTTTTATCCAATCCATCAGGTGGGGCTTTGTACATTGGCACTAACACCAGTTCTAGTCAGGATATACATCCTGATGTCTCCTAGAATCACATTTTCTGGGGGGTTTTTTCAGAGCTGGATCAGCCTAGCTCTGCATTTCTTCTTTAGTTTTTTCTCAGTGCTAGTAGCCTGTGCTGGACCTCTAATATCATCATGCAGAGTTACTTACTTTTGCACCACATGCAGTGTTTCTTTCCCCAGGGCAGATAACTCTACCTTTTAAATAAAATGCCTCTTTTTGCCTAGCCTTGCATCAACAGCAGGCAACAGGTGCAGTGAACGGTGACAAGGGCAAAGAAAGTGGAGAGTGGGAATGGAGAGACTGGTAAACCACTAGAAAAGGGGAGAAATATTCACAAAGTGAAATAAAGAAAGAGGAAGGGCCAGATCCAGACTGGTTAATGTGAAAGTTGAAGTCCAAAACCAGCATAGAACTCACGGAAACAAGTGAGTCCTCATCTTTTACCTGCTTGGTCTGGTGGCAGCAGATACTGATTGCTCTGAAAGTATACTTGGGAGGTGTTCAAAGAAAACCACTTTTCTCCTTTGTGCCTATGGTAGATACAAATGCAAAAATATCTTCTATTGTCATTTAATCCCTAGAAACATTTTCCTTCTTCATCAGGCAGCAAAGTTAATTGATAATTTTTGGATGCCTGATGTTCATTGCTTATGCCATATGTACAGGTAGGTATCAATCACCAATTCCTCTCTAAATATAATGACTTTCCCAAGAAATTACAAATTAAGTCCTTTAATTAAAGTTAAAGGGTTGAAACTTCAATTTAATAAATTCATATTGTTTTTTTCTGAGAACTTTGTTTTATTAGCAATTCAGAACTAGGTCTTCAAATCAAAACATCTTTTGTCAGGGATTTTTTTTTGTTGCAATTGCAAATGAGTGCAATTTGTTGTTCGTTGTACAAAGTAAAATCACTGTCCTGAGTAAATGGACGTAAGATTGGAGCTAGATACTTTGTGCATTGTCTTTAAAAACAGCTAACAATTTTCTGTACAAGAAGGCATATTTACACCTTTATGCACATAGGAAGTTTGATATCAGCTTTGACACTTAAAGTACAATAAGGACATATTGCATATTATTTTTTCAGAACAATGAATTAGTTAAAATAGCAAAAATGCAATGTTATGGTAGCAAAGCAAGGCTTTCTTCACAACACAGGGGTTTATAGTTATGTACTTGTAAATATGGAAGCCTTACCCTGGTGTAAAGACCATCTGAGATGAAGCTATCAATTACGTCATTGAAATGGAACAGCAGCTTCAATGGGATTGACAGAAAAGGGCATGAAAGTGAGAATGAATAAGCATGTTCAGAAGTTATAGTTTAAATTCTTAGGCCATTAGGGCTAACATTTTTACCACTGGAAATTGATTTGGAATGGTAATTAGGTAATCACAACTTCACTGAAAACCAGAATCAAAGCTTCCCAGCCTTTCTTTGAGGTGAGGAGTTCCCTGGCAACTTATTCCTGCAGGTGACCAGGTCATTGTGTTTTACATCCCTTGTGAAAGACAATTCTCCTTTTCACATACGGTGACCACAGTCCATGCTGAGGCCTCATATTGTATTGTAGGAAAGAATGGTGCATGTTTAACAGCAAAATTTATTTTTCTTGCATGGCCAGTATTAGATAGTCACTTAAGCTGGTAGCTATCAGTCTGACATGACATGCATACAGGTTTCTATAAATTTATCCTTTCTAGATGTAAAGCTGGGAAAATAGGACCTCTGATAAAATACCATGTGGTTGAAAGTGGAAATTTCAGAATTATTTAAGAACTGGATTTTTAAAGTCCTCTAGTCTTCCGATACCCACGTTTGCAAATTCTTTTCACTTGACTGATATTTTAAAACAGGGTTTGAGCTGTCTGTAGCAAATATAGAAGAGCAAGATGCTGAATACTGCCTTGTTTGCATTTTCCATTTTGATGCTAGCTACTTAACTGGAAAGCAAAACTTTCTTCTGTTAAGGAAATCGGTTAAACAATGTTTGGAATTTTTTTTTGTGGAAACCATTCTGTGTACAGATATACTTTTCAAATAACTCTGTATTATACGAATACAGAGTAAATAAATATATGAATAACTATAAAGGAATATATCATTAATAATTATGTGAAAAAATACGATTAGCTTCTTAGCAGAGGCTGCAAAATTTGCAAATGTTAACCTGAAACATCAAATTACCTCTACAGAGAGAGATCAAGCGCTGCTCACACTGATAGTCTTGAAGAGCATAAGAGTGAACAGTTGTCTTCAGAATGTGGCAGTGACCTTGAACTTCTACTGAGCTGCACTTTATTTAGCTTAGGCCAGTGATTAACTTTGCTAATGACTGTATATCAAATTCACCATTGTTTGTATATCTGGCAGTGAAACAAGCCATGTCTGTCTTTGTGTGGATGGTGCGGTATTAATTTCAAGGAAACCCTTTGTATAAATTGTTTCCTTTGAAAAGTTGTGTCTTTGTGCAAGTCCTAATTACTTCTAATTTACCTCATTTGTCTTTGGCCTCTGTAACTTCAGGTTAACACTACTATAGGCACAACATATTTCTTCTTGGTATGTGTTGTTCTTTTCTCTTACTCCTTATTTAAAAGAGGATGATGAATTCTCTTATTCTGCTCCCTCACAATCAGTCATCTATGACAGATCCCCGTGGAGCAGAGGAAGCTACACCCTGAAATAGTCATATGTAGGGATGTGAAGTCATCTGTGCAGCTTTGCCTCTGAAGGGAGGTTTGTCAAGGCATAGCACTGTAATTTCTGCCCTCAGCACCACAGGGAACCCAGCAGAGATCTGCCCACAGCACACATGGAAGCAAGGCGTCTTCAAATTCCTGTTCTGCTGGGTCAGCCCTGGACAGTTTGTGGCAAGTTTATCAGACGTCTGACAGAATAAGAATCATGCTGGGCTTTTTTCAGGCAGAAAGGGGATGCAGCCCTTAACTGCATTAAGCCTGGTGGAAATAGTCCAAGCTGAGGGGAACTTACGGTCCTTGGCTTAAATTCAGGATACTGTTACGTGCTGTTAGATAATCCTACAGACCCTGTAGAAGACAAATGCTGCTTAGAAGTGTTTCATCAGGTATTTAATGGAGAAAGAGCCCTTCATTAAGGTTTGCACATTCCAATGGAATTGAAAAAGCCAGATTCTGCCTTTAGTTGCAGTAATGTAGATGTAAGTGGTGACTGAGAGCAGAAATTTCTTTCAAGTTGCACACAATTCAGGTGTGAAACTGTTAGGAGATGGTGAAAGGCTGGAGTTTTCTTAGTCAGTTGTAGGAATATACATGTGAAAGTCTTAATATATATATGATAAGATGGGTGTGTGTATGGGTATTTGCCTTTCTTCTGTAAATGAAGGTTCTAACAGTTTGACACTTCTGCACAGTTTTTAAATGTCTCAAATGCAGCAGAGACTATCAGCTCTTTTGTGAATGGGGTTATCTTTGCTGGGTGAAAAAGAGACAGGATATTCAGAGGCTCTACCTTGATTCTTTCTTGTTCAGTTCTCTAAACACAGAAAGTCCTTCACACTCTAAAAAGAAGAAAAAATGTAGCATTCAATGCTTAAAAATTAAATGGTTTGATTCTCTTAAAATTAGCATCTAGACCAGCTCATTCCAAACAGAAGCTTTTTTCCAAGTCTTTTCCCGTTGTGTGATAGTGACAGCAGGAAAGTTGATCTGTGTAACACATATCTACTGTTCTTCTGTTTTTAATCTTCCCTGTATCTACTTGTGTTGTACTGTCTTTGAAAGATCTGTGGAGTGCGCATACCAGTGATTTCAGCTGTTCTTCAGTGATGTTTCACAGGAGCAAGTGGGCACACAACTACACTAATTGTCTACTTCTGAGATCATGAAAGTTGAGCAGATGCTTATGGATGCTGTTTTTTCACAAGTAATTTTGAAAGTGTTTGACTTTTCTGTTGAAATATAAGGACTTAAAAGCTGTAACTCAGAACAGTGCAGTTACTGAGGAAATCATATTTGATTATATAAAAGTTGATTAAAAGATAAAACCAGTTTGTGGTCTACTTTTTTTCTTCAGTTTTTAATCAAGAAAATAAGACCAATATTATAGATTAGCTTTCCTGCATACCTTTGAAATATCTACCCCGGCCTTTTCTTGGAAGGAAGAAAACCTGTTCATTTCCACAAAGCTGAATTACCTACTTCAGAGTGTGCAGCTGCAGTGATTGCAAATCCAGCAATAATGAATCAGTTATTTTGCAGTCCTTTCTCCAATTTGGTTGTAAGGGTCAGATTTTCAATTCCAACTGTGTTGTTTCATGTTAATGACTATACCACCTAAAGACCTAAGGACATTGGCCATTTAAAAATACCCCTATTTAGAGTTTAGTGCATAAATGCATGTTATGCACATTTAAATAACTGTGATTTTTTTCCCTCTGTCTTTTTCCTTCTAGACATTGTACTAAATTGAAGGTACAGCTGTTTCACACCTTCTCTTTCCTTGTTGGGTGAAGGTATTCTAGAATAGTTTTCACAGGCACACCTGTGGTGGTTCTGCAGAATGTCAGTAGGGCAGGAGGCATGTCAACTGCTGTCCAAAATCCACTGTTTCTTAGTGTGGCTCTCAGCTCCCAGCAGGATTTTGTTTTAGTGTGAGCCCTGCACTGCTGCTGTGGCAGTGACACTTCAGGAGGAGACCTTTGGGAAGCACTTGGATCAGAGTTTGTGCACAGCTGGCAGCTGGGCAAAGTGAGACCGAAGCTACAGAAAAGCTTAGGTAGAGGTTTTGAGTTTCCCACAGGCAAATCCAGGACAAGATTGAGAGAGCTGTCCATGAAAAAGAAAGATATTAACCTCCTCTGTCTTGTCTGACACTTTAAAATTAAAGTCTGGGTGAAGGCTTTATTTGGGCCTTCAGAAAGTAGAGGTTGAGTTCTTACATTGATGACTGCAGCATGGCTCTTAAAACCCAGCTGCTATTCAAGCACTTGCTGTGAGAACATGCAAGGAACAATCTGTGACACCTGAAATTACCAGGTTTAGAATTATCCTTACCTACAGAACAAAAGAAGACCAATTGTTTTGAGATCAGAGAAGAGTAATAATGTTCTCTGACTGATGAGAAGTTCACTGCCTTGTGAGAAGTAAAACAACTCAAAAAGTATAACAAGTCCTTGTAAGTGTACTTTTGAGTTACAGTTCTTATATTCTACAAAGCTGATGCTGAGCGGTAGAAGAAATTATTTTGCTTGGAATGAGGTAGAGTCATCTGCAGTGGAGTGCAAATGGGATCAAACTAAGAGAAGGAGAAATTAGGCTGCGTGTCAGGCAATCTGAACTAAAAGAGTTATTTGACTGGGAAAGAGCTTCCCAAGGGAAATAATAAAAGTCACATTATTTGGGACACCTAAAATTAGAATTCAGAAAGCACTAAAAAAATGTACAACCTTGCTTTGGTAGGGAGGTGGACTAGAAAAAGCAGGGTTTGGGATTTTCTTCTCTTTTTTTTTTGCAATAAATTCTACAATTGTTGGGCTTGATTCTGTTCTGTGGTATTTAAGTCAAGGTAAGATTTACATTGCTTCTTGCCTTAGGAAACTGAGGTCAAACATATAGGCTTCTCTCCTCCACCTATTGCCAGCTTTTTGAACTGTATCTTTTTATTTCCATCCCTCAGGGATAGTTCAGACGCCTCTCTTCCAAATATAGGTATGTATATTTAGAGGAGTGGAGAAAGGGCACATATGCCTTCAGGATCCTTTGTAGCATTTCCCTCTTGCCTGGCTCTTATCAGACACTAGAACTGATCAATATGATATTCCTTTTTTCATTTTAATTCAGAATTTATTTAGATTATTACATGGAAATCCATAAACTCGGCATGTTCTGAAGTTATTGTGTGAAATTACTGACCATGTTTTTTATATATTTTATATATTATGCATATTATATTATATTTTTAATATATCTATTTTATATATCTATATATAAAATATATAATGAGGGGCAAATGAAATACAGCCTTTAACCAAGGAACAGAGGCCTCCAAGTAACGTGTGTTGAAACATTGGAAGTGTTGCAGCCTTCTCCATAATTTTCTTTCAATACAATCCACGTGAGATAGCTGCAGTATTACAAAAGAGGTTCTCATAGCCAATCCTACATATTAAAAAGTGTAGATCATGCAGTTATGACTAAATGTTAAGAGCCAAATGTTTCTTATTGTAAGTTAGCTTGACAATTCCTGCCTTTATCAACATGCAGTGTCTACTTGTGAGGTGGCAGCGCTCCTTACAAAGCCCACTTGAACAAATAGAGCCCCTACGTGGAAAATGGTTCTTCATTGTGTAGGCATTACCCTGTAATAGTGCTGGTATAAAAAACATGAATTTTAAAGTGTACACAAAACCATGCCAAGGTCAGGACATCGAGCCTCTGAATCTGTGGTAAGAGACAAAAGAAGGCACATAAGCAGGATTTTCTGAAAGATGGTTCATTTGTAGGGGGTTTGAAAGAGCATGGGAGGAAAGCTCTATGGTGTCTCCAGTATTTCATTCAAGGCCTGTGGGTTATAGCCCTACTAAATGCATTTTTCCCTGATGCCACTGAAGGATATGGGAGTGGGATATATGGTGAACACCTCCTCTGCACTGAATTTTGGGTTGTAGATAGTCACACAGTTTCTAGTCCTTGAATTTAGGCTGCATCATTTGGAGGAACAGGTGCAGGGGCAGGGACTGGTGGAGAGGCAGCTAGAAAAGTCATCTGATGGCATTTCAGATTGTGACTTTTAAATAGAAAGAGCCGATTCCCATTTCCTCTCTCCCACTGCTGCTTGCCTCCAGTGTGCTCTACCTCCTGCTGCCATTCATGTGGACTGCCACGGGAGCGTGGGTTCTATTTTTTTTTTCTAATTTGACTAAGAGCATATTTCCCATTCTAAATCCTTAATGAAGACAAAAGGCCTGTATTGCAGGGTAGGAAGATACTAACCCGAAACATATTAGCTGGGAAGATTCATTCTCCTTATGTCCATGTTTTTGAATTACTTAATTGAGGAAAAGAGATATCTTCTGATAACGGGTTTTTGAATAGGGCAACAATGAGGGTGGAATGGTGGAGATGCTGTGATGCCAGCTTTCTTGGAAAGCTTCATTAAGTGATTATTAAAGTGATTGCAACCAATTCTGTTACATATCAGGGTGCTTTGATATGCCAGTCCTTTGCATAGCAATCTCTCAAGGGAGAAAGTGAGTGTTTCAGAGGCTCTGCATGTTTAATTTTTGACTGATCTCCCATTAAGTATTTTACAAGATAGAGAAGGAGAAAAATACTCAGATATTATCTGGATATTGTTCATGTACACTAGGTAGGAAGTGAACAAGTCTGCATGTACATTTTAATTTCACTGCCTCTTCCAATCTGACCCTCTAACAAAACAGCCAGATATTCCCCTCAAGACTGTAACTTGCCTCATTTCTATGTTGTCTTCTCTCCCGAACTTTTCCAGATTTAACTGCCATGCCTCCTCCTTACACAGATGATTCTGGAAAAGAGTGAAGTGTCTGCTTTTAAAAATGAAGGGAGAAACAGGGGGAGTTGGGTCTGGGAATTGTGGTCTTCTCAACATCAATTTCTAGTAAAACATCAAAATGCGAAAAATGTTTTTCAGACCTTGAAGGAGACAGGAAAACAAATTGTCACCTAGAGAGATGTATGAAGAGCAAATGTGAGAAAGCAATGTAATTTCTTGTTAAGATAAAGCCTTGCAGAAAGAAAAGACAAAGCATATGACATATTTTGTGTTATTGTAGGGCTTTTAACGCTCTTTCGTATGACATTGTGAAGAGTCTCAGAAGATAGTTGTGACATGATGGATGTAGAACGAGATGTAAAACTAGATGTGTTCAGAGCATTTATCCAAGTGTCACTACCAAAAGAAGATTTCAAGTACGGCTTTGCAGAGGGCTCTCTTTGGCACTGCCTAGTACTTTCATTTGCAACTTTACTGATGAAATACAGGGGTTTCTTGTTATCTTTAAGGATGACTGAGTCATGCTGAGGGCTGGGTTAGGTATGAAAACCGGTGAGTGATGCACCATCATTCTGCAAAAAATTTTATTTAAAAAAGCATATAGCTTTTGTTGGAAGATATGCATCTTTTTGTCAGTGTATTACTAAAGAGTTGTGAAAATTAACATTTAAAAATGGCAAGAAAAACACATGACTTTAATACTTGAGATGTCTGGCCCTTGATATGATATCATTTGGTAATAGAAGCTTTAATTTGTAGAATTATTTCTTTACTTATTATTCAGTCATGAGGGGTTTTTTTCCTCTTTTTTTTTTTGTTTGTTTAAACACTGAGTAAGTCCACTGAACCTTAAAAAGTCCCTTACGCTCTCCTTAGAGCAGCAAACCTCTGGCTTAAAGTCAACAGAGTTTTTGTCCCAGCAGGAGAGTCTACATGTGGTTGACTGTGATTTGTTCTCTGCAGAATTGCTTTTCAGGGCTATGGGCTAGGTTAAGGCAAGATGTAATAGTTGGACAGGCTAGCACCTATGCATTTGGTACTCATGGCACTGGCCCAGATCTGTGAGCTTGCTCTTTAGATGTATGTTGTCATCATAACTGTAATGAGGCTGTTTGTACTGCAGTTTTGGAAGCAGTGCAGTATAAAAGTCTTCAGTCTGCTGAGAGCTAGATATTTGGCCGATCTTCAGCTTGCAGAGTATAAACACATTCCTCTCTGTTTTTTCTTTTTATTCTTCCACTCTTCCTTCTCCTCCCTTCCTTCTCCTCAAGGACATAGACTTTGGCTATATTTTTCACAACTGCGTGAAGCTAGAAATCCGAGCGGATGCCTGTGCCACCGCCGCCGCCGCCACCTCCTCCTCCACCACCTCCACCACCTTCTGGAGGGCCCCCTCCACCACCACCACCACCACCACCTTCTGGAGGGCCCCCTCCACCACCACTACTGGTAAGACTGACTTTTCATTTCTATGAGCAAAAGCTTAGCTGTAGTAGCCAGCTCGGAGCGCACAAGATTTTGGCATGGATATTCATAGCAAATATCTGGGGCAGATGTTTGTTTTGTTGGCACTGATTCTTCTGTTCATTACAGCAGTGGTCTCCAGAGTGGGGTGTGAGAGATGATCCATTGGTGTGTGGGATGAAAATACTGGAACTTCATCATACATGTGTACACTTTATAAAGAAATAAACCTATGTATATTGGGGTGCATGCTCAAAAATTTTGTTAATGCTAGCAGTGCAAGATCAAAAAGTTTTGAGATGATTAGAGTGCATATGGTGAGAATTCAGCATTTGTGAATACTTCTCCAGCCACAGGGAATTCATTTTTGTATTGGCAATGTGCAGATGGTAAGTATTAATTTCTTCATCCTTTTTCTTACAGCTCCTATTAAGACTCACAGTGTTCAGCCGTAGGTTTTGCCCTTTCTAGCACACGGCGCCTTCCTGGGGATACAGCACAATATTCTTTTGTACATGTGCAGGAACAATTACAGCTTGTAACAGATCATTACTGTGTGTGTCATGAAGTAGAACATGTGCCTTGCCAGCATGATTGCAAAAAGAGGAGGATGCTCTGGGTGAACTTTCAAGGTATTACATTTTCACACCTTCACAATCAATTACTGTACCTATGGTAAAACCTGTTTAAGTAATTCCTTGATTTCTGTGATCAATTGGTCATAACCTGTTTCTGCATTGAAACTCTTAGACTTTTTTTGAAGAAGTGGAACCTGGCATGGTTGTGTTCAAGTCATAAAATCTCTCCTGACTGTTTTTCATGTGTTTTTCTGTCACTGCTGTACTTATTTGCAGAGTATGTTAGTCTCTGTAGCGAAACAGTACATGGTACTTCAAATGTACTTCAAATATACTTCAAAATTTTTTTTTTTTAAGAATTACACTTCTCCCTTGCATTCCCTGGCATCTCTGCCTGTTTTGTTCCCAGGAAGGTCAGTTGATTTTGTTTGGTAGTGTTCATAATGCTCTTATGTTATCTTTTTTTCCAGAAGGAGGTTTCCTTGCAAGTTTCTTTCTGCTACTTTACGGGTTGAACCATTTTGTAAAACTCCTCATGAGTTGTGGAGATGAAGAGGAGGAGAATAAAAGCAAATTAAATAAGCAGTGTTTTATTCTTTTCAGCATTCAGTTTCAACTTTGGCACCGTGAGCAGTGTTTCCAATTAGCAATTCTTCGGGACTGGTTCACAACCTATACTTAGATGCTGAAATAAGTGGGCTGCATATTGTGAGCAGCTTAATGCTCACAACTGCAATTAAAGTCAACAGAAGCTACAAATGTTCTTATCCTAATAAATTCAGATCAGTAAAGTACCTAGAGACATTTTTAGACTCCTCTAACATATGCCAATTGTAAATTACTTGAGTAAGCTAAGAAGACCCCTAAGGACCTTTATGAACAAGTTTAGGTTTTCTTGTTTCCCCTTCCCCTTTCTGACAAATAAACCCACTACTATGATAGGGTTTTGATACAAGAAGGCTTATTTTCATATTTCAGTTGGATCATTCTGTTTCAAATGGGGTGATCTCCGTATAAGATACGCAGAATTTAGAGTCAGCTCAATCTTGGTGACACGATACATACTAGATGTGTTTCTAATTAATGCCTGATATTAAAGCCTTGCATTTAGTAAGTGTTGATACTAAAAAGAGCATATGAACCAACACAAATAATTAGCAGAATAGTGTGGCAGAACATTGTTTTTTTCTGCAGCAACAAAATTACTTTTCCCTGTCAAAACTGAATGAGAGACAGGATCAGGAATCTGCTTGATGAGTTCAGCAGAAGCACAGAGTAAGAGTCAGCTCTCCAGCTGGTGCCAAGTTACAGAGTAAAATCTTATAGTTGGGGAGTCTGCAAAAACTTGCTACAGACCCTGTTTTCTTTTACTAGAAAGCCCTTTTCTAGAAATTGGCATTTGTCTTTTACAGTTGCTAAGCTGCCCAGCTGTTGTTACAGCTGCTACTGCTAGATCTACAGTTGGGGGATGGAAGAAGGGAAAATTGTAACAGGCATGTAGCTTTAAGGAAAACCTTGAAAGTAAATAAGTCATTATTTGGCCAACAGCTGGAAAAGTTCCAAAGTAAACAGCACAGTGATTTTTATTATACTGGTATGATTAAACCAGAGTAACATTTGCATGTTAGCAATTAAAAGTTAGGTTTTAATTTCACTGTGGATATGCAGGTGAGCCACTAGTTTAACTTACTTGATTTATGTCAAAAGAAAAATGCCTGTGTGTAGGTGGGGGTTTTAGAATCCTGTCGTTTCTCCTGATGCTATTGCAGGGGTACCATAGACTTGCCTTGCTTTTCTAGATATGGATAATAGCCACACTTTCCTCTTGCTTTCATTATCCAGAGATTTTTAGCAGACGTAGTCACCACGTTATCTTTTTTCCTACACATTTTCTTCATGAATATTGTGAGCCATGATCCCAAATAATTTTGCAGTCCTTACTTCATGGAAATTCTAACCATTGTTGGCATGTAGCTTTTTTGTCCTTTTAACTCCTTCTTAAGGCAGAAGAAAGGTTCCTTCCTAGCATTTTGTAAGATTTTTGGCCTTGTTCCTACAGTTTTCTAAGACTTTTGGACTTCCCGATACTCTGTAAGTACTTGTACTGAATTTTATTCACAAAAGTTGTTACAAGATAATATGAAATGATTTGGAGAGGTATTTAAGACATGCTAGGAGCCACCTGTGCCCAACAGCCAAAAAGTTACTGGCTGTTAGAGCAAACTTAAAAGAAAATGATGTGGATTTCTCAGGAGGGAATGGTAGGGTGTCTGCTGTAGCAGATGTAGGTGGCTGAGTCAAAATGTAAATATAGCTAATTAGATTAATTGAGCATGCCTTCAAATGCCTGCCTTCTGGGGGTCATGGAGATGAGAGGGGTGAGTAGGCAGGATAAAACTGTGCCCTGATGTATTTTCTGGCACTGGCTTACAGAATTCAGATCTCTTCTTTTTTCCTGTTCCCCTACATCTTAACAAAGCACACTTAGAAAGGAGGCATAGGGTGTTTGTTCCAAAGCTCTTTTAATTTATGGGCATGTCATGTAAGGTGGGGTTCTTTCATAGAGTTTTTGTTGGTGGTGTTGGGGAAGAGGGTGGTAGGTTTGGAGTTTTTTAAAGTTTTCTGCTCATTAAAAACTTCATTTTATTCCCTCTTTATTTCTTTTACCACTCTTGCCTTTAAGTTTGGCATATGAGGCAACCAGGTTAGTTTTGGTTTGTCATATTTTCTAGAGTAGGTGCCACCACCGAGACCGATTAAAATTTTTCTTTACTTAATTTCCCAAGAAAAGGGTCAAGAGAGAATTTTGCTTTGATAAACCCTGTTCACTTACTACATGCAGTGAGGGCTGCTTACTGCTGTGTAGCCTCTGTATATGTGAATCTCTAATGTTCCGATCAGTCATCACCTATCAAAATGTTCATACTGAATGAAGTAGGGATGCATAGCAGCCCTGCTGGGTTGTGCCTTACTCAGAGATGTTTGTTTAATGATTCATGTTTGAGGAGTTTAAGAAAATACTTCTGTTCTCTTTAGAATTGTTATGATTAAAGTCTTAGCATAGGAATTCACCCCCAAAATCACAATGGATCAGGTGGTTAAAGCTCATGAAGTAGCACCAGGTGTTTATTTGCTGCCCTGTGGCACACTAGAAACTAGGATAGCAGGAGGAGAAAGTAATATGCTTACTTTGGTGATAGAAATGTGAAATTTGAAACAATGATGAATGCTACACTAGCATGTAGATGCATCTTAATGATTACCTCATTCTTATTTAGTTAAAATTTAAAAAAAAAATTAAAAATAGAATTACTGTTGTAGATAAACCTGTCAGTGTTTACCAAGTTTATTATTCTCATCTTATTTTCTACTCTTGTAACAGAAAACTCAGAAAAGCAATTCCTCATGATATAATGCTGTGATGAAAGCATAATTTACACAGAGGAAAGATTTCCAAGGTTCAGAAAAACATTACCTGAATAGTTTTCCTTGGGGGGATATTTTTCCCCTTCTTCATGCAGTTGTCAGATTGAAAACTTTTTGAGCTGTTTCCTTCAGCGTTCCCAAGAAATTCAGAGAGCTAGAGTGTTCATCTGAAGTTGTGTGGGAGTTGGTTTTGCTCCTGTGACATTTAGCACTACTGTTCTTTGGAAAGAGAACAAACAACATATGTAAAACATCTTGGCTGAAGAGAATGATGACTTCTGGTATTTTGATTTGGTCTTACCAAATATAGTATCAGTGAATGTGCACATACAAGCACTCATATGCATAAATTTTTGGTCATGCTTGCTAATTATTTATTGTAAAAATTAAAGTTAATTTCTCAAGTTTTTATTCAGACGCCTAGACATGCAAGTGTAATGTTGAAAGAACAAAATCATGCATGCTGCTAATTGCAAAATATGTAGGAATGTGTTTATTAAAATTTTATCTGAGCTGTAAGATCATATTTAGTACTTTGTCATGGAGTCCCTAGGCCAGGAGATACTAAAGCACAATATTAATTGCTGGTAGGTAAAACATGCAATGTGACACCGGAGTGAGAGAAAGTGCAGGCTTGGTAATCTTGCTGGTGACTGACCCATCATACAGACTGTGCTAAGGGCTGGACAAAGCACAGCTGAAATTTTTGAGTGCCTTGTTCCAGACAAAATAAAGGATACTGGTTTATAGTGTTTTAATAATATATCATATCTCACACCAGTCTGCTTTCATAAAGAAGTGAGGGGCAATCATGTAGAAAAAAAAGATGCTGTGTCTTTGTGTGGTTTATTTGACTTAATTTTCAGCTGTTGGAAAATTGGGGTTGCATAGCTGCGGCATCTCAAAATGTTGCTGCGGTTGCCTTCTACTCTTGTAGTCAACAAATACAGAAAGGGTAAGTGAGAGCTGTGAAAGGTGAGGAAGATGAAAAGAAAACATAAATACTAGGCTGGCATTGCTCTGTTTCATCTGGACAGGTACAGGGCTATGGACTGCATATAGTTCCTAGGTGCTAATCTTCTTGAATGCTTCACTTGAGAACTCTTAGGTCACAGTTTTTAATGTATTTAGATGTTGAGTTCTGTTTTGCAGGTTTCTTCATAATGTCATATGTTCTACGAGTCTGAATGGAATGGAAAGCATTTGAAGAGCATTCTTTCTCTTTGTTTTTCATCTGTGTAATACACAAGTATGGAAATTGCAGAGTAGAGTTACCAGCTGTAAATGATCGGGCCCAGGTACCAGAAGCAGCTTAGCTGCAGAGAACTAATAGGTTAATCTACCATTCTGATCACAAAGTAATAATGCCCTTAAAAGTCAGTACCCCATCTCTAGTGTATGCAGTGGCTACATATTAAATTCCATCTGTCAATTAATATTATACTTTTAGCCTTTTAATTAAAAGAGAACTCAGAATTATAGCAACACTTGAGTAGGACTTTTCTGAATGGCTGGAAGGTGAGAGTGCAAGAAATGCTGGTTTCTCATTATTCTCTCTTGGGTTAACCATAATTTTGTGTGAATGCTAAAAGGCATTTCAGAATGATCAGTGGCTTCTGCTCAGGTGACTGGGTATGAGAAATGGCCTAGTGTTCTCGGAGAGAGATTAAATTGTGATGTGTGTAGGTTGTTACATGCTGAAATTTTTGTTGCCACTACTCAGGGCATCCCTTGTCATCCTGGGGACTCTGCTACGGTAGACCGAGAGAATAAACAGTGCCAGTGTCACCAGCTCCCATGGCGATGTTTTCAGCCTTGAACTGTTTAATGTTTTCATTGCAATGCCAGGCACACAGATTTTCTTGTTTATGTAAGAGTTTTCCCTTTCTTTTCATTGATGCAAAGGCAGTCACAGGACCTGGAATCCCAAAAACTTAGAAATCAAAAGATGAAGTTCAAAATTATTTTTTGAAGCCAATCTCAAGATATTTTTGGTATTTGACTTGTGATCTTTCTGGACTGCTGGGAAACACTTTTAGAGTAGTTTAAATTTTATACTGCCTCCATTTTGGTGGCTTCTGTTATTGCATATTTTCTTTTAGTGAAAGAACAGTCAGAATTTGCATTTAAAATGTGGGTGTCAGAAAGTTAAATACCCACAGAAAAGCTCAGCAGGTATAAATGATCCTCCTGATTCTGTTGCATTTTTTGTATTACGGTACAGAAATCAAGCAACCCACGCTGGAAAACCTTAAGTACACCCTAGTTAATAGGCCCACTGCTCCATTTGAGGCAGGAGCAATTGAACCCTTCAGTATACAAGATTTTATATTATCTGATACGGCAGTGCTAGCATAAAGTGCAGAAGGTTTATTGGGTGCAGTGGCATTGATTTCTGGTGGTGTTCGAAATGAGCACTGGGAATATAGATTTAGAAGAAAGTTGCTCCTGCTATGCTGGGTTTTGTGTTCTGTTCCCTGCCATTGTGTGTGCTGGTAACTTCAAGCAGATGCAGAGCAGGCACCAGGCTCTGCCTCACTATTTGGGACTAAAGCCAGGACTAGGCGGTGGCTGCAGCGCCAGGAAGAGATCTGTAACAACTTTTGCACTACTTCCCTAGCTGGGAGCTGAGAAAGAAGGTCGGTGTAGATGCAGCCTATCTAAGTACACACATTGCTCGATGACCTTTTCAACCTGGCAGGGTCAGACTGCAGAACTTTGTGCGATGGAGACTGAGATCGTGGTTAATCAGTACTGAGCTGGGTGTAGGTGGAATTGTCAAGTGCTGGTCCTGTAATTCTCTTGAAACAATGATTTCTTCAGCTGCCAGGAGCTATTTGGCAGGTCCCCTCGTGTGGGCTCCCTCAGAAGAGGTGGCTGGAGAGTGACCCCTTGCATGGGAAGCATTTGAAGCTCAGCTTGCTAGAAGGCTGAAAGATTGCCATGTTTGCCCAGGCAGGCCAGGTGCCAAGAATTAATTAGTTTTGTCCTATGCTACACAGTAGAAACACAAGAAGTGGCTCTGATCTTGCAAATGACCGTGCAGGTAGAGTCTTGCACCACGGTGAGGTCTCCCATAACTAAAAAGCTGTAAATCAGAGGTCAGGACTCTCTTGTGCATAGAACTAAAACTGCCAGGTACGAGATCTCCCAAGCTTCTTTAGAAACAAGCAGTTTAAAATATTTAAAATAAAAGAAGACATCTGCTTTGTTGTTGAGACTTGCTGGATTTTTCCTTAAACTCGAAGCGAGGATTGTTTTGATTATTTTATTTTGCATTTGACAGTGCATGAGTGAAACCACACCTGATGCACATGTAATGTAAATACAAGAAGGATGACAATGTTTTTCTCTGTGGTACTCCCATTTGTGATGTGCTAGAAACTGGGTTTATTATTTTAATAATCTCCTTTTTTTTGCTACTTTTCTTGGCACATTCCTGGTGGAGACTTTAGCTGCTAGTTTGCGAATTCTTTGTAAAAGCAATGCTCTTGCCTCCAGGGCAAATTGTTTCTGCTGCAAATGCAAATTCATTAATTCCTGGCATAATTCTAAACTAGTAATAGTGGATTGATCTTGGGATCAACTTGCAAATTCTTCTGGGGTTTCAGATTTCAAGCTGAGCTACAAATGCATAGATGACTTTCATAATCCTGTGCCATGTCAAGAAAGACATGCTGGTCATCTTACACTGAGATTTCTGGTCAACTTCCATATTTTACTTTGTTGCAAAACAACCTCATTCTTTTAATAAAAAGTTATTACACTGTAGTTTGTTAGACAGTTCTGCCGTCTCACTGGCAATATTATTTTTTTCCTGTCAGTTCTGCTTTTGAGAAGGATGCAGACTTTGAGGAGCTGAATTCATTCAAATACCTTAGTCCTGATGGTTACGGGAGTCTCCTTATGGAATACTTGTGGTCAGCAGTTTGTGGCTAAGTGGAAGGAAGCTACAGAGTGAGTTGCTTGCAAGCAGGTCTCCCCTGTTCCTAGTTCACTCTTCTATATCATCAGTGTTCCCAGAAGGGTATTTTAACAGACTCTTGCCCCTTGGGGCCCCTTACTCAAGGTCTGTGCCCTTCCAGACTGTTAAGAAGACCAACCCAATGCCTGGCTTTCCTTCAGAGGAGCAGGAGACTTATGGCTGGATAGGGACCCAGTCATCATCTCTCCCTTCATTCTTTCCTGCTTGGAGAGTCGTGTGGTGCCATATGGGCAGTGAGAACACTCATCATCCTTCCTCATGCTTTACCAACCCCAAACAAGCTGTGTTTTTCTCTCATATTCTCAGCTATCTCTGATATGATGCGCATACTGCATTACGCAGCTAGCTTCACCTTTTTTGTCCTCTTCCTTGAAAAAACTGTGTTTGTCCACACCAGAATTTCAGTTACTGTTAATAAAGAAATAATATTTGGAGAATTTTGTTATATTTCCAGTGGTTCCTGCACTTCCTTGATGCTTGATACATCCTTTATTTAAGGTTTTAGTTGTCTCTCACTATTGATGAACATTTTCTTTGACCAGACCTGGCACTATCACATTACTAACTGCATTGCCTACCCAGCTATCGCTGGTTTTGCCCTGCCTGCTGTTTTAGATGCTGATTTTAATTGTCTATTGCCAGGCTTGTAGGCTTTTTCTCTTGTATTTTTTAGTTTAAGTTGGGTCTCTGAATCATGACAGATTGGATGCCAGAGAAGGCCAGGACTGGCTCAGGAACTCTTTTTTTTTTTTTTTTCCCCCATGAATATGTGTCTCTGTGATCAAAATATCCTTTACGCTAGAGCTTTCTGTTCATTATTTATCTTGCTGCACTGTCTTTCCCTTCCTTAAAAGCCAAACCTGAGGTGTTTCATGCTGCAGTGGTGAAGATCACTGGCCTCAGTCTGGATCTATGCATGTTCAGCTGAGCATGGCAGAGAAAAATAAGAAAGCAAGGGTTTCTTAAGGGGTGTCCTCAAACCCTTCTTTCACTAAAATAGATGCTGCTTATGCCTTCTGCCAGTACCTATGCTTAATCTCTGCATTGAATCTGGGGGATTTTGTCTAGGGGGAAAAAATTGGTAATGGGAGAGAGGAAGATTAATTACCACCAGATTCATAGAAATAATTTATATTGTCAGCAAAAGAGAGAGGTCTCCTTCTGCCCATAATAAAACACTGATGTCAAATGTATTGATTTAGCTTTAATTTTATCATTATATGTCTCACAAAATAATTAGGGAAAAGCTAAATATATTTTGACCTTTTTTTTGTTTTAGTTTTTTATCTAGCTCAGATAAATAATTTTCTACACAGGTGTCTCTCCAGTGTTTCCTATAAAATGTGACCAAGAGAGGGGGTCTACTATGCTGATACAATTCGTTGCATGTTAGGAGTGTAAATACTCAGCACTATTAAGTTCTCTGAATAAAAGAGGACGTAGTGCCTTTGGATGGAATAGTGCTTTATTTTATCTTACTTATGGCTCCTATCTAATTTAGAGTTATAGTACTGGATCATCTTTTCACATCACTTGATGGGTTTACTCTGAAAGAAAAGCCCATGACTGCCTGGCTATTGGGTTGTCCAGAAGGCTAGAGGTACAGTTTTCCTGCAGCTGTCATGTTTATGTAGATCTGCATTACCCCGAAGTACTTTACAAATTCATTAAAGAACATATTTTAAATCAGAGTAAATATAATCCATTTACGGGATGGTATGTATGAACTGTGACTGAACTACCTGTCCAGAGGATCTCCCCTTTTCTGTGTGCAGGGGTACTCTTTAAAATCTGAAGATTATGATTAGTATTAATATAAACTTTTTCAAATGGCTGGTGCCTTCTGCATTGCTTCAGATACTTTAGTATCTGAGCACGTATACCTCTTAAATATTTTAAGTATTGTAGGAGCCCAGAGGGTAGGTCGATGCTCCCATCTGTCTTGCAGGACAGAAAGTGACATTCTGAAGGTGATGCAAATATCACAGCAGAGTGTACCCAGAAATGGAGCTCATTGCCATGCATTTCAGTCAGTTTTCCCTAGAAAAAGTCTCTCAGTTCTTAATTTGTCTGATACAACCCAATTTAGGATGTTAAGATTGTGATTATTCGGAGTCAAACCTGAAGTGGTCCATGTAGAGAAAGTGTAAAAATACAGAGTTGTTCTTCTAAACTAAACAATCCACTTTCACAGAACTCCTAGTTGGAAGAAGCTGTTACAAACCCCTGGCTGTGCCCCTCCACCACAGGGTACTGCACATCAGCAGGTAGCTCTGCAAAGGACCTGGTGACTTGTGCTTCACAAAAAACTCTTCTGCCAGAGAGGACCCAGCCTTGATCCGAACACCAGGAGATTGATATTCTGCTGCTGTCTGCAGCTTGGCTGTTTGCATCTCACATTAATTCACCAAACACCTGTCTCTGCTGCCTGAGTCCTCACCACCATTTCCCAGTACAGGTTGTGGTGTGCAGGCAGACCACCCCTCAAATAGACTTCATGGCTGACAGTCCAAACCAAGCTGCTAAAATCTGAGCTGTTGCATCCAGTGTTTTGAACACTGCTTTGGCTCTTTCTTTTGCATCTCCAGGTTTCCACAATGCAATTTTAAAACAGAACAGAACTTGTGATTCCATTTTTGGTCACACTGTTTTTTCTGAAAGGATGAAATATATTGGAGGACTATGCTATCCCTCCTTGCCATGCTTGCTCATTCAGGCTTGCTGCTGGAGCCCCCTTCCAGGTTCAGGCTTGTGGCACTTGGAATGCAGGCTATAATTTCAGAGATATGAGCAGTATTTGTAATCCAGTCATTTTCAGTTTTACATTTGATATTTCCATATTGTGCATTTTTTTCCCCTTTCCCCCCTCTACCTCAGCAGTAGGGAAACATGTTCTGGTTTGTTGTTCTTTTCAAATTGCCTCAAGCTGCAGTGATTTAGATCTCTCTGTGTATTCATGCTGTCCTCATTCATATCTCCGTTAGTCCAAGTTACCAGTTTCAAATTATGAAATGTTTATTTCCAACATGGATGATTTACAGTCTGAAACATCACTCTAAAAAAAGTGATTTGATGGTATTTTCCTATTTACAGGTACTTTGAAGACCTGACAGATAGCCTAAACATTAATCCTATACTTTACTGAATATCATAGCTGAGTGTGTAATTTAGGACACTGAAGACAAAACGTGATGGAGTCGGGTGAGATGAAAAGGAAGTCATTCTTATGTTCAGGCTATTTACATGCGTGGTTTGTTCCATTCTGTTCCTAAGTATGTACTGAACGTGACGTTCTTTGTGTCTGAAATAGTAGCAGAATAACCCAGTGGTTGCTAAGGTAATGAGAACCCACCGTTCCCTTACCAATTCCTGTAAATAAAGTATGGAATTTAATTTCACTCTGTTACCTGAGGCAGCTCTGGCATCTGATAAAACAAATGATCTTCACATTCTTCTCCACTTCCCTTCTGATTTTCATTGAAATACTGAGATGTTTCTCTTTTTGTAAATAAATGAGGCTGCCCTGCAGATGGTGGGGTAGAAAGTAGCCTAAGAATTACATCTTTTGTCTTGCAGCTGTTTTCCCTCTGTGAGTTAAAATGTATTTGTCTTCCTGCTGAAACACTTCCTATTGCATGTGATCAGGACTGAAGATTTGACAGCCATAAGAGTTCCTCTTTCTGTTTTTCTCTTGATGCAGAACTTACGTGTTTATTATCTGTGCTTGTGCTGTGCATTGCAAGCACAGCATGAGTGTGAATCCAAGATTTATTTCTTCATCAAAGAAAGGAAGGTTCTCTCAAAAAACTATGTGGTAAATCCAGGAATTTGCAAATGCAAGACACCAGTAGATGAGTGGGCGAGATACTTACCTGGTGGAATGATTCTTGGCAAGGATTATCACTGGCCTTGGGAGTGCAAACAAGAAATCCACAGGAGCTCTGACCGCTCTGCAACCAGGCAACACTACACCCCAGACCATCTTGACTTTGTAATGGAAAAAGAGAATCCATATCAAGCTACTCGGCAGCTAATCAATCATCCGAGTCCACCAGGCTGGGCACAGAAGATTGTATCTCTTATGTGCATGACGAGGAAGAAGAAACAGCTGGGGCATGGGATGGAGCCATGCTTGGAGTAAGGGGATCTATTGTAAGAGAGAGTCAGCTTGTTATGCTGCATTACAGATCGGCAGAATAATATTCCTGCTTTTTTATATGACAGATTTTTGTCTTGCTTGTGTTACACTGATATCAAGTCATGGATCACTTGCCACAAGTTGCCACAAGTGGGTTATTTTAGCCTAATAGCTGTCTGGATACCAAGACTTTATATTCTAATAGCCTGTCTGCCCAGAGAAGTAGATCTGGGAGGTGAAGTGGACAGCTGGCATAATATATGGACACTTGAACCCGGAAATGAAAGACAGCTGCTGGATCTAATTTTAAACATAGCTCTTGATCAGATCCCTTTAGATCCTGCTTGTCCTGCTGCAGCAAAGTCATTAGTGGGAGTAGAGAGAAAAGAAGTTGAAGATACTGGTAAAGAGCTTTCGTGAGGAAGGGAATCACCCTTGTTCCAGTTATGGTATTTCCATTTTTCACAGTAAGTATCGTCAGCTCCCAGAGAAGGGCAGTGGAAATGGTTTGTGGCTGGTGCGTGATCTAACACTCCTGACACGGACAGCTCTTCTGGGGCCTCTTAATGGCCAGTGCGACTCCCCGTTCTGCAAGTACGAGGCAGGCAGCGCTATTTCAAACGAGGAAACTATATAACAGAGTGGGGGTTTTCCTAACATTTTGAAATAATACATGGCTACGTATCAGCCAGGTTGTAATTCCGAGTTTTTACATCAGGGCTCGGGAATGCGGCGGCGCTAGCGGCGGCCTGGAGCTCCATCTAGCGGGGTGCGGCAAATCCCGCTGGCCGGGTTTGGATTTTTTCAGAAAGTACAAAAATAACCACGAATGATATCGTACCGATAGAATTCTTCACTTGGGATTAGCGAGTTAGATACATTATTAATTCAGCAGCTGGTTAAGTGTTTTCAAGTTTCTGTTTTGCTTTCAGAATGCCATTACCAAGCTGGGTTGGTTTGGGGAGTTTTTTAAGTGTGACCGTATTGTTCTGCTTTATTACAACTATGATGCTAAAATTAAGGGCTATGGAAACATTTCTGGTGCTCGTTCTCTTTAGGGAGCTAGCTAACCTCTGGGAATTTTGGAAGCAAGCAGAACACTGCTCCTCTGATGTGAAGATTCCCCTCTGTTAGACTGCTCTGTTAATCACAATAGGTTTAGAAATAACAGCTTTGCTGTTTATTGTCTGCTTTTAAAAAGTGAAACACCCAATTTTTTTTAAAGATATGTTTTTTTCAATATATATAACAAGAAACTTGATGAAATAAGAATAAAGAATAAATTTTGTTTGTTTGTTTGTTTTATTACAAAATTTTAAACTGCAACTTGACTTTACATTTACCAAGGTTGGTTAGGGTAGAAAAGTTACTAAAATATAATTGTATTATTCTAAAGTCATTCTACTTAAACTGTTGTTAATCTCCAATACAGAGACACAGTCTAAATAAGTTAATTATCACATTTAAATATAAATGCAGCATGTTTTTATCTATCTTTTCTCCTAAGCAAAGTGGATAAAACAGACACTTATAATAATGTGACATATAAAAATTTTTATGTAAAGCATTGTAAATAGCATGAAAAGAGCTGAGAGAAGCAGTCGGAGTTGTGGGGCAGAGGCCATAAATTGCCACATGAGGTCACATTTCATTTAAGCATGCCTCCTAATTTGCTTTCAACAGTATTAGCCCAACTAGTATTAGATCTGTGTTATATTTAAACTTTCAGCTTTCCTGCCTCCTGCATGACCAAATGCTGTTCCTATTGATTCGAATCAAAGGCTTGGGAGTGACAGCTGCCAAGGACGGCTTATTTCAAATCTTCTATCCCGTGTTCGCCCGTGTATCCTTTCTAAACATGCATTTTTGTTTGTACCTCCCCATCCAAACTCTTATTGTCAACAGGCAAGCTCAGAGATACCAAAATTGCGAAAGGAAGACCAAAAAGCCCGAAACGCACTCTTGGCTGATATCCAGCAGGGAACTCGCCTCAGGAAAGTGACTCAAATCAACGACCGCAGTGCACCACAGATTGAAAGTGAGTCTGCTGCTCAGTAAGGCGCTGGGGAAGCTTTGCTGAAGCCTCGGGTGTGGGTGGAGATCAAATGGTCAGTTTCAAACTGAAGGGCAGGTTTGAAGGTCAGCAAAGGTCTGCAGCATCATATGGCTCCAGGATGCAGAGCAGGGACGCTTTCTAAACATGCGTCCTGCTCTGAGATCAATGACTGTTAACACTTCATGGTAAGTCTCTAGTTGGGTATCACCTTAACAGGCATTCCTTGTTCAAAAAAGAAAAAAAATCATGAATGATGAAATCCTTGAGAGTTTGTCAATAAAATAATTGTGGGAATTGTTGGCTCTAGCAGAAGAATTGTTCTTTATTAGATTAAAAGAACAAAAAATGTTGAAAAATTCTGGAAACATAAATTTAATATTAGGCCTAACACAACTACTACTTCTTGGTGTCGTGATTTGTGTGAGATTGAAGAGCACCAGAGGGTGCTGTGCTCCAAGGTACAGGTCAGAGAGTGATGGCAGTTTCTGTAGCAACAGTAGAGGGAGAAGTCTGGCCTTGGCTTTTTGGTGGCGCCGAGCTTTAGCAGTCTCAGGGCAAGGATGAAATTATTTTCAGATATACCCTGTTTCTTTTATTCTTTTTAACAGAGCCCAAAGGAGCTAACAGAGATGGAGTTAACCCAGCTGTTAATAAAGCTGGCTCTCAGCAGCCTCTGGGAGGTTTATTTGCTGGTGGCTTTCCTGTTCTCAGACCAGCAGGCCAGAGGGACATGACAGGTAAGGGCTCCATTTGTGTGAAAGCATAGCTGGGGGGACAGTGATTTGGGATGAAAGTACTTTGGGGTTAGCTTTAGTGAGTGATTTTTATTGTTTGGGGTTTTTTTTTCTGAATGTGTTTTCTGATGTTCATCATGTGACCATGGAGGGCTCAATTAATAATGTGATTGAAGCCATCTTTCTAGATCTCAGGTGCCTTTTTCCTTAAAATGCAAATAAAAAGCTATCACCACACTCAGTCAGAAAGAGATTAAATAGATCTCTTTAACTGAGCTTTTTACGTTATTTTAATGAAAACTTTTAATTGTGTCTTGAATACAGTATTGAAATCTGAACTTACCAGTTTCAGCACAAATGGCAAAGTCATATTTCCTTCCCTCCATTAGTGTGTATTTCTATGGTATTGCAGTCTTGTGTACTACTTTCAAGATTCATATTTAAGATTTTTTCCCTCTAGATTTTATAAAGTATAGCTTTGATCCAGGAAGGTAATTTACTGACCTGAGAAAGAAGGGTATTGTTGCTTCACAATGACAGGAGGAAGGCAGATGTGGGAGCCACACTGCTGCTTTCACCTCGAGAAGTGCCAGCATCAACGAGGGATGACTTTTATAGTCATAGTAATGACCTCTGGCACTGCTGGGCAGCTGGTGCCCGCTCAGGCAGCACAGAGAAAAGTAGTTATTTGCAGTGAAGACAGAACTTGGCTCTACTTGAAGGTTTTTTGCTCCTGAAAGGCAAGCCCAAAATGCCCAGCACTGTGTGTGATGGGGCTTTTGACACAGCTTCCGTGGCAGTAACTACTTTGAGTTGTTCTTAAAAGTATGGCCATGCCTATCAGACTATGTGACTATCAAATGAGATGCCTTTTTTGACATCTTGCTTTGTGATAAATCCTTGACATTTACTCAGGAAAAGACATTTTGTAAGTTCAAGAGTCTTCAGGCATTTGCTGTTAAAAAGGAAATACCAGAACCTGTGCCTTCCGGAAAGCCTTTGAAGCACTGCTTTTAAAAATTTGGCTTTTATCCATGGAGTTGAGATTTCTATAACATTTGTGTGAATTTTTTGATCCTGAGCAAGTACTTAACTTGAAGGATGCCAGCTGATGTGTGTCAAACTGCTCGTGTACTTCTCACCGGGCAGATGTACCAGGCAGATGAGGCTGGTGCGGAGCGCCCCAGATTCTGCAGAAAAGTGCCTTCTCCTTAAACTGTTTCATTCTGCAGAAGCTGAGGAACAGGGAGGGGAGCAGGGTCTCTCAGCAGGTCGTCACATAACTAAGCAGAATCGCCGGTGCCCCCTGGAATACATCACCTCCTAAGCCCCACTACAGCATGCCGGTTGGATATGCGGCGTTCGGCGTGAATTAGTTTAATCCCTCCGGCTATCAACTCGGGAGGGGAAGATGAAGAGCTTGCCCTTGTCACTGTTCGGTCTGAGGAGTGGGAACGCAATCCAGGTGTGTAACATGTGGTATCTGGTTTCCAGGAGGGAAGCCTGGGCAGCTTTCCGGAGTCCGAGCAGCAGCCCCCAGACCCTGCGCTCCGCCGAGCAGCGGCGCTGCCAAGGCGAACAGCATCCCCTCGCACCTGGCCGAGGCTCCAAGGGCAGCTGTCCCACCGGAGCCTCCCGGCACCTCCCGAGCCGCAGCGGCAGCCGGCCCCGGGCGGCCCAGCCTGCCCGCCCCGCCTCCACCGCCTCCCGCCGCCAGCAAGCCTTCCCTCACCTTCCCTCCTCCTCCCCCTGTGCCCCCTCCGGCCGACCGCCCTGCCAAGGGCGTGACCCCCGGCGCTGTTCCTCCGCCTCCGCCCCCGCTCCCTCCCCCTCAGGCTGACAAACCCGCCAAGCTTCAAGCAGGCGCTTCGCACCC